>VWYP01010617.1:437254-551676 GCA_013400435.1 Pycnonotus jocosus
TCCTTTCTGCAAGGAGGCTGCATTGCCATTGTTCAGTAGGGTGGACAGGCCTGGACTGCTTCATGCAGCTGCTTCCTCCAGGCCTTTGGCACCCTTCTGAACAATGTATCTGCTGAAATCAGCACTACCTGTAATAAATATGAATCTTGACTTCTCTAAGCACTTGAGGCCTCCACCCACCATAACTGATGGGTTCAAAGAAAATAGTTCTGCTAGTGCCTTTTATATTGTTGGAGGGGTTTTTTTCTGTTTTGTTTTTACATTTGCTACTACTTCAGCTTCCCATGTCATTCTGTTGTCACTCATTATGGTCTCCCATTTTCCTGTGAATGGGCATGTCACATCTATATTTGCTTTATTTCTATCTAAATTTTGATCTCCAGAAGTTGGCTAGATCTTATTTTTCCCCTCATGAGTTGTTGGGTGTCTCTGATAATGACTACATACATCCAAGATCAATAGAGTGAACCAGAATCAGAACTGGAGCTTTGGTGTTTTAGACTTTGGTACAGCTATATTCACACACTGAACGCCAAGACTGATTGAAAGTCACAGCACTGCCTTTTATCTTTTAGAAGCTGTTTTTTCCACTGGTTCCAAATGAACTCTGGCTACAGGAAACAGATTGTGAAACTGGCTCCAAGGCCTAAACTTCAGATTTCAGCCCTTTGTTTCATAGATTTTAATGTAGTACTTAGGGAATAACGATGAGGATGGCTTTATTTTTTTTCCAAACCAAATCTCTGCAGTTTTCTGATACCAGGTCAAGCTTCTTTATGTGCTGCAAGACATTGTGGAAATCAAGGTCAAAGGCTACCAGTGGAAATTAATCAGAGCCCAAAGTTAGGGGACTATGTTTGTTTGATTTGTGTGTTCACTGTCTGAAGTTAATATGCTTGTTTTTGATCCCTAAAGAATGGATAAGAGAGAGGCAGAATTATGAAGGAAACAATCTGGCAACTCATCCTGAATTACAGCCATTGAGTTTTCAAAATGATAAGCTGAAGAAAAACAAATTTGTGGCTGTTTTAAACCTCAGTATTTCCTTCCTTCATGATTTATCAACTTCCTTTTTTTTTTAACTAGATAAGGACTTCTATAGCCATATGCAGATGACATCCAACAGCAGAATTATTTTTGAAAATACAATATCTGTTTGTATTCATGTCCTCTCTAAGATATGAGATCTAAAATATATTATATTTTCTTTTAAAATTTCATTCTAGTTTCTGTATGTCACAAAAGAGCATTTTACTCCAGAATGCATTTAGTCAAATAATGGAGAACTGATAACACAGTAAAACTTGTGCAGTCTAGAAGGAATTGCTTTTTAAATTACCTTCCTTCAACTGTTTTCCTTTACACCTGGTTTTGTTAAGGCTTACTTCATTCCAATTGCTAAATACCTAGGATGGGATGACTCTTCAAAAAGTTCACCCTCCCTTTTTAGATCTGTGTTTTGGCATGTTGCCACAATAAATGGCACTCCAGAGTAAAATGCATTTTTCTTCACAGCTACTCTCTGAGAAAACAAAGTTCTATGACTGCTGTTTTGCAGAGAGACACCAAAAAGTCAGAGGCTACTCCTCTACTGCCTTTGAACCCAGGCTCAAACTTGGTGTCAAGCCCAAACCATTCTGTTTGGAAGAAGATGTGGCCTTTTTTTTTTTCTTCTGAGCATGGGTTTGTAACTCTAATGTGTTCTGCCCTGTTACGTGTTGCAAGTGTACATTCGTACCAAACCCTGCCACCCTGCCTCCTTAGAGGTCACAAATACAACAGGGATTATAAATTAGACACCAGCTTCTTCTTAGGAGACCAAATCTTGCATGCAGAAAGTCTGTGGAATAGTTTATACTGGAGAGTGGGTTGCTTTGAGAAGAGCTGGGCTATGACCTAGGACTAGGCCAGAACTACAGGCCACTTAAAGTTCTGCTCCACTTTGCCAACTCTCTGACTACACTCCACTTAACTGTATAAATGTAACCTGAAACACAGGACTAGGAAAACAATATGGGTAAACTAAAAGTGCAGTTCTGAAAAACTCCTCTGAGCAGCCACCTGAACTCTTGTTAATCTGCTTCTGGATAGAAGCATTCGGAATTGCCCCAAACTGGGCACCTTGGAACCTGTCTCCCCTTTGTTCCCATTTGTGGTGTAGGCAGTAGGTGGAGCAGCTCTAAGAGAGGTCCTCCTGAGTGGAACTTCTCCAAGCTCAACAAGTCAGGTTCTTCTGTTATAGCCACAGATGGCTTCAGTGCCTGGGGGAATTTGGTAGAGTGCTCACCTTCAGTACAGTGACCCAGGGATTAAAGAATTGCCTTTTAGCTCAAAGGCATTTACATCAACACATCCTAACTACCAGGAGAGTGTCCCGGGTGCTCAGGAGGATTGCAAAATGGAAGGGAAGCATTCATCACCTCAGTTGTTGAATTTGTGCCTTGCTGGAAAGGATGGCAAATGCATGACACTAGTGTGAACTAGAAGGAAGGAGACACAAGGATCTGTAGGCATTTATTCCTGGTTTCTGATAACTTTTCCCAAGCCACTGCTGTTTTTTATCCAGGAACTGTTTACTACAGAAATGCATAAATTAACCCCAAGACCCTGTTTTGGTGATTGACCTAGATGAGAGACACACCTCCTTGTTTTACTCTGTCTTTTGCCTCAGCTGCCTTGTCCCTGTTCGAGACTTACATGCTTTTTGGAACAGGGTCATAACTTCAAACGAAAAGGTGGTGACTCCCTGTTTCCTTCCTGCTCCTCCTCCTCCCAGTCTAGTATGGCAGTCAGGGATGAGGCATGAATGCTCCCCAGGAACTCCCACTTCCTGGCCAATGCTCTGACCACTGGGTAGCACCATAGAGAAGGTGGACACTGTTTCCTCCAGCTGCACTTTAAAAGAAAAGGAGCATTGCTTATTGGGAATTTTATATCTGCTGACAGCCCAAAAAGCCCTATAAGCACCTTTGGCAGGCTGTTAACACCGACCTTGGTGTTTTCCAGCAATAACACAAAGAAAAATGCTGTGACCAGCAGCCACATGAACTGAAGTCAACAGACCAGAAAAGCTACAGGGACTCTTTATTCATTGTTTTAAAGAACAGATTTTGGCACTCACTGCCAGAAGAGGACTCCAAATTCTGAGTCCAAAAAAGATAAAGGTGCCGAGCACCAGGGTGGGACTTCACCCATGTCTATATCAGAGCTTCCTTACCCCAGCTGAAGTTCTTGTTAGCTCCTTACTGAGTGTGCTGCTTGTTTTGGATCTCTACCTGCATTTCTTTTTCATGCAGGGAATGTAAGCCTGTCATTACGACACTCAGCCCCGAGGCTGGAAGGCTCATGTACCCTGAAACATCAGTCCCTTATCATTCCCAACCTTCAGATTTATTAAGGTCACACTGAACGGCAAGAATTAAAGTCAAGAACCTAGAGATCCACTAAATTTCCTTGCATTGAGAAACAATATAGAGTTAATAGGGAAGAAATGCCTATTAAAAACTTTATAATCAGTTGAAACTAGTTTTCTACCTGCAACGTTGCACAGGATTTTATAGCATCTTACTCAGATTTGCTTTTTCTGTATCTCCAAAGCCATGCAAGTTTATATATACAGATAATATGAAACAAGTAATGTCTTTGACTGTTTAAAGTTTCCTCAGGCAACTCAGGGCAGAAGTAGTGATAAAACCATTTCTGCATTTTTGAATACTCATACTGTATGATATACCAACTATTTGGCATTAATACCTGGAATATTGAGCCTGTTCAGGATGTGCAATGTAGGTGTTAGAATTGCTGTGATTATTCTGAGTCATGTAAATAGATGATATTTTTTCAAATCATTCTTCAACAAAATAGGTCTCTAAAATAAGATCGAAGAGTTGCTCTAATTCATATCTGCTTTCATTTTTTCTGCATATTAAGAGACAACTATTTCAGACAAAATATGATTTGGGAATCATTTCTTGCCTGGAGTGAAACTTATCTTTTCCTTGCTAACTTCTTTTCTTTTTTTCTTTCCTCATTCTGTTTTCTTAGACTGCCTGATGCACAAATGGAGAATGGAGTTTTTGTTCCTTGCCAGGTGCCTAGCTATTGGTAGCACAGGAATATATGAAAAAAATGAAGGTGTGGTAGTTGGTAAAAAGAGACAAATCCTATGAATAATTACCCTCTTTGTGTTTCTCTGCTCATCCATGTCAAGCTTTTGTGGTTATCTGTCTAAAATCTACCTCCTATTTCATCTTCAGGCTAGGGTAAAGGATAAGTGGGTGAACAGACTGACACTTTTCCCTGAGAAAATATTGGTAAAAACAGAAGTTTACTTTAAAAATAAATTCCAAGGCAACAGTGGGGACACAATCCGTGTGTTTCATCTGCCTAGAGGGCAAGTTGCAACATTCAGAACCATTCTTTCACTGAAACCATTAAATATTTGAGACATAAAAGGTGAAAATTATCATGCAGTAAAAGCGTTTACTGTGAACACACCAACACCTGCAATAATAATTCCCTATCTTCTTACCTTTCTTCACTATGACTGTCATTTCAACCCACCCTTATCTTTGCCCTGCCCTACTCTAATATGCCTTTTCATTTTTGCATTTGCCTTTCTAATATCTAATTATTCTGCCTGTGCATGGATACAGTGTTTTATATTGGAGTCAGTTACCCTTGAAAATCTTCCCTTTACACAACAGCAAGCCTTTTTTTTTTTTTTTTTCTGAAAGGTTTATAGCCAAAGCCAATAATTTCTTCCTGCCTTCCAATCTATCAAGACACACTAAACTAAAGAAACTACATATGGAAGACAGTGTGATGGCATCAGCAGGCAATAACAGTGGACAGAAAAAGCAGCCTTTTACATTCTTCATGTAGAGTACTGAGGAGAACACCTTCAATTTCCACATCAGTCAGTATACTAAGAGCAAGCAGAATCTCTTGAAACTGGTTTTTAAATATAAAAGGAAGAAACTTGATAGTTAATCTTGTTGAGGGGTGGCAGAAAATGGGTATTTTTACTTTGAAAAAATCCTAGCTTTTTATGCTAGAAGAGAGAGTAGGGAAAAAAAGAATACCAAATGGCACAGGGCAAGGTGAGGGCAAGGAACAAAGCTGCAGAATCATGTAAATACATTTAAGAGAGAGGAGATGAGGGGCAAAGCCCAAATGTAACAGCAGGTATGTGAAAGAAGAGGAACAGAACTGTCAGTGAAGTGAGAAAATATATTAGTGACCATTTATAGTATTTGGGTTTTGTTTGCTGCTTATTACAAAAAGATTATGTTTACTTACTTTGGGCTGATTGAAGATATATAAATGTAATTATTTTGATAGCACTGTATTACAGGTGAAATGTTTTTGTGCTAAGATAGCAAGTATTACTAGAAAGGAATTTGCAGTCTTGCTTCTCTAAATGCTAAGTTCAATTATCATCTGCACGTAGAGGTTAAAGCAATTTACACCAACTTGATTTCCCCACCAAGGGTTGATTGTGGATGTATCGTGCTTTTGGATGAAGGCCCAATTGGATGAGGAATTTGGTCTGCTGTACTCATTGAAGAAAACAGCAAAACTCTAATAACATTTTGATCCAAGTCTGCATGCTTGGTACAGTGCCAGGTTAGAATCTATTCCCCAAAAAATTGTTTTAAAAATCACGTTTTTTTCTCCACCAGGTTGTTTCTTTGTTCACAAAATACTCGTGTAACTCATTCCATTTTCTTTCTTCCTTTTTTTTTTTTCTTCTTTTGTTCTCTCTTTTCTCTCTAGCAAACAGGAACTAGAAAAATATCACTGTGAATGCTTAGAAGTGAAATGCTGACACAATGAAAAGTCTTAGGAGTGTTTGGGCGTTTGTTGGGTTGTTTGTGGTTTGGGTTTTTTTTTTTTTAAATTAAAATGCCAGGTTTTATCCTACTTGACAGTACATATGGTGTCATGAGAAAACAGAGAATGTAATTTGTTTTCCTTTTCTTGCAAGAAAAACAATGATTGTATGAAAGTTTTGCACAAGACCTGATATTCAGGGATGGATGGGCTTTGCTACAGTAGTATCAAAGAAGAGACTGGAAATTTAACCTTTATGTATCCAGTTCTGAGACTGCCAGTGTGTATCTCACAGTTTGTACAACAAACAATCCCATGGATTTGGCTGTGTCAGTTTTTCAAAACACTCCCAGGTTCCTTAATTTCCCTAATAAATTTTTGCCATTTGCTCTGAACTTTAATTTAAAGTGGAACTTGACAAAACTTAAAAAACACACTGAAATGCTTTATTGATTCAGTGAGGTTTCACTTCCTATTAGTTTTGCAGCTGCCACCATTTCATGTCTAACCCACTTATATTAGAAGAGACATGGGTGTATCAGCTGCTTAGATATGTCCCGAGTGTTGTCATGTGTTTCTGGCTGATTAAAGGGGTTGTGTCAGCATGCTAGAGACTGGGTGTTCCCAAAACAACAATACAGTTTGCCCACAACATTATTTATTTCTTTTTTTGCTCTGTGGAAGGGCTGTTCTTTGTCTGCTGGGAGTAAGGCTGAGTGTTGCAGCACAGCTAGTACAGCTGACCAAGCTTTTCTCCCAGTTCTCAAAGGAAAGTGAAAGGGCAAAAATACAGCAGTTTGGACTCTGTCACAAAAATGGCCTCTTGCTTAACCATTAGCCAGCAAGGCTTGGCTCAAGTAGACAAGGCAGCAGCCAGAATTTTGGGAGCTTCTCAGTGTAGCCTGTGTTGGGGCAGTTTTTAGAACTTCTCTTCTGTCAGATAAACACTGAATCAGTCTTTGGTTTATCTAAGACTTTGTTTTTGGTTATCAAAAAAACCCCACTGCAAATTGTGCATGCCCAGTAGATCAGGCCAGAAGATAGATATCTTTGTATTTTTTTCTGAAAAATGCTTTGATCTGCTTTTTTCTTTTTCCTCTTTGAAGGTGTTTTGACAGCATCTCTTTCTTTGGTTCTGGAAGATTGTCCTCACAGCAATTTGAATGACCCAGTGTCCCTGTGAGATAGCATCAGAGAATTTAGTGGAAGTATCCCTTACACTACACATTATTCATTTAGTGTGTCTTTTGGGAGACTGTTAAGCCAGCATTATTCCCTGAGTCTGCTATTGTTTACACGTGGAAAAAGCTTTTCCATATTCTGCTTTACAGTATGAGATGTAATTGTGTGTGTCAAAATCTTTCTGGATGTTTCACTTCTAGAGACATTTTTTTTAAACTTTGTAATGAAGTGGCTTGCACTGGAGGGGAGAAACATAGAGGAGGGGAAGAAGATGATGAAGAAGTCAGAAGTGGTCTTTCTGTAACACGTGGGATTTCAGTTATGTTCAGTAATTCTGCACTGTTAGTGTACTTGCTTGGGCCGGACAGCAGTAACTAAAATGTCAATAGATTTTTACAGCAACCCTGTCCAGTACTCTGGCACTTACTGCAGGCCATATTCAGCAAAAGTAAATAGAAACGGTATAAAGGTAAATTGTATTGGTACTTAGATGACTGTGATGAAATGGGAAATTCTCTGTTTGTCTTGTGGTACCAAATTCCAGTTTGCTTGCTCTCTTCTGAGGCACGAAGGTCACATATACAGGGATGGACCTGATGGTGGAATTGTTCCCCAGCTCACTCTCAGCCTGCATGTGATGGTGAGCCAAGAGGCAGAAGTGGTTCCACTGAAGGGACCAGCCCTTCTCCTGCTCACATCCCAGGGCTGAGCACTCCAGCTGCAGCAAGGCTAGAGGTGGGCAGAGTATTTGCATTAATGCAGTGCTGTCACAGAGCTAATGTGCTGTGCCTGGTGTCAGGCAGCATGCACAGGATTGCAAAAGTGTGGCACAGAACTCCATGAGCCTCCTAGCTCAGACCTGGAGAAAAACATAGCTGGCTTGCCCAGGCTGATGTTTAAAATCACAGGATATTCCGAGTTGGAAGAGAGCCATGGTTAGCCCATGTGTGCAACTAAGTTACCCCATGCTTGCTGCGGCCAGTGTTGGAACCAGTTACTTTGTAATTTTCTGGGTAAAATAACTCCGGGTATCTGAGCATCACTACTGCATCCACCAGCACAGGCTGTGCCATTTCCCCTTAAGAAACCTAAAGGGCCAGTGTTGACTCCAGATATGACCTGCACAGCACAAGTGCTTCACCCTGCTCACCACAGCCGTGTAGGCTGCTGAGGTGGGAGTTAGGCATTTCTTCCTTCTTCCCCTCCCCTCTGCAAGTAACTGGGGTATTTTGCCAGCCTCTGTTTAATATGCATACTTCTCCCTTGGCTCTTGCCCAAACTCAAAGGAGTGCACAGCTTTCCTCAACCGAGGGCTTGTCTAAACAACGATATTCTGGCTGCTTTAACGAGTGTTGTTCAAGTGCTAATTCCCCCTAAGCCTTGTGGAGTTACATTAGTACAAACATTGCTGTTTGGGAAGCAATATCTGCTTTAAAGCACCTCTCTAGGGCTGTGTACCAGGTGTCCATGGCAGCGGCACCATGGAATAAGAGAGTGGTTTAAGCTTGCTGTATAAGACTTTTTAAAAAGCAAACCTGGTTGTGATGGTTTTATAGAAGCTTAAATACTTGAGGGGGAAAAGTTGGTGGTAGGACAGTTGACGTTCAAGCATACGTCAAACTATTTAATTATTTCCTGGTAAGTTTCTTGTTGCAGTGGGCTGGAAGTGGCCAGGATGTTTAGTGATGTCTTGCTGGTCTAGAGTGACCTGGTCCTTTTCCTGGCACACATCTCCTTGCCTGAGGTCTGCAGTGTCATAGATGTTCCTCCTGTGCAGTTTGGTTGCTATAAACTCTATTTGCTTGCTGAAATATTAGGACTTGCCTACACCAGAGCACCTCTACCAGAGTAATTATGCTGACACAGCCTCAAAGCACTATAGCAACCATGCCCTCAGCTGCCCCACACAGCCTCTGTATCTGAGGAAGCTGTGGTAAAGCAAGGCGTCTGTAGCTGTGTCTGCAGCAGTTTCTGCAAACATAGGTGTCTCTGGTGTTTTCTTTCACACCCTTTGCTGAGCCTGTGCTCTTAGGAGCGGCTTGGGGATCTCCCCCCTCCAGCTGGAGCGTGTTTATTATCCCCTGCTGTGCTGGCAAAGTTGTGGGGTTTTGTGCTGAAGCCCACACCGGATTAGCTGGATCACCACCACCAGGCAGGTGAGCTGGCCTCTTTCACTTCCCTTTGGTTTCACTTGCAGAACTAAAGGGGTTTTATTTCTCTTTCTGCCAAATAGATGTCCCACATGCCCCCACACCTTTGTGTTACTGAGCTTGTCCACAAACTCAAATTTTCTGCTGCTTTATTCCCTCTTTTATTCATTATTTGCTTCGGATCGCTGCCTTCCTTACAACTGTCCACAGACCCATCTCCTTGGAAACAGCAGAACTTGTTTATGTGAAAGTAATAAGGAAAGTAATTGATGTGTAGCTGTGCAGGCATGCAGGGGAGCCGTGTTCCACTGGAAGATGTTGGAAAAGTGAGACTCCGCTTATGCTGACTGCCAGAAGGTTGGATAATGTGAGCACAAACCTCGTTCTTCCTCTCCTGTTTCCAAAGTTGCCTTTTATTCACAGCAGTGGTAGGAAACTTCTTGCCTGTGCGTATGCTCATTTTTATGGAATTTTTTTGCTAGTCTTTTTCATCACCAATGTGAAGGGGTTGAATAGCAGCAGGAAAATTTTTAAGTCTTGCTTATCTCTTATTTTCTGGAACTCTGTGCTAATGCACTGTGCCATGCCAGGACCATCTCCTCTCTTGTCTTCACCCTGACCACCTCTGTGGCAACAGGACCTTCTCATCCATGTTTTGAGGTTTCTGCTGCTCCCTGCTTTGTGCCTTTCACTGCCATTGCCCCTTGTGCTGTTGGACATGGTCGATAGACCTGGCCAGCTGTTAAGGTAAGGTGTCCCTGGATGGTCTTTTCCAGGCCTTCAGGACAAAGGTAGGGAGGCCTGTAAACAGCTTTTGTGGCTGTAAATGTGGAGGGGTCACCAGATTGGGACCTTTTCCAAGTGGTGGTGGGAACCTGGCTGGCTGCCACTGCCAACCCAGCGCCAAGAGCTTGTGGTCTGGCCTTGAGTAGGGTGGCAGCAGGGCCCATGGAGAAGTCTTTGGAAAAGACCTGAGGCATGAGGTTAGTCTGGATAGATTCCCTCTTTGGGACTAGGGAGGCTGCTCTGAGTGGTGTGACCTCAGGGGTGTCAGCACACAGAAGTGTTGATGGTTGGGAGGCCCCAACTCAAGCAAGCCCTGGTGAAGAGATGCTCTTGTTGACATCTCTGTGATGCAAGTTTGGAGGAAGAAAGAAGGATTTCTGCTTGCCTTCAGTTTAGTGCATACCTTGAAGAGGCAGTGTAACTGGAAGATGATTTTTTTTTTTTTTTTTAATACAGCTTTTGGAACAGGCTGTAAGAACTGTAAGTGCTCCTAGAAACTTCTTTTGTTATTGAAAACTCTTTTCCCTGTTTGTCACTCAGTATGAATGGTTTCTCCTGGGATGTGCTTCATTAGCAGGCTCTAGTCTTGGTCTGTTTCCTCCTCGTGTTACTAGGTACCTCCTTGGGGTGATTTTCTTGAGGACTAACATCTGTAAATAGTCTTACCCAAGCAGGAAGACTGATCTAGTTGCACGCTTGTATTTTAAACACAAGTTATACAACAATCATATGTGTTATATCACTGAACCTTCAAATAAGCTGTTTTTCTATTAGCTGAAGCTGTGTAGACTCTTCACTTCTTACACTGTATCAAGTGAAATGCTTTATACTACTTTGATAGGTAACTGCAGGGTGATTTCAGACTTGCTTTAACTTCCTAGAGGTTATATTAGCCTAATGCACTCTCTACACATTTCACTGTCCATGTCTTGAATGTAAAGAAAAGTTGATATTTGACAGGGTGTAAACTGTCTTCAAATATGCTTCTCATAAAACAAAGAATGTGAAAGGGTGGAACAGAAAGGAAGTGAAGAAACAGGACTTAATACCTGCATATATACTGATAATGGAGATCATACTGGGGATATTGCATATTAAATATCCTCCTGTTATCTCAACACTAAATGTGGAGTACTGTATATGTATTATGTAATAATGGTAAATTATTTACTATATGTAGTTTGGCTTTATATCCAAAAAGATGGGGAGAAGAGCGCTAAGGAGACTACAAATGGAAACAGGCTGTAAAACCTGGAATGCTTGCTCTGCAGGGAGCACTTAAAGTCAAGATACTGAAGTCTGTAAAACAGTTAGTAAAAAATGCTCTTATTACTTGGGTTTTAAAAGGACAAAAATCAGCATAAGTTATTAGAAAAATCTTGGAAAATTTTGGTCAGTCAAAGGAAGTTATGTTTAGTGTTATGAAATATATTGTTTTGGAATTACATTAAAAGACAGGATTCTTCGGGGGGGTGGGTATTATTATTATTGATGATGTTGTTGTTGTTATTACTGCTATTATTATTTTGTTGTACATGATCTGTTTTGATATAAACAGAGCCAGGGACAGCCCAATGACATACTTTTGAAAAAGAGTCTGTTAAAGAAATAGTGTCATTAAATGGCTCTCTTTCTACAGGCTATGGATTCTGAATCAAAGAACAGTTTCATAAGAAGTTTTCTTCAGCCACCAAATTGGATGCTTCCTGCATCCAATGTTTATAGAGAATCAAAGAAGTTGGCAGCTGCTGCTGGTGACAGACCTTCTCTCCCAAATAACCAAGGTATAGCTAAAATATGTCCTTAAAATGGTCTTTTTAATTGTTTCATGTGAAATCTCTTGAGCAAACTCCCCATCCTATTTGACTGAGTTCAATGACTTGCTGCAGTTATCAGTCTGACATTGAGACAGGATGTATACGTGTCCTGAGGGAGTAGTCTCCCTGAATCATACGTCTAGAATGGAAACCTCTG
The DNA here is from genome assembly GCA_013400435.1 of Pycnonotus jocosus. Taxonomy (NCBI): domain Eukaryota; kingdom Metazoa; phylum Chordata; class Aves; order Passeriformes; family Pycnonotidae; genus Pycnonotus; species Pycnonotus jocosus. Next base: position 449,182 of record VWYP01010617.1, read on the forward strand.
TAGGTCTTCTAACATCCTTGTAAACTTTGGCTTTGAAATTTGTTTAACTTAAAATTGTCAGACTTCCTCTGAAAGCAAAGGAGAATGCTTCAAACTCAGTAGAAATAGTTCATGACGTCAAATACAGTAAAAAAAAAAGGTTGTCAGTATGGTATACTGACCTGAAAGTGGCTTTGCATAGTGCTATTTGACTCCTTCAATCTTAAAATCACTTCTGAGGGGGTTGGGGTTGTTTTTTGGTTTGTTTTGGGGTTTTTTTGGCGTTGTATGTTTCCTTGGGAGAACTTTTGAACAATTCAGACTACCAGGTGAGTTAGCATGAAAGTTAGTCCATATGAAATATGGTTGTCATGTGTCTTAATGGGTCACTACTCCCTGGAGCTCATAAGGCAAAGTGCTCGATGGCTTAACATACGTGGAGAGCCTGGGGAATCTTAGGGACACCCATACTTGGACTTACTATCATGAACAACTTTGCTATATTGCACAGACATAGCCTATGAGTGTGCATGTGATCATTGTTCTTCACCTGAAAAATCTGTGATTTCTTTACTGATCCTATGTCATACGGAGTTTGGGCTTTTTTGTGATTGTGATTACAGTGATCAGTTTAGTGCTATGTAGCCAAGTGGTTAAGGAAGTGTTTGGCATAGCAATAGAAAGATGGAAAAGGTGGTCCCACTTCATCCTTCTGCCGTCTGGCATTTGCTTTTTGTTCTGCTTTGAGTTTTTGTTTGATGTTTGTTTGGTTTTTGCTGTTGTGTGGTTTTGTTTGGTTTGGATGGTTTTTTGGTTTTTTTAGTTGGGGGGGGGTGTGTTTTTTGTGGGTTTTGGTTGTTTTTTGTTTTGTTTTTTTAATGGATCTGTGATAAAATGGTGAAGGTTGTTTAAAGAGGTAGCAATATTTGGTGGTATTCTTTTTGTGAGAGAGTTTAGAATAGAGAATCTGTCAGTTTTAAAATGTCAGAAAATAAGCTTGACTTCTTACAGAACGTGTCTTAAGCTTCCACAGGTGTATATGCTTTATGGAGAGCTAGCAGACTTTTTCTTGTAGCTGAAATTGCAGCTTTTATTTTTGGTATAATTTGATACTGATTTGAGGCCGAAAGCAAAATCTTTCAGACTTGTTTTTATGGTTTAAAGAATCATCAAATGCAAGATACTAGACATTGAAACATTACCTTTTGAAACAATAAAGTATGTACCGATGTATCCTTTGCTAAATTGTCCTTTATATCTAATTTCTCCCCATTCTGAGCATGTTTTCTCTTTTCAATCTGTACAGACCAGTTGCCTTGCACCAAAACCTGTCATCTCATGTGCATATCTGTGTTCTCTGCTTCTATTTAAAGAGAATTACAAGGTTTTATTATATTGTATTTGCCATGATTTCTTTGTGCTTGCTGCCATTTGGAGTGAAAATAGTTTTGCTCATAGAGCCAGAGCTTCATACCTCAGTTATCCATTCTCTCCCATATATGTTCTACCTATGTTAGTGTACAGCTGGGAAATGTAGTTAATTTTAGGAGTGAACCTAGGAAGAAAATTTAGGCATTATTGTAACATGAAGTGTTTTCTAATAATGATAATCATCACCAAAATACTGTTACTTAAGATGCAGCATTTATGTTGTTTGCTAGCTGTAGTGGCAGCCCTGAAAGCTCTGCAAGAAAAAATCCACCGTCTAGAGCTGGAGAAGTCACAGGCTGAAGATAAACTGTGCAGCCTCTCCAGAGCAGCTGCTCAGTACAAGAAGATCTTAGAGAACACATGCTATGAGAAGGACACAGCACATCAGGAGCTGATGCAACGAAGGAAAGGTATTTCTTTTGAGTGATAAGGTGTAGCCACAGCAACACTAACTTTTAATCCAGGGAGTGTTTTGTTTTGAAAAACTGCTAATTTGTGCAGCCCCCTTTTGTTATTTGCTTCAGAACTGAGGAAGGACAGGAGCTTGATAATTGTGGATCGAGTTGAGATATTTTTACATATATTAATTGAGTATTGGATAATCCATAAAGCAATTTTAAAGACTAAGCATGTTTCAGGTGGTATGTTTAACTCCTACAATAAGCAAGCAACTGCTTACATAACACTGCTAACTTGAGAAAAGATAGGAGAAGAGAAGATTCTCCTCTCTCAGATTATGGTTAGGTATCTGCTGATACAAATCAAAGTAACTGCAGTGCTCATGCTTTTGGAATTTAAATTAGCGACTAGCTTTGAAAAAATGTTTTGATTCTCATGTCTTATATATAAAATACATTTTAACCACATGACTTGTTCAGACTAACGAAACTGTTCTTGCCTGTTTTGAGGACAGAGAATTCCTCAATGAAATGACAGTCTGGCTAAATGTGTAGCTCCCTTTGCTGTACTGAATGTCTTCTTTCTCTCTGTAGATGCAAGTGTGCAGTTAAATGCAGCACAATCCCGCTGCTCCCTGCTGGAGAAACAGCTGGATTACATGAGAAAAATGGTTTCCAGTGCAGAACTGGAAAAGAAAATGATTTTAGAACAACAGGTGAAGCCCTTTAACATAATAACAAAGTGGTGATGTAGTTCAAAGGTATAGAAATGTGCAGGATCTGAAGTCTTTTGTGATCATTGTTTTTCCTCAGCTCTGCTCAGGCTGCTAGCAAACAGAAGCAATTTAGTGTATGGCTGATGACAACCATTGAATGAATTGTATGAAAAGCTCCCTGGGTGGAACTCCTAATGAGCAACACCATGCTAATACTTGCACACTTGGTAGACAAAAAAGCTGCTGGAAGCTTAAGTTGTCTTTGTCTGCCTGGTATTTTTCATCACTTTGCAATTTAAAAAATATGGAATTTAAACTAATTAAACACCTTTAGTCTGGTGTGGGGTGGTTTGGTGGGGTTTTTTTGCTGTCTGAAACAATTTCAGTCCATTGCCAACTCCATTCTTGCTTATTTTTTCAGGCGCAGCTTCAGAAAGAGGAAGATCAGAACCGGTTGGAACTGCATGCAAAACTTGAAAAGCTTGAAATGCTAGAAAAAGAGTATCTTAAACTTACTGCTACTCAGAGGATGGCTGAAGTAAGCATGCATGGAATGACAGTCTGAAAGTCATTTGGTATCATTTTATGGCATACTAATACATATTTATGGCAATAGTACTAAGGTTTGCAAAAGTTACCTCTGTTAAAGCATACCTGACTGAATGCCACCTTGGCTTCAAGTGCATGAGTCTTTTTTCAGTCTGGGCTTTAAAAAAAATCCTACAGTCCACTTTTACCCCTGCATTACAATTGTGAGCTCCTCCAGACTTCTGATTCAACGTGACAAATTGAAGTGGGACTAATCATTCTTGCCTTCAAATTCAGGACAAGATCAAACGCTTAGAAGAAAAGCTGAGTAAAGAAGAGCATCAGCATAAGCTAATACAAGATAAAACTGCTCAGGTAGACTGAAAATATTTTATCTTTTCTTATTTTTTAGTACTGAAAAAAGCTGTTCTCTCTGTTCAAAATGCCCTTCTTGTTTTATTACTTTATTACTTTACCTCCTCATGTTTATTACCCAGGAAGAACTCATGAAATACTACCTACTTATAACCTGTATATTAGAAAGCTTGCCAGGTGTGTTGCATATTTCAAGGAAAAAAGATTCTATTTGGGTTTGTATTGGTGATACAGTTCATCAGCATCAACACTGCCCTAAGTGACCCAGGTAGAAAATCAGTTTTTAGAAAACCTGTAACTGAATCAGATTAACCTAATTTTCAGTAATTCAAAAGTGGTCACATATAAAACCTTATATCCCAAGTGAGGTTGGTTATTATGTTTGTTTTCCTCCCTTTGTTAAGATCTGTAGAAATCTAGTACATAGGTCTGTACTTGGAAAAGCCTTAATCAGTGATATGTTGTTCATTAAAATGAGATCTTGTATATTTCCTTTTTCTGTGAAGCCATAATCAGTTTGTTGGGCCAACATCCATCTGAGAGAGGAGTATTTGCCAAAGAGAGCAAAATGATGAAACCTTTTGTTAAAAGGGCAAGGTAGTCGTATTCCAAACTTCACTTTGTGCCTAAGTAGCATCTTGAAAGAGAGAACAGTTATGGGGAAATTCTGTTGGGGTGGGGGCTGCAGTGCTGAAGAGTAATATTGGTTAGCAAAGCTGATGCCTTAATTTAATTCATCACTGCTGTCAGCTCTTATACCTCCTCCAAGGATGATGGGTTTTCATCAATCCAGGAGGCTTTAAATAACATGCAGATTTGTAGCCCAGATGTCTGACCACCTCCAGAATCCAGCAGAATGACACAAATTTTCAACTTGTAGGTTTTTTGGTTTCTTGCTTAGACTGCTTGCTGCTGCAGAGCAAAAGGCCTAGTACAGAGATTTTATCTTCTGAGAAACATGGTAAGAATGATTGTCCCAGAGCAGATAGTCTAAGCATTTGCTCAAGAAAGGACTTAGATGCAGTAAACTGAGTCCTAAAGTAGTGTTAGTACCATCTTAATACACTGCAGAATGGATTTAGGTCTGTTGGATCTGGGCTAGGAAGCACAGGGTGTGGTGTGGTTCACTTCCTCTTGATGACAGAAAAGCCAGAATATTCTCACTTTAGTGGTGGACCTCCAGAGTGACTTAGCTGGAACTGTAACACATGCCAAAACAAAGTCCTTGTCCTATGTTTAATTGGGAGTGATTATCATCCTGTTTATCATGGGCCTTGATAGCAACTTTGAACCACTGAGCAATATGAGGATTGTCCAGCAGGTTTGACCTCAATGTAACACAGACAGGCTTAGTTCTCTCTGTCCCCAGATTGTAAGAGCCAAATGTTCATATAATTTGGATTTTATGATCAGATCCTCAGCATGTGGCAGGATTGGCTTATCTCAGTTGCTGGCTGTCACAGTGGAAAAATACAGCTGCTGCTGCAGCTGAATATGAAAATGAGGAATACTAAGAGCTGCAAGATCTGCCTCATACCCTGCCTTCCTAGTAATCTGTTCAGTTTTTAAGAGTAGCTTATGCCTTCCAAGCAGGACAATTAATAGTGCCCTTAATTGGTTCTTATCCATGCATGAAAGAGAGAATCAATTAAACCTTGCTATTTCATACTTCTAATATTATATTAAATGGCTGTTTTCTTTTTTGCTTATTGCCACAGCTTCAAACAGGATTTGATAGAAACAGAATTTTGATGCCTTCGGTAACATCTCAACATGAACCTGAAAAGGGAAATGAGAAGAACAAAACACCTAGGAAGGTAACATGGAAATTTTTGTTACCATACTGTTGCTAGTAGCAGAGACTGAGACTGGGATTTGTGAAAAATGGTGATGTAACAGGCACTTGATTGTCTGCTGCACTTTACTCCACTTCTAAAGTGACAAACAGTGCTAAATAGCTCTTTTCTCCCTTTCTTTCTTTCATTTGTTAATTAAAATGGTACTGGGGCTAGCTAGAAAACCTTCCCTTACCAGCTTGACAATTACCTCTGTTTAAGTCTTATTGCCATTCCCCATGCCCTGTCTTATCTGCCTTTTAGTTTATCTAGCAAAATTAGTTTCCAAAGGAGTTTTAGCCCAGCATCTTAAGATGGTGTGTTTTGGAGGGATTACTGAAACCAAGAGAATTTATTTTGCAACGCATGTTACAGATCAGTCAAAATTTTGCAATAGTGGTTTTGAAAACTTAAGTAAACAAGGTTCAATTCCTTTAATGTTAGCCTAATTGTTAAACAATCTCTGACATGCATATGGAATAAAATTTACTTGTGTCAGCTATTGGAAAATCTTACTTGTTACACATACAGAGGGAATTTAAAAAAAAAAAAAAAAAAACAGAAGAAAACTGAGGTGATGCATTTCACTATGTATTTACTTGAATTTTACCTACTAAAAAAAAATTTAAGATTGTCCTCTTTAGTCAGCAGATTGAAATTTCTTGTCTTATATTTTCTATGGCTCTTATAGCAGAGAAATCCTACAATGAGGAAAATGCAATTACATGTAAAGGCTGGTGAACTACCTTTTGTGGCTGGGAAGGTAGGTGAAAACCACTGTTCTCACTAAAGTGACATCTACAGTTTGAGTAAGGCTGTGTAGTTGTTAATTACTTCTGTAAGCCACTGATAATTCTTCTTTAAGTCTGTCAGCTCCAGCCATTCTGTCAGTGCAAACGTACAAAGTGTGTTGCACATTATGAAGCATCGCAATCCACGTATCTCATCGCAAAGACAAGGAGGAGCTGCAGCTGGGATGTCAGGACACAGTGCACTTTCAAAATCTGTATCCTCTTGTTCCACATCACCCACAGCCACCAGGAGCTTTTCAGACCTTCTGTTGGCCTTACAAGACGAGCTGGGCCAAATGAGCTTGTGAGTACCCATTGTTGGTGTTGTGAGTAAACGTGATTTCAGCGGTAGCCCTGAGAAGCAATGGGGTGCTATAGTTGAGCCTAGCTTGTTTTAGCTGTAGGACTGCTTGTTGACAGACTGACCTGAGCAGGCTTGACTGGTAGGATTTTTCTCATTCAAAAAATTCTTTCTATCCTGGTGTTTCACTGGTCTTGTTTTTCTGCTTCCACATCCTGTATTTAAATAAGCTGCTACTAAAGTAGCAGCTGCAGAAAATGAAAAGCCTTTCAGACTTGTGCTTTTTGGACATTTTAAACATATTCTGAGATGTACAGAGTAAACCAAAATTTTTCTCCTGGAGAAGGCTACAAAGGTGGTGCTGGTATTGAGTAGGCCTGCAGGATGCAGTAAGTCTGGGTGGTGGAATGGGTTAGTACAGCTCTGGCATGAACAGTCCTGTCACAACATCTCTCCCGTTCCTTTGTACTCATTCTGTGGTTTTTTTCCTTACTGGTGTTCCTGCTGAGTCTTTGTGCTGAGTCAGTCTTGTGCTCGTGCCCTTTGCTTGTTGATAGCAGGAGAACTTGCTGGTCCTGTAAGCGGGTTGTGAAAGAGGGACAGTCTCCTGCCAGAAAATGGGCAGGGTGTGGAAGAAGCTAACACTTCAGATGGGAGTGGATGTATCTTTCTAGCCATGCAAGTGAATGTGGATGACAACCTGTTGTGTTCTTAGGCATCTTCCCATTAAATGCAGGCTTGTGGGACTGTGGGCTAAAGCTCTGTAGCTGGTTGTAGCAGACATGTCAACACGATGAGCTGTGGTTTGAATAGAGTTAGGATGTTGAGGCTGGTTTGAAATCCTTGATGTGGTAAAATTTAAACTGGCAAGCAATCTCATGTTCAAAAAGCAATACTCTGCCTTACTCATGGCAGGTCAAGGACAGGCTTTTTTTTTTTTTATAGCAACAACCAGTTGCTTCAATTAGACTGTCAAGGAGAAGCAGTTACTCAGAAGTCATAAAAGAAGCCCTGACCTTTGTAAAGGGATTACTTGTCTAAGAGAAGGTCCCTAGCTTCAACTTGTTCAGATATCTGGGTATCAAGACACATTCTCTTACTTAATCTGGTTAGTTTAATTAAGAAGCCCACTTTGCTGTAAATGTTTTTGAGTATAATATTTTAATTTGAATAATTTGTCAGAAAAATTGTGACTTGAATGTACTAGTTTAAAAAATACTTTTACGTATTACATAGGCCTTCAAAATCTGCACTAAATTGNAAGCCCACTTTGCTGTAAATGTTTTTGAGTATAATATTTTAATTTGAATAATTTGTCAGAAAAATTGTGACTTGAATGTACTAGTTTAAAAAATACTTTTACGTATTACATAGGCCTTCAAAATCTGCACTAAATTGGGCAGGAATTGAAAATGTTGTACTGCATAGCTGCTGGTCACTTTCAACAATCTCATTTTGCACACTATTACACATGCCTGTAATCTTTCAACAACCTCATTTTNGTCTAAGAGAAGGTCCCTAGCTTCAACTTGTTCAGATATCTGGGTATCAAGACACATTCTCTTACTTAATCTGGTTAGTTTAATTAAGAAGCCCACTTTGCTGTAAATGTTTTTGAGTATAATATTTTAATTTGAATAATTTGTCAGAAAAATTGTGACTTGAATGTACTAGTTTAAAAAATACTTTTACGTATTACATAGGCCTTCAAAATCTGCACTAAATTGGGCAGGAATTGAAAATGTTGTACTGCATAGCTGCTGGTCACTTTCAACAATCTCATTTTGCACACTATTACACATGCCTGTAATCTTTCAACAACCTCATTTTGCACACTATTGTTATGCCTGTGGGAAGAGGGAGAAGTAAGATGGGCATCAGCTAAAAATTTGGAACGAGAAAATCAGACTCACAGGAAAACTATTTCCCTTTCTCATGTTAGTATATTCCAGGTTAATGTGTATTGTGTGAGAGTGGAAATCATGCTAAATTTCTATATTCTGCACAAAATGGCTAGAACTCCTGTAGGAAGAAATCCTAGAGACTATATCATGAATATTTAGATTGCTGTTCTTAACAGTGAGCATCAAGAGCTTCTGAAGCAGATGCGGGATACTCAAGACTCCCAAGCTCATGAAGACCTGGAACAGGAGCTGGATTGTCTCATAAAACAAATGGAAATGAAAAGAAAACAAATATCCAAGCTGCAAAAGCATCAAGCTACTGTAAGAATGAAAAGTAAACTCTCTAGCTAGTAACATTCTTGTTGAAAAGCTGCCACAATTCTGCCTCCTGTTGTCATCAGCCAGAATGTCACTGGAATGTTTTAAGCCAAGATGTTCCAGTATGGGTGATTATAATTAGACTGCTGGCTCATATTTTTTTTACCTCCAATTTCTTCATTTGATCAAGAAAAAGTGTCTACAACTGGCAGTTAGGAATATATGCTGGTGGGAAAGCTTCCTGCCCTGTGGCAGTTCTGCAATACAGAGCTGTGTTGCACTGTCTGTCACTTCTGCTCACCATGTTAAGACAAACTGTTGAAATTTCATTCCTTTATATCCTGTCCCTCAGGGGAATGAGAAAATAGAAGCTGTAATTCCTGTACAGACTGGATTACATGTCTTTTATGTTACTGAAACATTGAAGCTTTTTTATTAACTAGTCTGTTGACCAGAGCTTGTCCAAAATCATAGCTAGGCAAGCCTTTCAATTTTGTTTAACCCTTAAACTGTCCTCATTTTGTCACTATTTAGTTTAGAATCATAGATAACAACTTTTCATGCATGCTCATATAAAATCCCTCTTCTGTAGTTGAACAGCCTAACTCTTTTGTAGCATTTTGGTTTGAGCATATGATTAAACATTCAATCCATAGTTCTGTCTGATTGTTTTCTGGTTTTTTATCTTATGTTTCAAGATACTCACCTGAGAACTTTGCTTATACAGGAAACAGAGCAGAACTCAGTGTAAGACTGTGTAAAAAGAGGAGGTTATAGTTAATTTAAATCTGACCAGTTTTATTCATATTCATTTTTGATGGATTTTATTCACTTCATTTTTTTATTGTCCATGTAATTGCAAGCATAGAGGTGCATTATGTCATAGCAGATGTGTCAGACTTGCATGTTAGCAATATGGACAAAGGGCATTGACTGCTGAGTCCTCACTCCCTCTCTTGGCAATGTCAGCTGGTTTCTTTGATAAAACTCTTATGTTCTTGAAGACCCAACAATTATGGTGTTACTCCTTGCCTCAAAATCTTGCTGACTTCATCCTCAAGAACCTAAGACAGTGAACAACTGCACCTTTGTTTCTTTCTTTTGCATATATTTATGGCCACTGTTTGCCTTTGTTTTGGGAAGAGTAGCACATAGAATGTGGTGCAACCTTGTTGTCATTTTTGCCTCTTAGCAGTGTGCAGATCTTCTGGCAAGTCCTCAGTGCTCTGGTACAGCCTGGTCAGAGCACACCTCTTAGGGTCATGCTGTAAAGAGTAGTGTCTGTATGATTACTGTCCATCATGCCCTGGTTATCTATCAATACAGGCCATTCCTCTAACTCCTTGGCCTATTTTGTTGGTTTTTTTTTTTCCCTGGTGCTTTTGCACACAGACATTTCCATTTGTATTTTGTACAGGCTAATCTTAATATTTCTAATGCATATTTCTTCATCTAGAACCTGCCATACTAAAAGTGCCATGCTAATCTCTGTGTTTCACAGTTAATAATATATTCTAGAACGCAATTAAAGTTAATTATTTTTAGAAATGGACTTAAAGTCTAAATTGCCATTTGGAATGCTTCCAGCCTAATTTTATCTTTGGGAAGTGACCTTTTCATGCCAAGTGCAAGTCAAGACTCATTATTTGACATTTAAAAAAACATTCCATAGCAATAACTCTGTTTATTCTGTTTTCCACTTTTGTTAAGGAGGCTTCAAAATAAGTTGCTTAGATCCAGTAACTGAAAATTAACAATATACATTTTATAGGTTTATTGTTTGGTTGGTTTTTTATTAGGGTAATACCATCTGAAATGGAAAGAGACTTTTGTAAATATAGATTATTAAGAGATGATATTCCAGCTCTCTGAAATGAGCATTGGGAGTGATGGGATTCAACAACCAGTTGAGTGTGGGTGAGGTCAGTTTTCTGTGGTGATTTTTGTATGGGCAAGGTCAGTTTTCTGTTTCAGTGAGAAAACTGTGCAAGGTTGCTAAGTTTAAACTTTTCCCTTTTTTTAACGTCTTTTAGTAATCTGTAGTTTGGAGTCCTGTCAGGTCTACAGCTGTGGGTCTTTGGAGTATGTAACATGCTAATTAGTATTTTTTTTCCCTAGGTGCATAAATTAAAGAGAAAAACTCAGAAATTGAATCAAGGGGAAACTCATGTCAAACTGAAGTGTGGTGAACAAAAGGAAGCAAAGGAGATTTCAGTCTCTGTAAAGGAAACTATGGCTAAACCTTGTCCTGAGCAAAAAAGCAGAAGTTCTCTTCAGCTGCTAAAAGCTGTGAGGAAACTTCAGCTATCTCTGAAAAGAGATGATGTCATCTGAGAAGAATAGTTCTGAGAATAGTTAGAAGTTTTTGAAGTTGTCTGACATCTAATAAACTTTTAGTTGTACAAAATGACTTTCAAAAGTAAACTCGATACAGCAGACATGTACATTCTAAACTGCCTACTCTCCAGTAGGTCAGTTTGTTCACCTTAGAATTAACTTTCTGTTAATTCTGTTAATGTGTTGTAGCTGTAACTCAACTACACTTCCTTGTAATAAAATGTTTTAATGGACTAATGAAATGTTATTATTTGTTAACTTGTCAAATAAAATTTTATATATTTTTTACACTTAAATTGTATGAGATCTTTGGCATCCTATTTCCCTAGTTGCCAAGGAGATATTTAGAGTTTGCTTTTCCAGAATCACTTGTGCTAGTGCTTCTGTGCAAATAAAACCAAAGGTCTTCCTTTCTCTAATAACTGAAGATTCAGGTCACTGTGAATGAGGCAGAAGAGGTATTGTCTCTTTATATATGTTTTCATTATTATTAATATTATTACTTTATAAGCGCTACTGACAGTATTAGTATTAGGAACAGCTGGGGTCTGGAAGCACAACCCATGAATTGATTTAGCTACAAGAATATGGGAGTGTTCTGGATATGGGCATGGGAGAGGCCACTGCCAAACACTTGAGTGCTTGTCTTCTCTTTAACAGAACCTGCTGCTAGCACAGTACACAGTGACTGAGGAAGAGACTGTCATAGAGGAGACCTTCAGCCTGTACCTGTTACCAATCTTCTTATTTATGGGTTATTTCTAGCTTAGAAAAGCATATTGTATGTTTAAAGCTGCTTAGACAAAATTTGAAGCATGGTATTTTTTCATGGTGCAGGTAGCTTCTCTGAGATAGGTTTATGCATTTCTGGATACTGGAATCTCTGATACTGGTAGGGATAGGGTAGATAAATCTCTCTGATTCCCTCTGTACCTTGACCTGGTATTTTTGTTGACTACAGAATCCTGGGGAGAGAGGGTTATTTTGGAGCTGGAGAAGCAGGGCGCTGGCTTCACACTTGGGCAGGAGCTGTGGTGGAGGGCTGCAACTTTGGGTCTGTCAACCAGGTACTGAATGGGGTTTTAAACAATGGCACCATTGAATAGTCAGTCTTCAAAATGTGTGTGCTGACAGGGGATGTCCAGTTCCAGAAAAAAAAATTGTGTTAGCACTTCTTTGGGGTGAGGGAAAGGGAAAGAGTTGAACCTGGTCCTGCAGGCGGCTGGGCATTTCTCATCTCTGCCTGCTTCACAGCAGGGCCAGGAGCTGGAAAAGCTCTTGCTCAGAGCCAGGAGCTGGGATTTGAGAGGGGAAAATAGGAATTGATAATGTGATAGCTTACATTGGCTGACTGGTTACATCGCTTGTATTTCAACTCAAAAGATTTAAATACACTTTAATAATTCTTTTCTGCTTTTTCTTTCTGAAGCTTTTTTTTCTGTAGTGTGTGTATTTTCACACACTAAAGCAAAGAAGATGCATTTCAGCATCAGCTGAGATATCCAAACCAGATACAAAGAAAGCGTATCCCAAACCAGTTTTCTTGCTTGAAGAAAGGCTTAAAATTTATTTTCAGATTGTATCTTGGGAGGGAGGGGTAGGGTAGGAGGTCAGGTTATGTATTTATCTATTAGCATATTCACAGTTTGAGGCAGTTGTCAGTCATGTAAAATAAGTTTTCAAAGATATATCTGTCAGAGAATAATTGTCTAGAAGCTGCATTGGGAAGGTAAGCTTGTGCAAAACTGTGGTGAAGCTCAGCTCCATGAGAATTAGGCAGATCACAGTGACTTTTTCTGGGATTGAATGCTTCATGTCTTTATGCTCCAAAAATGTTCTGGCCTGGAACTCCATAAATGTACATTTGGAGAAAGCACAGTGGCCAGAGCAGGCTTCTTCACAAGAACAATATGTTTTTGGCTTAGTAAGTGCTTACTCTGTTCTTTTGCTTGTTTTGATTTATATCCTGCATGTTTTTGTTTGTCTTCTCAGAGGAAACTGTACATATCTCTTTTTTATTAATGATTTGGATCTAGCTCTGCAGGGCAGCAGACAAAAACACACAGTGATCCCAAAAAAAAAAAGACTTATCGGTTTATTTACTTGAGATCTTGGTTCTTTTGTGTTGAGTTATGCAAAATTGCAACAACATGCTTTATTGGTATTTGAATCAAGAGCTGTATTTTATGGTCAGATATCAAGGAAGGTGGACAAAAGATGTAGGTCAAACAATATGATTAAAAATACAGACCAACAAATCGCAACCAACAATAGTTCACTTTCCTGCTGCTAATATATGCTAGCACAGTTTAATGGCTTGTTACTTGAGCCTGCTGGAAAGACTTTCTTCTACTACAAAAGACATCCAGGTTGAGCCTGTTGTTACAATCTTCTAACTAGCAAAGCTGGAGGTTGGACATAGCTATAAATCCAATGTGTTCTGGGAATAGAAGCTGGCAAAAACACTCAGAGCTAAATAATCAGGGCAGGATCTTGCTGGGATTTGGTTACTGGCTAACGTAACTAAGTGCAGATGTTTATGTGGACTGAAATACATTCCCAGAATAAGAATATGGTACAAACACATGATGATTTTATAGCAGGAAAAAAAGCCAAGGAAATGAGAATAATAAAAGAAGCACTCTTTATTTTTGATGAAGCATGTTTTGTTTCCCTCTACTTGCCTGTACTGAAGTGGCCAAGGCTGCCTCTACTGTGTCCCCTGCTGGGGCCTACTGAAGCTTCTGCAAGTTGCTTAGGTTGTGGGTCTGGTGCTTACCTGAAAGTCTGTGTGGGCTCCCATGTGAGTGCCACAGTCTGTCTTAAATAAGAGGAGAGAAGCAAGCATTTCTGAAAGTGTTACTCTGAGGGAACAGCTGAAACAGGTCAGATGAATCTTATCCCAAATGCCTGGTCATTAGTTTTACAGCCATTATCTGTGTTATTTTTATCTGAACTCCACTGGCTACATAGTGGCATAATTTCTCTTGGTTCCTTCTTATTTACACAGCTGAAGAACTGCCTGCTCTTTATTTTCCTTAGTAATTTTTAATTTAGCTGGTGTTTCTTGCTTTAGTTTGGACTTCCCAGCCCTGACTTTTGAGTTAGCTGCATGGGGGTTTTTTGGTCACAATTGTGTCAACTGTTCAATTTCGAGACCTGAATACACGCATAGGAGCCAGAAATAGCAGCTTTTTCATTGTGTGTTTACCACAGAATTATGGTTGAAACAGAACGGAATGTCAAGACATAAACTAAATTCATTCCATGTTGTATATTGTAAGCAAAACTTTAGATCTTCCTGGCAGGTCAAGTGTGTCCTTAGAGTGAAGAGGAAGCAGCTTCAAACATAAAGCTGCAATTTTTAAACAGAGTGATTACATAGGAGACTTTCCTCAGCAATGATGAGATGAAAGCTAAGATGATGTAGCCAGGTTTGGCATTACACTTCAAGGAAGCTGCAGACTACTTGGAGAATGTGTGGAGGAAAAACAGAGGTGAAGAACACTTGACTAGGACACTTGAGAAACAAGAGAAAGGAACTGTACTTACATGTCCACTCTGTTTTCTCTAGGCTACAAGTCTTAAGAAACATGGGACATTGCTGTAAAGGTGAAGGGAATAAAGTTCTGTTTGGACTTATAAATAGGACATCAAATACTGGGCTAAAATTCAAGCTTTCCGAAGATAATGTAAGCTAAACACTGACATCTAGACTAGGAGGTTGTTGACCATCTGTAAGGACCATCCATTTTTAAGAACAGGATAAACAAAGACCTTTAGGGAACAGATTTACTTTTTCCTTCCCAAGAGCAGTGAAAGTAGTAGACAGATCATAAAGCCCTGGTCCTAACCTCTTTAGGGCTCTGAAGTGTTCCAGCAGTTTGCCATGTTTTTGCTCTTGAATGACATCTTTTTTAATGGTCTAATTTTTCACCTGTGGTTTTAATTTTCATTTTACTCCAATAGATTAAAATTATGTGGTGTATACTTCTTGTAAGTATATTTATCATAGAACCGTAGAATATCTCAGGATGTAAGTGAGCCATAAGAACCAAAGATTCTGATGCCTTGCTCCTTGCAGGGCTATCTAAAGCTAAACCAAATGAGCAAGAGTGTCATCCAGATGCTCCTTAAACCCAGGCAGGTTTGGTCCATGACCATTTCCCTGGGAGCTTGATCCAGTGAAGACCACCCTCTGGCTGAAGATTCTTCTCCTAGTTACCAGTATAAGATACATGAGAATTAAAAACCAGTTCTCCTCCAGAAGTTTTCTCAGTTCCCCCTTCTGTGATATAGGCATACTAGGAAGAATTGTGAAGGATGCTTGTCAAGGAACTCCACTGCATAGCTATGCATTGTAATATGTGTTTATAGGATTGACAAGTACCCAGATGGACTTTTTAAAGGCTTTGACCAAAAAAAAAAAAAAAAAGGTGGAAGACAAGAATTTGCCAAAAAAAGTCTTCTAATTAAATAAATTCTGCTGTTTTAATGTAGTCTTTTCATATCATTAAACTTGCTTACTCATAAATTCACCATCTAAGCTGTGCTGAGCCTGCCGAATGTTTGGATTATACCACCTTGTGTGTTGCATCCTGTTGAACATTTTTTTCCTCTGTTGTTCTGTTGGAATTCCAAAGGATGCATCTTGTTTCAGAAAAGACAGGGAGGTAATACTGAAGAAGGGCTTATGGACAGGTAGATAAAATGCACACTGGTTTAAAAAAAAAAAAAAAACCAAAAAAATAACCCTCTTAGATCTTTTCCAACAAATAAAAATTAAAACCAGAGGAAGTAATGTGATTCTTGAAATCTGCCTGTAAGAGGGGTCATAATGCTGTTTTCACTGTAGCAACACAGCATAACCCTTCTTTTATCTGAGTAATGCTGTGGACCTGGTTCCGCAGCATTTATTTATGTGACAACTCCCAGTTAAATTCAATGTCTAATAATTTTTCTATATTTACCACTTTAGTTTGGGGAGTTTTGTAGGTTTGGGTTTTTTGTTGTTGTTTGTTTGTTTTGTTGGGGTTTTTTGTTTGTTTGTTTGTTTTATTCAACGTACGTTCCTTTTGCATGTGCCAGAAGCAAGTGTCCTTGTTATTCAGGCTACTGTCATGCAGAGGGAGGCAGAGAGCTGGGAATGGCCCGGAGAAGGGAGCACACGGTAGCACTGCTGCTGCTCCGGGTAGGGCTCCTGCTGACTGTGAGGACCTAGGGGCTTTCATTGGCCCAGCAGGTTGCACTGAGCACATTTGAAAATAAAACAAATATGAAACTGCTTCCTGAAAACAGGCATGAAAATGCCAGTATTTGCAGTTGCCTTGTATGAGATGAAATTTTTCTCTTCTTCTACATCTTGGAAAAACAGGGATCTTTGCCAGACCAGATGGGCTGAGCCAAGGTTGTCTTAATTCCCTGATGGTTTTGTGCTGCTCTAATACGTCTGTGTTGCAGGTTAGTTTTATTTTCAGTTTTTAAGTGGGTTTTAAGTTTCTAGGTTCAGCAATCTGAATTCTGCATTTTCCTGGTATGAACTGTTTTGAGTTTTTTATACCTGTAATACTTCCACTGGGTCAACTTAAGGGAACTACAGTTCATGGATAAGTCTAATAGCACAGTGGGTTTTGGTGGCTGATTAGCTGTTTTGGTGTTACTCTCCAATGCTAATGATGATGTATATGCTCTTTACGTTTCCCATTATGTTAAGCTGCTATTGGTTATGAATGTGTGATTTGCTGGTTATTTGTGATTTTTGCAGACAGAATTGCTCAGCTAGTCCAGAGTAAATATTTGCACAGCCTAAGATGGAAGAGATTTTGTATGCACAACAGCATTATTGGACTGTTTTATCCACTTTATCAGGAGTGAACCAAACCTAGGATCTATCATGCATACATCTAACACAGCAGCTGTTCATGAAAAACAGTGTGTCAGCAATGGCTTTTTTCCCCACCCAAATAAAAAGCTATTAACATTGAGGGTAATTTGTCTCTAGACTTTCACTCTCAGCTGTCTACTTATTATCAGAATTAGCTGCTCAGCAAGATTCACTATTGGGACTGAAATTATCTTTTCCTTATTCGGTTGGAAATAACATTTGTAAGCACTTTAGGAAGAAAATAAACCTTTCAGATTACTCTCAGGCTGGGATTCTTCATGCAGTGGGAATGCAATGGCCTTCTAGCTAACACAGGAAGAGGATTCAGAAATGCATAAGTAACAGTCTCTCTTTTATACATGTAAGCAGAAGCAATTCAGTCCCATCAAGGTGGAACACAGCAATGCAGTTCAGAGGGCTGCAAGGTTTTCAGTGGCAAAGTTCCAGGCAGGAGAGAAAAATCCAGTGAATGTAGTGATGCAGGAAGATCATTGATTTACAGCCGGTAGTTGTATTGTGTCACCTACACTCTCTGCAAGTAGTTTTCTCCAGGTAGGATGAGCATCCTTTGAACAATGAAGTGTAATTATGAAGCATTTTAAAAAGTAAACAGAGGAAGATCAAATTCAATGTAAGAAATCAATAGGTTTATAAGTAATGAGCTAGGCTGCGTACATGTGACTTCCAATTCTTTTAGCAGATTGATTTTACTAGAAAGGAAATGTTGCAATGATAAAAATTATTTAGGTAATTAATGAGCTCCCTGCGTGTAGCATAGGTAGTGTTGAGCTACTTGGATTTGAAGAGGTCTGGGATGAGAAGAAGAAAACTTGGAGAGACTTTTTTCTATATTATCACTGTGATGATGTTTTGATAGAGCAGGACACTACTGGGGACTGAGGCATCTCAATGAAACCTGCAGACTTGGGGAGTATTTGTTTAAGCATCACCATTTGAAAATAGTTTTGAATACTTCCTTATTTTATCCAATTTCTTCAATAATTTTATCAGTGCTACATGTCATTGACAGTGAATAAACTACTGAAATTATACATAATTGATAGCTACAGTTTTGGTTTTTCTCTTTTGTGTTTCATTTTGTTACTAAATTTGCTACTGAACAGTTTATATGCTTTCTAAATGATTAAGAAAAATAATTGATATGTTCTTAACTCCAATTCTCCAGCACTTGCCTATTTCTCATAGAATGAATGTGGCTGATGAGAAATATCCTGATGGGGTTCAAGACAATTGGGAAAAATTAAGAAGTGCTTTAGACGGGAATTCAGATATTTTTAATACTGATGTGCTTTCCTGTTCAAAAGCCTTAAGAAGAAAGCGTGAAGAATTATCAGCTTTCCTTTAAAACCACAGTCCTACAGATAATGCATTTGTTTATATGTATTTTCTGAGAAAGATCAACGCTGCAAACGTTGCCATCCTTGGTCTGTATGCTTGAGAAATCTGGAGTGTGGCTTTCAAAGTCAGCAGGAATCCTGGAAATCTGGTGCTCAAATTCCAGAGTCTGGAGCCCTGAATCTGCAGCAGTTGCTCCTCTGAACTTACTGTGTCTTGGACTGCAGAAACAGGCAGTTCAGAAGGATATTTGTGGGATCAATTTGATGGAGAAGCCAAGATACTGGCTCAATTATGCCAAGCCCTGAAACTCACCCTTCCAATTTTCTGCAACAATATTATTTAAAATATTTCTGTGGGTGGCCTGTTTCTGGATAAACTAAGAGAAGACAGAGACTTATGCTGAAATATCTCTAGGAGTCTCTAGATTTTCACTCTAAGCTGTTTGCTTATGATCAGAATTATATGCTTAGCAAGATTCACTTTTGGGACTGGGTATCTGGTATCTACAAGTATCTGCTTGTGGTTATTCTCAAGTTTTCTTTCCTTTTGAAAGAAGGGAGGGATTTGTTTACATAGAATTCTCATGTGAATGATACTTAACAAGCAAAGCAGCATTCCTGTTGCAGAGTGTTTAAAACCTAGGATTTAACCCATGCTGTTACAGAGTGGGAACAGTGTGAACTGTAGCAGTTCACAGGATTGTCTCTGAAAAACTACAGCCCCTCTCTTCTGGGAACTAGGCAGGTCTATGCCTCAGCCTTGCAGGTGAGGAGTGGGCTGCCCAGGGTGGAGGAAGGAAAAGGTGCTGTGACTTGTCCTCCCTGTCTCCTTTCTCCTCCAAAAATCTCTAATGCACCTGTGGATTGGCACAGGGGAGGAAGGCACAGCCTTTGGCCAGTGACACTGCCCAACCAGTGACAATTGATGGGGAACAGTGCTAAGGAAGGTACAGATTTACCTGGGACAGATAAGGGGTCTGTAGCATTTAGTTAGTGGTCTAACCAAGCTCTTACTGGTCTAACTGGCAGTGCTGGTGCAGCCATTTTTCACTCCACAGCCCAAAGGGGTCCCATGATGGGGAGACAAAGCAGCACTGCCCCAGGAGTACTGTGCCACCAGGGCAGAAAGAGCAGGGTTAAAGTCTCCATTCCAAATGCAGCCTCTTGAACCTGCCGCGTTTCTCTTATATGAGCAGGTTAGAAGGAGACATGATCCATGATCTTGGATACAATAGGCTATTAATGTACAGAGAAAGGAGCAAGACCTACAACATTACAAAGTTCACATGAGCCACTCTGTGGAATAGACCCTTATTAGTATTAAAAGCAACTCAGATGTGCTCTGGATCATTTTGATCTTCAGTATCTGGTTATCTAATATTTGAGGAACAATTTCATCTTACCATCATAAGTGTCATTCATCTGCTATCTAGATCTGAGCATCATAGATGAAGTAACAGAATGATTAGACAAGACATTAAAAACAAAGCTGAAATAAAGCATGGAACAGAAACACAGATGGCCCCTTATTGATGAAGCAGTGAGATAAAAATTGTATTACATGTAGTTTCAGTAAACCCCAAGGGTTTCGCTGAACTTAAGCAAATTCTCTTACCTATTAGGATCATTGCATATATAAACAATACTCAGGAATACTGGGTAAAGAAGAATCAGCTGATACTTATGTAGACTTTCAAAGGTCTCTGGAAAAGTAGTAGCAGAAAAAGTGCTGCTGTTTGTTATGATTTGGCCTAAGACAAAAAGCAGGCAATCAACCAACCAACCAAACCCACAGTGTTAAATATACCCATCAAAGAGCTGAGAAAAGGGAAGGAAATATGTCAAAACTTATAGGAACACAGTAGTTTTGGCTCTTCAAGGATGAAGTATTCTTCAAAGCCTTGAGCAAGCCTGAGGTGATGTAGAGAAGAAGGAAGCAACAGTTTTCCTCTAAAAATGGGTGTTATGATGTCAACAGACTCTTCAACACTGATACCAGACCAGACTCAGCCATCCTCAGGACACCCTTGTTTCAGAAGCTGGTGATAGCAGCATCATGCCAGAATCAGATACCAGAGGAGTGATAACCCTGAAATAGTAACATACTTGAAGTTCTCATGGCATGTGAAGATTTGGGAGGTGTGTGTGTGTGAGAAGAATGTTGTAAATGCCTGAGCAGAACTCTGTTCAGGCAGAAGGATTTTTCAGCTGATGTCCTTTCCTAGAGGACAGGAACTCCTCCAAGTACTGTGGAGGTCCCTTGACCCCCCAACAGCTCTTTGTCTTTTGGGGTGTGGCAGAAGGTCCTTTCTTAAAAGAGATACGAAAAATATAAAAAAATCAACACAACATGAGTTTCCCCTGCCATCATATTCCATTCTCTGACATACTCCTGCTTCAGGATAAAAAACACCAGGGTATTAAATCATGATGTGGATAAAAAGTAAAGAGCACTGCTTTCAGACATCTTGCACTCATGTTGCTTAAAGTGTTGATGTTCTCCAGCTGGTCTGATCATGTTTTTCTTGCAGAGTCCTAACACAGGGACAATGGTTTCACTCTGCCCTGGCACAACACTGAAAGCAAGGAGGTGAAACCTCAGGTCCAGCTTCTGCTTTCTCACTCTGATATTGACTATAAGCTTAAAAACCTCAGTAACTCACTGATGAGATTGGACCTCTTTTCCCTGTAACTGAAATGTATTTCCCAATGGTTGGAAAAAAAAAAGTTTTTAAAAAGTCTTTAAAATCATGGAAGAAAGTTCCATTTATTACGAATTCATGTTTTGCATCACGGAAAATAAGACTCTGTTATTTTTGCTCTTGACAGGAAGCAGCAGAAAGGCTTAACTCACACCGCCTAAGCTCTACTAACTGCTCACATTCATATTTTCAGTATCTTGGCTCTGAAGCTGTGCCTTTGTTCTCTCGGCTTTCTCTGGCGTTTTCTGTGCATTTTCTCGAGTTTTCCTGCCTTTCTTTGGTGTCTCCCTGAGCTGTGGTCCCTCCACTAGAGGGCGGCTGCATCACACCATTACCAAGGATCTCGCCAGCCCCCACAGTTCTCGGGATACTCGCAGGAAAACTCTCCGTTTCCTTATTATTAACATCCAAAAGGCAAAACCAAACTAAAATCTCCACCATGTGCCCAAGGTCCTAAAGAGATGTGTAGCTGTTAAACAGAAAAAACAGACTGCTTTTAAATGCATGAGTTGCTTTACAAACTGCACCTTGAATGAGCACAAGTGATCGGCTGAAAAGGACAAAGGTTGGATTGCATAAACTGATCTGTAAAACTTTCCTCAAATTAGCAGTTGGGCTATCAGAGATAAGCACGGGCAGACACGTTTACCCAACTAGGCAATGCCTTCCTTTTAATCTGACTTAGTTTGTGGCTTAGTTCGTGGCTTCTTAGTTTTTGAACAGGACTTTCCAAAGTACACCTTCTGGGCAAATGCTACTCTTACCAAAGCCGTTGGTAAGAAATTCGCTATCAACTTTGGTTGAAAGACAGTGGTTTTGAAAATCCTGGTTTTCTATTGGGAGGTGCCAGAATTAACAGCAGGGGGTTTCATTGTGTCTGCTGGAAAAGAAAAGAAACACAGGACCAGAATGTCTTCTTTGTCCCTTTACCACTCTACCTATTTTCATCTCCTACTGATAATATGCAGTATTGCTTTACTCTAGGATTTCATATCCAGCTTAGGAAATTTATATAAGTACCATCTCCTTTTGTGCTTTCGGTTCTGCAAAACTTTAGAAGCATCTTCTGCAAGCAGCAGATGATGAGAACATTTCTAGTTTATGATGCAGGGGTTTCTCAGTCAGAGAGCTGGGGCATGCTAGATGCAGCCAGGGCTTTGGAAAGAGAGACTACAGCATTCATTATTCAAAGGTAATTATGAGGAACTTTCCTTTTTTCAGTTGTGTTAGTCCTAACTGGTCTTCAGGATGTACCAGGATACATTTGAGTGATTAAAGTCTAAAATGTTTCTTTTGACAAATGGAGGGATGATTTTTTAAAAATAATTCAGGCCTTATCATACTACAATATTTCTGTATAGTCAAGAATCCCTATTCATATCTGCTGAAAATACAAACTGAATGTGTTGCTCTTGCTTTACTATATATTGCCTCCCATATAAAAACATGTAGCAATATTCATAAGTTTTGTGGTTACTTTTATGTCAGCCAAATTAATCCTAAAGTAGATCCCTGGCTGCAAAACCTTTTGATGAAACTGCAACAATAGAAAAAAGGAGATAAACTGATGGACCTTAATTCTAAATCTGTAGAGGTAATATAAGGGATTAAAGTGATTTTATTTAAAGTTATTTTAATTTATTTATTGGACACTTCCAGGAAAATTGAAATCCTTAGGGAAAGGTTGCCTCAAGTTTATGTATCATATGCTTGAATTCATTAAAGATCCATTACTAAGGTGCTACAGAGATTTTTTTCCCCCCTCTTTCCCAGTTCAGCAGTTTCAAAAGGCAGCTCAAACAAGGGTTAATATTCAAACAAGCATAAATATTCAAAAGCTCTGAAGTTCACCCAAATCAAGTTAAAATCAGCCGTGGAATTTGTGTCAAGGGGATTGCTCAGAACAGCTCTTTTTGCAGTGTGACCAAGGTTCAGCCCTGTGCTCAAAAGACAAGGAGAGATGCTCTAATAATAAGGTACAAATCAGTGGGCACAATGTGCCCCAGGGAGTGGCTACTGAGTGTCTCTATTTTGGTTCTACTTCCCAGGTTCTCTTGACTGTGGTGATACAATGCTGTTTTGGAACATTTGGAGGATGTGCTACCTGCCAGCCAGCCTCCTTGGAAAAAGGGCATTGTGTCTTCACAGATCAAGTATCTTTTACATTCACAGGGAGCCTGAGGCACCTCTAAGACCTCTCATTCATTTGTCCTGATTGCATCTTATTCACTGTGTGTATCCTTCAGGGCTGACCTGCGCCTGCCCAGCAAGAGCTGCTCATTCACTCCTGCTGTGGATGTTTGAAGGAGCTGCAGGGTGTAACAGGCCAAGTCTGCTGGGGTCTTGCCACATTTTCCCAGTGAAATTGGAGCAGGTCTGGTATCCTTATCTGTAAAACTAGTACAACAGGAGTGTACTGCCTCCAAAACAAGAGGAAAACTAATGCAGTTAAGATGGTGAACTGCTACTATGGAGCTAGATCTATATAAATATCTCATCCAGTGACACTGATATGGTGTCAGAGCATGCGATTACTGCCTCTCATCCCCTGGCTGAGCCTGAAGCACTATGAAAATAAGAACACCTTGCTCATCTCCCAGTTTTACAGAAAATAAATACCTTCTCTGAAGCTGTGGAGTTGTGCCCCTATGTGCCCTTTTCTATCAATAATCACATTCTTAACAAATGGAAGGTCCTTGGTGTGCTTCTTTCTTTTATTGCTCATGTGAAGCTGTTTCAGCCTGGAAATGTTGCTGAGCTCTAAAGTTTTCTATTCTCAAAGGACCACTGCTGCAGTCCATCCAAATATCTCTGTGCTCAGGCTTGAAGAATCCCTGCTGTCTAGAAAGGAGGTAGTGATCCTCTAAAAGAGCCACAGATGATGCTGTGGATGTGTTTGAGTTGTGGGGAAGCCTTCATTTGGGACTCTTGTTGGCTGGTAGCTGTTTAGTAGAGAAGCAGAAAAGGACAAGAAATAGTTGACTCCCAACCAGTAAGAAAGAGAATAAAGCAAATCCTTGGGAAATTAATGGAAATGTAATTTACATAGAGTTTGATATTTAATTTACATTTTTATTAAAGGCTTCTTCATTCCTTGCCCTCCCCACCCCCGGCTTTTAATTTTTTTTTCTCCTGTGTTAAGCAAGGTTCCATTTGTTCAAAACAGGTGACAAAGAGTCTTATGAAACTCCTGTTCTTAATAACCTTGGAATTACTGTAATGCTTTGCTAGAAGTTGTATCAAGAAAAATTTATGGATACTAATAACTGCTAAAACATGACTATGTTCTTCAAATTATACTTCTGATAGAAGTGGCAATTAAAAAAAAAAAACACCTCCTGCAAGGTGAGATGTGTGGTTTTTAAATTACTTTTGTACTACTATTAATTTTATTTAACCTAGGGTTTGGCAGTACTCTCTATATTAATATTCTCACTGATTCCTACCTAACATTCATTATTCCTTTTGTGGGTCTCACAAAGCATTTGAGAGAGGACTTGTTTTAAATTGCAGAATTCAGAAACTAGATATGTAGGCTTTGCAGCTGAATTTGGCTTTACAATATTTTAACTAATATGATGGGTTTAATTTTGATGATACTCTTAGAAAAATTAGATGTTTATGGTCTTAAAAAAAAATTAGGACTGAAGTAAGTTTTCTTTTATGATCCCTGTTTTCAGACCTTTTCCCCATGCCAGATACTTCACAAAGAAACCATTCTTTCAAATCTTGCTACAGCAGGTAGTTTTTCTGGAAAGCTTGGGTACAAGCCATCATCACTAACAGAAGTAAAACTGGCTCTGCTGCTTGCTGAGACAACAAAAAAACCCAAGATCATTCTCCTTGTTTTTTCTATAGTGATTTGCTCACCAAATACAGTATGTTTGATTTTGACCATCACTCCTTAAGGATGAGGGGTAACAGGAAATGAGAGAGGTAGTCCCTCCCCTCCACAAATCTCAGGACAAAACCACTTTCATATTCTTTCCGATCTAGTGTATTTCCTCCATGTGCTGTAACACGCAAATCCACTCTACATTTTGACCTTGGAGAGGGGGCAGCAGAGAACTTTCTCAAATAAAGGAGAAGCAGTCAGGAGCAGTGCTGCAGAGTCCAGATGCTCTAAATTGATCTTGACTCACAGCAGGATGGGATCTGGTGTGCTGACTCATTGGCTTTGTGAATCTTTTGTCTGTATTTGGTGTGAGAGTGATGGAGGATCTCCGGCAAGGCACAGCAGCAGAGTTTGAAACACATCCTGTGTGGTCAAATTCTACCACTTCTGTTCATGCCACATGCAGAGATACGATAATGCCCGGGAGGAGTTCCTCCAGATACTTAGAAGGATAGAAATTATGAATAATGGGCAATTAACACATTTACCAGGCATTTGCCAGCTTTGATAGAGGGCTTCTGTAACAGATTTCTGTTTGGACACCGGCCTTCCTCTTTTTCAAAATTTAGTCTCCTGCTATTGCTGCTAAGCAGGAGCTGCCCAGCTGCAGCATATGGTGATGTGCCAAAGTGTCCTCTGCTCCTTGTGCTCTCCAGCTCCAGTACAGCACAAGCAGTGTGAGACTGCACCTCTGCAAAAATAACATAGGGACATGCCTATAGCAAGGCTGGGGTGTAGATTTGCCCTCAAGAAGTGTCTCCTAGTGTTTACTGAAGAGTAATGGTATTAGAGAATGGGTTAGCAAGTGTGTATGGGGCGGAGGGGAGGAAGGATGAGGGCATTCTGTGGTTGCTGGAAGCCATGCAGCAGCTGAGCACCTGGGGACCTGAGAGCAAATGCCTACTTTGTGCAGGGCAGGTGTGATAGCAAGTTCCTCCTCTAAAGGAGGAAGTGGCATTTGTGAACATCACTCACAGAGGCTCAGAACCTGCAAGAAATCTCCATGTTTTGTAGAGGGGGGGAGAAAAGCCCAAATGGCCTCACTGTGGGTGGGGGTAGTGAATGAAAAGTAGGACCTACTTCTCTGGTCTCTGGGGAAGTTACAGTATCTGTGCTGCATGCTCTATGACTAATCCTCTGAATGTGAAGCTATCCCTTTGATGCACATGGACTTTGATTCCCTATTTCTTTATTATTCTTTGGACTGAGAAGTCCTTCACAACTGCTGCATTTTGCACAGAAGGGTTACATCCCAGAACTTTTTGTTTCTGCAGCCCAATGTTCAATTTGGCTCCCTCTACCCATGCCTGCACCAGTGGGACTTGGTGGCAAGGTAAAAAAAACCCTGGAAAATCTCCTTACTTTCCTGCTGTTTTTTGAAGAGGAAAGGTCTCAACTACTGGAGCTGAGGTGGTCCAAATGTTAGTGAGAAGGTCTTGTGTCCATGCACTTGCCCATGATCAAGCATGACAATAATACAGGAGCAGGGGAAAGGGAACAGAGAAAGAGAGCATTTAGTCTCATGCGTTCCCTCTTTCCTGCTGATTAATCTGTCCCAAGCTTGATACCAACTCTGTGTTAAAAAATATAACCATATTTTTCTGTCAGGAAAATTTCCCACATGTGAAAAAATACTGAAGGTCTTCCTGCCTCAGGCAGACCCAGACCAGGAAACACTTGATAATTTAATGAAAACTTCAGGAAAAAACTCCAAACATTGGATTGACTCATGCAAGCAACAGGTTTGCACTGTACGTCTTTTGTCAAGTACACTAAATCCACAGCTGGGTTTACAAGAGTACCTGTTTGAGGGCAATGCAAAGGATGTGACTGATTTAAATTTTAAAACAGTCTAGTCATCAAGGTTATTGAAAAAAATAGAACTTGATCATCCACAAAGAAAAAAAAAAAAAAAAGGTGCTCTCCATGTCTCTCTCTTTTAAAATAAAACTTTAGCTGCTAGCCAAAAATGTGCCATCACTATTTTCCTCATGTCACTCATGTTTTTCAGACAGCATTGTCTGTTGTTTTGGAGTGGAAATTTTAAATGGAAATGCTTCATCCCATGCTTAATCCATATACTTACCATGATATTTAACAGAGATATACAATTAATGCTATTGATTAAGGAAAACATATTTTAAAATCATTTGACTTCACACTTTTTCAAATAATACAGATGTAAGGACCAAGAGTTTCTCAGATTTAAGAAATTAGACCTTTAGAGTCAATGAGAACAGGATGATGATCATACTAAGATAAAGAAATCGGTTCACAGATAATCTGTCATTGCAAGGATTATGTAAAGAATTCATTGCTTGACAGTTTGTCATCAAGATTTGCTTGGCTTGAAGGAATTCTTGGAGACAATACACTTATGTCAAGTTGCAAATTTACAGAACTGCCAACATAGTCCTAAGTTTATCTGTGCCACTTCTCCTGGAAGCTTCATTAGAATGTCTCATGTTGAGCAGGATAAATTTGACAAGCACCCATTTGAAAAGATACAATAACAGGATTTTCTGTAATCAGAAAAAACAAGGCCAAGATTAATGCTATAAAACCTTTAGCATACTGAAAAGAATTCCAATTTATGCCACCCAAATAAATTTGGTTAGAGAAGATATAAGAATTTTTCTTATCTACTTGACTGTCTGAGACAATGAAATGGATAATGCCAAGTAAATCACTGTCCATAATGATCCACAATTAATAAATACTGTGTGGCTCACAGTGATCTTCTCATTTACACTGATACTAATGCCAGTTTAATTCCAACTGATACTGGTGGAGTAACTCCTGATGTTTGTGAGAAGGCCATGGAATTGATACCAAGACAGGTGTAGCTGTTTTCTTGCTTGCTGTTCTTCTGCTATTCTTTTATTACAGTGTTGAGTGTACTCAAAAGAAGTGAGAAAAAAAACCCCAAACCAAGTATTTAATTTCATTTTACAGAATGTTGGAGAGAGCATTTAATATCTGCTTGTTTTAGGAGTGTTGTGTATATGTCACAGTAAAACTTTCCTACAGCGTAGTCTGATGTTACTTCTTTGTTCCACACTATGATTTTACCCCATGCTGTTCCTATCACCTGCTGGAGCCCAGAAAGTAGTTTTGCTTTTATGTCTGGAGGAAGGAGGATGAACTAGGAGGTCAGACATGTCACTAGCCATAGCTGTTCTGAGGTTTTAGTGAAACAGATGTTCTGAATTTCTTTGGAAAATTTCCTTGTTCTGTCCCTTGCCACAGTCTTGTCTTTGAAACAGGAACAGCGCTTTCATACAGCCCAAGGACACACCACCAAGGACTGAAAAGGAGTCAAATATTGTAGAGTTATGTGCTGGGATAATTTCACTGCCGGCTAGATGATGAATTTCATCCAGTATGGAACTTCCTTCCCTTTTCTTTTTATTATGATAAAGTCTATGCATAAAACTGTTTATGTATGTATATATTTAATAAAGCCCAAAAGAAGGAAATACAATGATATCAACATATTAACAGAATCAGTAGTGCCATCCTTTTCCATTATTCCATACTGCAGGTTTCCATGACTTTCAGTCCTGTAGGCAGCACCAGTCTGCTTTTAGACAAGGGACATAGCCAAACTGTTTGCTTTGGAGAGGTTCAGAAGTCTCCTTAGATAGAAAAAAAATGTAATGACATTTTTCCTTTCTGGAAAAAGGTATAGTTATACAGGCAGCTTGCAGCTGTTCAGGCTAGAAGGCATCAGAGCCACTGCCCACAGGGAGGACGTGGTGAGAAGAGCTTACTTGTCCCTTCTTTTCTTATGTCGACATAAAATCTGCAGAGACCAGAGTTAATTTTTTTAAGAGGGGAGCTGTCATCCAACTGAAAATGCAACTGTTTGCTTGTTCCAGCCAATGTGCCTGAGGATCCTTAAGTATGTCAGGTCCATGGAGAGAAGCCTGACCATCAGTGCCGCTTAAAGGCTGGTTGCCTAAATCCCAGCACAGAAGATGGTGCCAAAGGAGGCCCTGGGTTTTCTGGTGGCCTGAGTTTTCAGCCACATATTTATTTCTTATTTACTGGAAACTTGTTTGTGTGTTTTTCTCCATAGAACCATACAGAAGGAGACACAAATGCAGAAGAACTGTGGCTATAACCAAAAAAAGGAAGTAGGCTTCCAGCCCCCACTTTTTGCTTTTGTAAGACTTCAAACATTCTATCCACCTCCCAGAAAAAAAACAAAACGACCCCTTAAAAAACAAGGAAACAAAAACCCAAAAACCAACCAACCAAACAAAACCACCAAAAAATCAAACCAACTAACCAAAAATATAACTCACATCACCTTCATCTGGAAACATGAAAAATCCTAAACTTCTTTGGAAATAAACAAAATGTGGGGGACAGACATGGAATTGATATTTTAAAGCTATCTATAGTTTTATTTCTAATATGATCACATTTATCCTTTACAATCAGTAAAATTCCTAAATGAAAGCTACTTGGAACTAGAAAATTGTATATTTCCACTAAAGAAATGTTGAACAGAGTGCTCCAGCATCTTCAAATTTTTCAAGTCAGAAAAAGTAATTTGAAAACTTTTGTTTTCCAGTGGGAGGTGTCAGCTTTCCAGGGAGGAGGCACTGGGACAAAATCTCCATAATTCTAGATAATATACCTTTGTTTTCATTCCTCTTTTTTTCAGTGGCAGAAGAAATGATGCAAAGATCAGTTCTGACCTTCCGTGTATGCAATCTCTGATCTGGAGATTAGATGTGAAATACTTCAGAGAGCCCTCACAATGAGAGAGACTTTATTGCACAGGGGCCTGTGTTTCCCCTGGACTAATACATGGATATGGATATATACTCTTGAACTTCAACTAAAGCCTAAATAAATATTTACTAATCTGATTACAGTTTATTTGCCAGTGCATTTAGAAGCAGAGGCAACAGTACTTCCTTAACAACAGTCTCTAATGTGTTTTGTTTGTTTTGGGTTGGTTTTTTTTTAATATACTGCACAGACTGTCTTCCAAGAACTGGAACAATAGGAAAGCCAATTTACAGGCAACCTACTTGAGACCTACTTAACATGTAGGTAGCACATGCTATAAACACAAAAGGTATGGCATTGTTTCTTAAACACATAATCATTTCAGTGCTCAGAATTGGAGGGGTACCTGTGTTATGAATCCCTCCACACTGTAAGCTGTGAGGCCAATGTGACAGCTCAGCACACAATCTATCTGAAACTGAGTTTGAGTCAGCATTGTACCCTCCCTAGCAGACTGATTGGGATGATCAGAGCTGTGAGTTACAACGACAGAAGGCCCTGCAAACCAACAAATTACTTTTTGTTAAAACCATTTTCTGTTGCACTTTGAGATTAAGCTTGGAAGAAAGTAGATAAGATATATGTTGGTGTGTAAGTGTTGCTTTATAACCCACAAAGGATTTATTAAGGCCCAGTAAGCCTGGGTGGAATGAGAGGAAAAAACTCAAAACCTTCAGCAAAAATAACATCACACAAACATCCAGCTACTTGATTTACTGCTAACATACTTAAGTGGGTATTAATGGTTTTTATAGGCATAAGTAGTTTTTAGAAGGTTTGTGTAGTCTCTTTAAAATATGACTCCCATAACAAGCACAACAGGGAGAAGTCTTCATTTCTTCTTTTGGTTTTTTTGTTTTGTTTTGGTTTTTTGGTAAAAGGTCTCTAGTTTTGTAGTCACACACCCCTTTTGCAAAGTGCAGTAGTCTTGACTGAGATGTTTAGGACTAAGAGCACGAATTGCCATAAAAATAATCAGGATCTTGAAAGTGGAGATATTTCAGTGGATGTTCTCCATAAGGTTGCTTAAAAACACAATCAGAAACCTCTTCTATCTGCTATGGTGAAGTCAACCCAGAATTCGTTCAGTTATTTACCTCAATCAAGTTGAATTTAATTCTTCTGTAAAGGGCTTTGGTTTAACCTTTAGCAAACTCTACACTCCCATCATTAAGGGCAGTGAAACAGATAGTGTGTTCAGAAGAATAAGGAAAGAACAGAATGCAGAGAATTGTATCAGAAAAAGGAAAGGAATCTGACTGGGCTGATCCAACATGATGTTCAAATCAGGGGTGCCTCATAAACTTTATGGTAAAGAATGAATTCTGATTCAGCATAGACCTGTGAAGCTGGCAAGCTGTTCTTCCCAGCATGTCTAAATTTTACTAAGATTTCAATGACTAAGGGAAATTGCTTTTTCTTTTCTCCATCCTTTCTTTGAATAGAATTTGAGACATCTGGGAAGCACTAGAGATCCTATCAAGGCAGATGTTAGGATAGACAGTGAGAAGAGTAAGTCTGCAGTACATCATGCATCATTATCTGGAACTGAAGGGAGAATAAAGGTGCATTATACACCAGGAAATAGCAAAACCAGTGGAAAACCAGGACCTTGCATTTCCTTGCTAGATTCTTACATGGAGAACCATTTTTAAAAATTCCATGGTTATACCCCCTATACCAAGTGCTTATTTATACTGGAAGATTAATGTCAGTAGTTGCACACCCAGTGATGTATGTATGTAATTCTCTTTGTGGCACTCCTTGTCAAGAAACAGAATCTTTTGAAAATGAACACCACTTCTGCTAACTGCAGTACTGGATTCTTGCCTGGGGTGTTACCAACTGAACTAATGACTCACTGCCGAGGTAGACCATTCTGGCTTAAACATGCTGATGGGTTTTTTCGAAAAATAAGGTCGTTGTTAAACTATTCTACTGAACAAGCTCTGATGTCACAGCAATTTGGGACACCAGACAATGTGTGTTCATTTTAATTAGTGCTAAATTCCTTGTGTTGTGTGAGCTTATCTTAAAATCTTGCTAGTGGAACTTAGCTAAGAAGGCTTTAAAATACATTGACATTGAATATCAGAATTTAAGACAATTTTTTTCAAAGCTAAATTAGAAAAAAGAAGAAAAGCTCTACCTTAGTTCAAGAGGTAATATTTTGCATTTTAATGCCTTCTTGGTGCTTTTTATGAATTTATAGGAGTGAAGGAAAATCTAGGCACAATAAAGAATTACTACAGTATGTCTTACTCTGTGACAATATAAATGAAGCCACAGTGTAGGTCTTACCTGTTAAAAAGTAATATTTTGGTTATATTTTATTTAGTTGTTCTCTACTAGTGACAAAACACCATGCTCTGAGGCCAGATCCACTCTTAGGTCAATTATACAGAACTGAAATCTGTGTAGTGCTGGCTGCTGTTTCCTGGCTGTCTGTTTTTCATGGCATAAGTCCAGAGCACTCAGTTCATGGAGTTTGCAGAGGTGGAAAACCATGACAACCCTCACACTGGTGAGGATGGGTATATTCACACACAGGAGCAGTGAGGGTTTTACATAATATATGATGTAAATTTAGAGGACCCAAAGGAGATTGGAAACAGCTGCTGCTTGTGACCTGCCAGTATACTAAAAAAGATAAACATAAGATATCCACAGGTTCAAAATACCTATGATAATTAGGTTTGCTCTTTTCAAGGTAGGCCAAGCCCATGACTTGAATTGTTGCTGTACTTCTGCAAGACCGAGTGCTGACTGCATTTCTGGGACCTTTCTTTATCCTTCTAGTTAGTTAGGTGATTAATGTTCTACAAAGACCTAACTGAATATGTGGAATTGGTTGTCACATATTGTTAATGTCAGAGTTTTCCACTTTTTCAGGGTCATAGACAACAAAGTCACCCTGGAGGGAATGATAACAGAGAAAGGATGTTTACTGATGTAGTTCAGTAATATAATGAGCAAGCACATCTTCTAGGCACAGGGAGTTGGAAAAGGAAAATGTTATTTTTTTCTGAATGTCTTTTAATTAATGTATTGGATTTCTTTGTCCACAGAACTATATTTAACTTCCTACCATTTTAAACTTTCCTCAGTTGTAAATAAAAATCCACAAATTATTTGATGTCCCAGAATTCCTTTTTCTTAAACAGTGAGATCTGAGTTAAGTGAGACTATTACAGATTTCTAAATAAGACCAGCTGCACTTCTAGAAGGGTGAGGAAGAAGAAGCTTGGAAATCCCATGGCTGATTTTTAACTCTGCAGCTCTAAACTTTTCAGTTTACTGTACTTTATTTATACTGTACTATATTTTTATTACTGTACAGTTCACTGTACTTTATTTATCATTTATTGTCAAAAATAGCTCTAATGTAGATAGCAATACTACCAAGAAAACAAAAGCATTGATTCTTTAAGGATTTCTCATGGACTGATAGCATTGAAATATTTGTAGTGTTGTTTTTTCGTCCTTTCACAGTAATTTTCAAATTATGAAGACTGACTTTTCTGATACTAAGCAATACTTTACCTTTCTGAAAAGAAAGTCTACCCCCTTGATCCACTCTCTGTTCTGCTATATCTCTTGGTAAAATGTATCTTTGAGTAGTCTATGCTGCTTTTCATTGATCTGAGAGTGAAGGTGAAGGGATGAAGATGATACCAACAGGATTTGGTGGTGTGAACAATTAAGCTTCTCTTCACTTTCCTCTCTTAGTTTTCTTGTGTTTTCTCTGGTTTTATGTTTCTTTATGTCTTTAGAACTTGAACTTCACAAAGCATATTTGTTAAATGATGATGGAAGAGATTTTTTTACACCAAATGGCTGATGCACTTGTTCCTTTCCTTGCAGAATACTCTAGGGTGCACCAAAGCTTATGGAACTTGAAATCTTTTCCTGGCCTGCGGTTCCCTGCAAGCAAAAGCCACAACCCTGTGCTATAAATAAACAGAATTACAAGCCCTGGGATCGTAGGCATGTGGAAATCCCTGTGATATTGACATCTGCTTGTTTTCTCCTTTTTTGGTTCATCTTGGGCAACGTAACTTGTGACCAATTCAGTGGCAGCAAGCCAGTCCTCAGCTGAGCATATGCCTCTGTGGATCAATGTGCTATACTTCTTGACCTCTGGACCTGTCAAACTGCTCTCCTAGGAAAAAAAAATTCAGGTACAGATGATTTTTGGTCTGAAAACAGTGATTTGCAATCAGTTTGCGTTGGGTTGCGCAAGATTCCTTTTCAACGTTTCCTGTTGCGCATACATGAGGATGCTAGAGCCAGCAACTATATATATTCTATAAAGTTCACTCTATATTTACTATAAATTATTTTTTTTATTGTTATTTAATCTGAGAAAAAAGTGCCATGCTTTATTATGTAGTTAAAAAAAACAATAAAAACCCGCCACTAAAATGTGTATTAAGCAATGTGTAGCATTGTTATTCACTAGGGCTGCTGCATATTCTGAGGGCTCTCCCCTTCCTCTCTATGACTCCAGAGATGTGACTCTATTTTACCATGGCCCACGGAAGCATACAGGGTTTCTGCCCAAAGATTTCAGTGTTGAAAGATGAAGATTGGACAAGTTGAGAGGAATGGACTCAGAGAAGCTTAGAAGTGTATTTCTGTCTAGGGAACTCAGCAGTCTCAGGGACAATGCTGTGAGTGTCAGGAAGTAGAAAGGGGCAGATAAACCACTTCAGAAGCATGGAGAAATGGCACTAATTGAGGTCATCTTCACACACTTGAACTGTTTTGTTCTCAGTCCTGGAGCAACACAGGGCAGCTCTCAAAATAGGAATAGTAGAGGGTGTTATGGAATCTCCTGTGTACCCTTGAAGAGGCTTTAAATAGAAAACCTTTTAAAACAAAAAGTATGTAGTTTAGGAAATCTCCTAAGGCCACTCTCCCGTTTTCATGGGTGTTGCAGAGCTATATAAAAGCCTGTCTATTTGCCTCATTCACTAAGCTTCTGCCCCCATCCCAACAGACTTGACTTTCCATTTCTGCATGACCATGCTACCTCTGTGAATCTACCTTTCATTTTTATCATGGGTCTTCTGCACAAGGAAACTTGCTTTATTTTATAACGAAAAAACTCCAGCTAGAGAATAGTGAAACCTCTACAGCAACAATACAGTAATTCTCTTAAAGCATCAAAGTGTATATTCTAGAATTGCACTCACAGCTATCTAGGCAGGATTAAATATACAGAGGTGCTGTTGCTGGAGGTCTCACTTTTAGCTGAAATTTCAGCTAGCTTTCTGGGACAGAGTTCATGCAGAAGAATGAGGAAACAAAAGCACTTTATCCAGCAGCTTAGCTTAGCCAATATAAAACTTGCTATTGGTCTATTGCTCAAGCACTCTCTTAGCTTCCTCAAAACAGTTCAGGTCAGGCAGGTCTAAATCAGAGAAACTGAGTGTTGAATTCTGCATTTTCAGCAACTGAGTTACCTCCTAAGCCTTTCTGCATCTTCCTCTTCCAGAATCTTTTGGTTTCAGTATAGAAGGTAATGTGAATGCTTTTCCACTTAAGTTTTAATGCAAAAGAATTAGATCTAGATCATTGCATCGTGACATTATTGATATGTCCAGAATGAAGAGTACTAGTTAATATTTTCAACCTCCTAATTATCATTTTACCAAAAAGTATTACAATTATCTCAAGAGTTCACACATGCCGTTGTTCTTGGAACATTTCTTTTTCTAAGCTGTGGGCATTTGTAATTAAGATTTTTATTTAAAAATAACTTAACAGCTACTCTTGGTAGAGGAGCCTAAAGAGGGCTTGAGTCTTTGTGCATCTTCAATTAATTTGGAGTTTCTCCAAAAAATATAAAGTAACAGTGACAGTCATTGCCAAATGTGATAATGGAAAGTCTTGGAAGAGTCAACACATTTCAGGCTGAGGGAAATGGAGCTCTTCAAATATATGAAAATGGATTCATTGTCAAAAGAAGCAGGTGTTTTTAAAGCAGTAAGTACACTGCCTGTTACTTTTTAAAAGGAAAAATGTGTATCATAAGAATCTTCATCTTTCAGTAGAAAAAACCCAAATGTTAACTTTGCAAGATTTGGAAGAAATTTCTATTCTATGTTGTGTTCGTAATACTTCTGATGAAGTATTCAGTAATATCCTGTACCATAAACATGATGCTACACAGGGTTATTGGTGGTTTGACACAGGCAGCAACCTCCATGTGCAGAAATCTCTCCCCAAAAAAGAATGAATATTTGGGCAAATAAACATTTCTAAATGTGCTTCTGAGTATCTCTTCAGCTTTTTAATGTTTTCTTTGAAGTTTATTGGAATGTTTGGACCCAGAGGAAAGATTCACTTTGGCCTGAGCAATGATCAACATCATGCATAAACATCCAGGGTTTGATCTTGAGCTTCAATGTATGTTAGTTAAGACCTACAGAAATGAATGTATGTGTTTGCAACTTCACCCCACTGCTGAGGGACACAGTAAACCAACAAGTAGGTTGAATTTACAGTGTAGCCATCTTGGGCAAGTAGGTGAAATCCATAATGGGAAACTTTGATTAAAGCCTGCATGGGTTTACAGTGTTAAGGTGGGTCAGTACTAATTTAAAAATGAAGTTCATGGATGGTTTGTAAATAGAAGGCCTGAAGGTCAAGAGCAGTAAGCTATCATTTCCTCAACACAAGAAACAAAACATTGGAAAGATTGCAGAGCTTCATGTGTCATGTTGAAGCCTCATGTGCTACTGTTTGAGACAACTAGAAATAGTATTTGAGAGACATGGAAGGTAAAAAAATTATACTCTGATTTTTTTTTCTGTAATGCAGTAGATAGGGAACTAATCATGTTTAGAGTAAGAGAGAAGAGACTTTAAAGGGAATATAAACAAAGCTTGTACTTTGTAGTGCACTTTGAAAAATTTCAGATAGCTGGGAATTCCTGTGCTAATAATTAAAGCACAGCATTTCAAATCCTCACACTTTTCTTCAGGTCTAAAAATCTGCCTCAGTTTTCCACTATATCCTGTCACAGGGTATTTCCTTTCTCTGAGCTTTGATTTCAGAGGCTGCAGGTTGGGAAGCTTAATTATCTAACTTTTCTAATTTGACTTTTAGTCCACAGACAGAAGTTGGGGTTTTGGTACAAGAGGCTCTTGTTTTGTTGCTGTTGCCACCAGTGCTTCCACATCACTCACAATAAAAATGGAATGTTGCCAATATCACTGAATCTCCAATTTTGTTCTGAAACAATATGAAAGACTCAAAATAATTTCAGCATGAATGATTCATCTAGAGTGGGTACATAGATAATTGACATGAAAATTTTACATATATATATAATAAATAGATTTTTTTCTAACTTCTATTTAAATAAAGAATAGTTGATTTTTGTCTTGATTTCTAGTTATATGTGAATTTTGTTGGCTAACATCACTGTGTTTATTGATAAGTTTTAGGTAGAGGCCAAGAAGGAATATATCCACAAGATTTGTTTGCTTCCAGAAGCTTCCCCCACATCTGACAAAGTCAATGTCATGCAGCTCCAAGATTGACCCACTGTTGGTCAGTGCTGAGTCCCTCAGTGACAGTGGTAGTGCCTCTGGGATGAAAGATTTAGGAAGGGAGATAAACCCCTGTACAACAGCAATTACAGCCAGAGAAAGAAGTGAGAAAAAACAGCCCTGCAGACACCAAGATCAATGGAGAAGGAGGGGCTGGAGGTGCTCCAGGTGCCAGAGCAGGGATTCCCCCACAGCCCCTGGTGCAGACCACGGTGAGGCAGCTGTGCCCCTGCAGCCCATGGAGATCCATGGTGGAGCACAGATCCACCTGCAGCCCCTGCAGGAACCCACACCAGAGCAGGTGGATGCCCGAAAGAGGCTGGGAGCCTGTGGGAAGCCTGTGCTGGGGCAGGCTCCTGGCAGGACCTCTGGCCTCATGGAGAGAGAAACCCACACTGGAGCAGGTTTGCTGGCAGGACTTGTGACCCTGTGGGGTCCCATGCTGGAGTAGTTTTGAGAAGAACTGCAGCCTGGGCAAAGGACTTGGATTGGAGAAGTTTGTGGAGGACTGTCTCCTGTGGGAGGGACCCCATGCAGACGAAGAACATGAGGAGTCCATCACTGAAGAGAGGAGTGGCAAAGACAACATGTGATGAACTCATTGTAGCTCCCAGTCCCTGTCCCCTTGCCCCGCTGGTAGGGAGGGGTAGAGATAATCAGGAGTGGAGTAGAGCCTAAGAAGAAGGAAGGGGTGGAAACAAGCTGTTTTAAGATGTGGGGGTTTTTTTCATTACCCTACTCTGATTCTGAATGTCAATATATTATTTTTCCTCAAGTCAAGTCTGTTTTGCCTATGACAGTAATTTGTGAGATCTCTCCTGGTCCCTATTTCTCCCTACGAGAATTTTGTTATGTTGTCTCTCACCTGCCCTGCTGAGGAGTGGAGTGATAGAGCAGCTTCATGGGCACCTGGCATCCAGCCACCACATTGATTGTGAAAAATTTAGGATCCAACACCCAAAAGTAAGATTGAAGAAATTGCAGTCTTATGGTGAATCAAGCAATAGATAAAAAGTCTCATGCCGTTTAGATACCCAGGGAAAAAAAAAAAAAAAAAAAAAAAAAGGGGAGAAAAGGTGATTCCTCCCCCACCAGTTTTACACTGCCCTTTCATGACAATGGATTTGGTAATTGCATCTTGCAGTGCTCTGGCACATTAGTATACTATGGGTACAGAATATCAAACAGTAATGATGGAATTACTGAGGGTAGCCTGGCCTCAGGGTCACTGCATCAGCATTTTGACCTGGTGGTACAACTTTCCCTGCCCTTTGGCCACAACCTATTACTTGTCTGAGTACAGCTGCCTGGCTGGATGTGTCTGCACTGTGATTTCACATATGGAACCCACAGGTTACCTGCAGTACAGGCCTCGTTCCCCATCCCGCAGCTGTGCAGTGCTGTGGGTTATGCAGAGCAGCCGCAGAGCAGCTGATGCACACCCAGAAGCCAAGAGATCCTGGCCTCACATCCCTTCTGGATTCCTGCCTCTGTCTTAAGCCCCTTGTCCATATTCCTCTCCCCACCGACCTTGTGATTTTGTATTGGTTATCTGAGGGTTTATTCCCAGGTGCAGGCAGTTCTAATGGGCAGGCCTAACCATAGTAGATGTGACAATATGGTTAATAAACCATGTCAGCTAACAAAAGAGAATTTTAAGCATTTTCTGTTTTCATTAGCAAATGAGATTACTTAGATGTATTCCAATACAATTACTTCATTAGGGCTTCAGTTCCATTTTCATATTTGATGTTTGATGTTTGATATCTTCAATTCTATTTTCATATTTGATGTTTGATGTGCACTAAAGCATTGCAGTTTATTCTTGCAAATGAACCTATTGCAAAGTTTCTTATGTAGAAAATTTATAGAAGCCTTATAGTTCTTTCTTCATCGGTTTTAAGTTCTCCTTTGAGGAACATTTATTTAGCTGGTGTTTCACCCTTCTCTTAGTTTGGTGCGCTTGATACCCAAAGCTCTTGAGTGTATCTACCAGGAATTCCATGGCATCTACAGACCAAAACCAGACAATAAAGAAAGTAATCTAGAAAAATAAGTACTGCAGCTAACAGTTAAGTGGCTAACTATGGAAAACCCAGAAACTTTCTAGAGTTCTTGTATTCAAAAGGACATAAGTTGCATTTTGCTTATGTTAGTAATAACTTTTTCAAGTAGAATGTCCCAGTGTGATCTTGCCACTTCAATTACAATTCCTGGTTAAATTCTAGCTCTGTGATCCTTAATTTATTTATTTATTGCTTAAGATTGGTAAAGATACATTCTAGCCACCCATAAAACAAGGTTTTTGTTCCTGCAAATGACCACAGAAAGGTAGAGCTCTTGACCGCATAGTGGCAGGAAGTAGAAACAACCAGCTTAATGAGAAGGAAAATATACATGTTTAATACTGATGTGAAGTCACGATAAGTCTCCAAATTTTGTGTTTGTGCGTGTGTACAGTCTGAAAAAAAAAAAAGACTTGACATTAAAGCAAATATTGTTATAGTTGAAACAAATCATTACTATAATATCTACCATTTCCTGGTGTAGGACTCCAAATTTGGTTGGGTATAATTTTGATAAATTTTAATTATAGTGAATGAAATTACTGACGTTGGATATCTCTAGCAGGTTGGAGGGTTTTTAATTAGTCAGCTTAGTTGTTGCTCACTACTTCTCCTGTCCTCACTGGAAACAGGAAAGATGCTGTTCTTCTTGTAGCAGCTCTGTGAAGAAGCGTATAAGGAGGAGTTTCCTGTCCCACCCATCCAGAGTCACAGAGTTACAAAACCACATTGTAAAGTACTGGGTAAGGGGGAACAAAATAAAGTTGCACAGCTTCTGACACTGAACTTTGGGGTGCTGTCTTTCCAAACTCTTTTTTTCAATGTAGCTGTGAAGGTGTGGCAAATGGCTGGTGTTGAAATTTAAACATTTATTACTAATAACTGCGTGGCTGTGTTCACATTTTCTTATGATCTGTGATTCACTGGTCATAAGCAGCAAAGTGTGCAGCCACTCATCTGTAGCAGTGGCCACATCTGTCACTTGCAGCGAGCAGGGGTGGCCCAGTTGCACAGTCTGGGATAGACATAGAGAAGGAGCATCTTTCCATGCACAGAGCCAGGAGCTGTTCCTGCCACCACTTTCACAGCACAACAGATGATGGACTGTTGTCTTTTCAGCTTCCACATGATCAATCTGCAGCTTTTGATAATTTATATTTTCTGGGGTTGCTGTTCTTTTGGAGGCTTCCATCTTCAGTAGAAAAGGGGTCCAGCTCTGCAGACCATAGGTGTTTGTTGTTCCCATTTTGGGGCCATCATAGGTACACTGGTGCATGTGCTGGGATATGCACAGTCTTTGGAGGAGGAATGGCCTCAGCTAGTAATAAGTGAACTGGGTTACAGAGGTATTTATACATTACAGAGGTATATATACAGATGAAAGCCTGTTGAATTTTGATTCAAAAGGTAAATATCTTGCATTAGATATATATTAAAAAAGATAACATTTTCTATGGATAAAATAAGCTTTGAGCAAAGCCAGGTTTATAGGTTCAGTGTCTATTACCTTAAAAGTAAAAGACAAAATGCTAGCATATTTTTAGGGGCCAGAATAGGTCAGAGTGGGCACAATTCTGGCCTTGCATGGGTGGCAAGTCAGAAACAAATCCAGTCACAATTTACAATTGATTTTTGAATGGTTCCCTAAAGTACTAAAAGGCCTTTGTTATCTGTATGTAAACAATTCTTTGTTTCATTTTTTGTTATCTCTTTGTTAGCAGTTATTTGCTGAGGTTATTGATAGAAGACCTTGTGTTGGTGCAAGAAATTGCTTTGTCACTACTAGAGATGGAAGCAGATGAAGAGAAAAATCAGGAGAGAAAAATAGTTCTTTATCCTGGATTCCTTCTCCACTCTCTTGGATCTTGTCACACTCTGCCATCAGCTGATGAAGGTGGCAACAGAGAAGGCATGGTTAGCCAGGTTAGTGCTGCTTTAGCTGTGGTGATTTCAGAGAGGTGTGGTTTGTAGGGGAAAAAAAATACTTATTTTAAATAGCCCACCTACTATAG
Source organism: Pycnonotus jocosus (assembly GCA_013400435.1). NCBI lineage: Eukaryota > Metazoa > Chordata > Aves > Passeriformes > Pycnonotidae > Pycnonotus > Pycnonotus jocosus. Next base: position 490,380 of record VWYP01010617.1, read on the forward strand.
CTGGAAAAAAATGCAGAGAGAAGTAGAGTGCCTGCGTTTTTGTTGTGGGAGCTGTTTGCCTGCACATGGAGATGGGGCAATGGGTTTACTTCCAAAAGTTAAGGCCATGCTGCTCCACGAAGCTTAACAGGAGAAACTCTTTCCCAGTGAAAATACTAAAATTCTGTCAAAAGGAGCAGGTGGAATTCACTAATCATGAAAACACAAAGATGCCTCCTTCTGCTGAGTTTTAAACACTTAAATATTTTAACAGCCTTTTTATGAAAAGTAGTGCAATATAAGAAGAGGGACACAAGAAGTACAAGTTTTGTTCACCACCAGAGGTAGGAAAACAGCAAAATTGTTCTAGCTCTGCTGACCTTTACAATGATAATGAAATAATATCGGCAAGGGAAGTCAGTGTCATTTGTGGAGTTATCAGCTGGAGGAGATGATGATTTGGAAGACAAAAAAATAAGGACTGAGGTAATGGTGGGACTACAAATGGTAATGTTGAATTGCTGTCTTGGAGGCAGGTTATTGGTGAAAATTCTCCTTTTTCAGCTCCATACAACTTGACACTTTTATTAATGATGTCAGTAGAAAACATAAGGAGGTGTTATTAAATCCAGGACATTGCACTGCTGGCAGATAAAACTGATACAGAAAATAAAAGTTCTTCCTTGCAGGAAGAACTCACAGTTCTAAGGATTAGAGCAGTAGAGAGGAGATAAGCATCAATAACACAAATCTTTAGGTTATGTATAGTAATAGAAAATTCTCCTGTAGGCTTTGAGCTTATTACTTGGAAGCAACAGAAGAGGAGAAAGAACTGGGTGTAGAGCTAACCATGAGATGATTGTAAACTGCCAACATATTGCAACTGTGATGGCCAGGAAAGCCATTATTTCTTACTGTGAGTCAGGCAATGAGTTTTTAGATAGAGGGGAAATTGATGTCTATATGTGGTTCTGGTAAGGCCGTACCTGCATTATTAAGTATAATTTGGAGATTTGTGTTCAGGTGAGATAAATTCAGCCTGGAATGGGGGCAAATATGACATACTGGCATGCTGGGGGTAAAAAAGGACACATTTTACAAAAGCAAATGAAATAGATTGGCTTGTTTATCCTAGCAAAAATGAAGGCTGAGAGAAGATAAGATTTTTCTCCATAAATACAACAGAAAGATAAGCACAGAGAATGGAGGGAAGCTATTAAACTAAAGGCCAATTTTGGCAGCAGAACAAATGGATCTAATCACTGTGAATAAATTTAATCTTGAAATTAATAGGGGATTTCTAAGAATCAGACAACAAAGTTCTGGAAGAGAAAGAGCAAACAGTAGAAAACTAACAGTTTTAAAGTGAGGCTTGATTCATTTATGGAAAGAATTTGTGGGATGTGATTGCTTGCAACAACAAAGTTGGGTGTGTAGGATAGATGACATTTCAGTCAGGTTTTTTTGTCTTAACCCTTTCTCTAACTTTCCTCTTAAAAATTCAGACTCTGTATGAAAAGGTCAGCAGCATCTATTTTCAGCAGCTGAAAATCTAGACATCTTCAAGATAAGTGAGCCATGACCACTCAGTTTAGTTTGGTGGAAAATCTAAATCTCTGTCACAACCTTTCTTCATTGAAATAAGAACTTTTTGAACTATAATCTGACATGTGGAACTTTCTTGGCCAAACTAACAAACAGGTCAATCTACTTCAGCCAAAAATTCCATGAAGCAAGGAGGTCTTTTTTCTTGGCAGTATTGTTTCTTGTTTGGATACTTAGCTTTCTAATAAAATAGAAACTATAATTAAGCTACTTCTGTTTGAGCTTTTCCTTCAACTATACACACACATATGTACAAACACAAATGTTTTCTGGTAATTAAGGGGGGGTAAGGTTACACCGAAACTTTTCACTTACCTTTTTTCATGAAACCTGTAGGAATTTAGTATCTTGAAAATTCTGTCTCTGTATCAGATTTCATTAATACTCAGCAATTGCTATAAAAGTCATCTAGAGCAGATAAATGGGCAGTCCAGATCACAGCCTGGTTGCATTTCTTTTGGGAACAGGACTAAGAGGACGTATTCATCTGAGCTGGCTTACTTACAAATCCCTGAGAAATAGCAGTAAATTACCATTTTCCAATATTCTGAGTAGAAAGTTATGACAGAAAGTAAGACCTCAGATGCATATATAAGACCAGTAAGCATAACATTATCTTCATTTTAGAGAAGATGGTTAAGTCAGTTGAAACAATATAAACTTATATAGCTTATTTATTGTGGTGCTTGGAGGTGATGTTTTTACATCTTCTTTTGATGTGATGAAGTTCACAGTTCTTTACAGAATGAACTGGAGAGGCTCAGATTCAGACTGGAACATCAGAAAGGTTAGCGATCTATTTTCCTGTTCCTGTGTTAAATGTAGTTAATATGTGGATTCCTCTGTCTCATAAATTAGCTTTTGTCAGATCTGTCAAAATTACTCCCGTTACTTGATTGTCTCTCCATTCCTGGAGTGGAAGATCATTTACAGTAAAAAGTACATATTTATATTGTATGTACTGTTCCTTTCAGCCCTCATTGCTTCTCTTTGTTCCTCAGTGTTTCCCCAGTTCTCAGTTTCTCAGTATTCCTCTTCTACCATTCGATGGCAAGGGACATCCTTTGGTAGAAAACTAGAGCTAGACAGTGCAGCTTTAGTCTCAATTTTGCTTCTTTTGGTTTTGTTTGACACAGTCACTTTTAAAATATATTTTATTGTTCTCTATTTTCCCCCTTTATATGATAAAAAAAGCTGATGTGTGTGCTGATGGCTGTTTATATGTCAATACTGGTTAACCGAGAGCAACATTTATAATAATAACACAGAGCTCTTTGTTTTAAGACCTTAGAGTTTATTTTGGCTGTGCCCCATAGGATTCTTTATTCATGCACATCGTGTCTTTCATGTATTATTTTGTCTTCTTCCCTTTCCTTTACTTCGTAGACAGGGAATGGCACCTGATTTTAAAAGATTAAGAGCCACATCTTCTAGGTCCTCTTTGTGTTTTTATCACATTCTCACAGCATAGATCCTCTTTGACCTGATTGTTTCACTGATAAAACACCCAATCTGATGTTAGGAGGAAGCAAGGTGTATCTTACTCCTTTGCACTCCGTACTGAAAAGTCAAAGCCTTTCTTTCTGACATCTTCTTACACTATATGAGATGAAGCATCACCGACCAGATCAATATTTCTGTGGTCTTGCATGTGAAGGAGTGCAGTGATGGATCTGTAGGGAGGGAATATTAAAAGCAGAGCAGTGCCCAGCTTCTGACACTTGGTGCTTTAGAGGTTTCCTGAGCTAGTGGTTGCATCCAGACCATGTGTTTACTGTCTGCTGATGGATTGCCCTCATAATTCATCAGATGAGGAAGGTTGTGTTAGGGTTGTGTCATACTGGGGCCATCTAGAATAAATGTTTCATAAGTTATGAAATCTCTGTTTTAATAGTAATGATGTGTATGAGCTCTTCTTGTCTGTTCAAGCTTCCTCTCTGGCAGTCAGTTCTCTGCCCAGTTTTTAGTCTAAAATAATGTTACTCATCTCTCTGCCAAAGGCTATCCTTTCTACATAAGAACAGTTAGCCTATTTCCCTTTATTTTCCCTTATGACATTACAGGCTTTCCACTGGCTGCCCTTTGTGAGTGCTGTCTGTGTCAACTGAATGGGCAATCCTGAGCAACCATCAGCTATCTGGGTATAACACTTGTTTGCTTTGTATCCATCACACTATTTCAAATGCCAAGAAATATTTTAAGTTGAATGCAGGTGTCTCACTGAAATGATCCTGATGGAGGTAGATTTCTGGACATGGATTGTTTACAGCAGAAGGAAAGTTAATTTTTCAAATGTATCCACGTGGTTTTGGTTTTAGGTAATATAAAGCTTTTGCAGTGAAAGAAGGTTTGGGGGAGTTCCATTTGTCCATTAATGAATCATTCTAAAGTCAACCACAAAATATCATGAGATCATATTCCTTTTCTTACAAAACTCCTTTGAAAACTAAAGCATCATCCTAATATCACTCAATTAAGGACTAGAGTGACCAATTCCATTATTGTTCTAAATCTAAAGGGGGAAAGAAATAAAAAGAATTTACTACAAATTTCCTTTTATTCTCAGTTGGGCTTTTTTTCTGTCATACTCTATGTTGATAGATCATTTTGCTTTTATTGCAGATATTTTCCATGTAGCTTACCAACAAGCATTCAAGAAATTAACAATCATATTGGAAAGATTAGTGTCTGTACAAGAGATCATATAAGGCAGGAGAATGATTTAATTTGCAGAATGAGCAAAAAGATGGGTATTAAATTATGAAAGAAAATTACTTTAGTCTTCAATGGGGTTTTTTTCATACTTAATCTTTTCCTCTTTGTACAGGTGTATAAAAAGAGTATCACAGACTGCCAGGCCATGGACATTTCTTCTTTAAAGCTTTCCACAAGGTCTCTTTCTTGCCATCAATTCAGTCATGACCTGTGCTTTGCAGCATGGTGGCATGTAATTAAAAATTTACCAAGGAAAGAGAAATGTTTTATTTGGTAATTACTGCTTTCCCAGCCTGTCTGCACTTGGCTGCAGTTTCTAGCATTCTGCTCTACCAAGTAGAACTGAGCATACACCTCACTAAACACAAATGAATGAAATGTTTCCTCAGTCTCTATATTTAGTCATGTTTCAATGATAAGAATGCATATAAATATAACAGAATGCCCTCCCTTACTCCTCCTTTCTTTAATTAAGCTGCTGAAGTAATACAAAACAGAGAACAGCTTATGTAAAATGAGCAGCAGAGGAAATGCCCAACACGTTGTTTTTCCTTTGCTTCACTCTTGTGTCTATCTGGAAGAAGGAAGATGTGACTTATCCTGGCCTGTCAGGTCATTCAGAAAAATGCTCTTTTGGCAGACATCCAGCTAGCCTCCTTGTGTTACTGGATCCAGCCTCCCCATACCCTGGACAGAAAGGTTAGCAGCATTTTCTTCCTCACACTACACTAGTAGTAATGGGGTTTGCCAGACTTAGGACTAAGAGAGTATCTGTTAACTCTGTTTATAATTAGTTGGGTGGCAGTCCTCCACCATACTTGGAATAGCATCACTGATGACTGCAGGAACTGTGGTGGGTGTGTATTAGCATATGACATAAAAATAAATGGTGTCACATCAGTGATTTATTCAGTCTGTGACTTGGGTTAGTGACGAAACACAGCTAAAAATACAAAAGAGAGGACTCATGGAGGTTGGATTCAAAAGGCACAGCTGAAATCTTAAAGCCTGTGGTATGCGAAAGGCTAGCAACCACAACCTGACCTTGAAATATGCATTTTTATGGTGCGGTGAAACTATGAATTCTCACTACTTTCATTTGTCCTGTCTACCAAAAAGAGAAATACAGTCAACACTATTTGCAGTGGGAAACATCCATGCCAGCCTGATGCCATAACATTGGTTCAAAAGCTACCTTCTTGGGTGACCAACATTATTCTTCTTCATACATGGCTTTCCTTTTATTTTTTTAACATCCTGTGTTTAATATATGGTGTTCAGGAGCTGCCCTTGCTTTATGCAGGCTAAGTTTTTGTAGGAGTCTGTGCAGCATTATCTCACACAGCTGTTGTGTCTCTTCCAGGGATAGCTGCCTTACAGTGGTGAGCTAAGTGATCTCACGTGCAATATTGAATTCATAAGCAAAGAGAGATTCTTTGGGGCTTGTTGTGCCTTCTCTGTGCTTATATTGACATCTCTTTCCATATTCCTTAGTACACTTCTTCCATCTCCCCTCAGCTCCCTTTTGCATCCCTGATGCACCATGTGCTCAATCCCTCACCACCAGGGAGTATCCTCAGCCCATTCCTGAGTATAGGAAGTGGTTTGCTGTCTAGCCAGGCAAAGAACACTGTGTTTTGCAGCAGGTTTGGAGCTGTGCACGTGCTGACTGCCTGACTGTGATGCTGGGAACCCAGCTGGCCGCTGCCCCCTGAGAGCTGAGCAAGCCAAACAAAACAGCCAGAGATCAAAACCTCCTTGCCTCTTCCCTGAGCAGGGAGTTCTCCTCACTAGCTGAGTGCTGATTTTGCAAAACTGGAAGGAATTTTTTTTTTTTACCCTTGAGACCTCTGTTCTTATGTTAAAATGTATTTAAAATTAGTCAGAGCGTTCAAAAGTTGTTGGAGATGAACCAGCTAAGAGAATGAGGTTAAACCATTTCCTGTGTGACACACCACTAGTTTTTTTCTGAGTTTAAAAATGAAAACTAGATGTTATTATGAGACTCTATTACCTCATTTTGGGTCACTCATAGCTGTAGTATAAGGAGGGGAGGGAAAGAGATCATATGCACTACAGCTGTGACTTGCAAGTTTCTCAGCACGAATTGCTGTTTCTAGAGCAGTGTCCTACACACTCTTTCCTTACACTGGAGATGATTGTAAAGGAAGTCCTAGGGTCAGTACTGCCCCCAGAGACTGTCAATGGCACCAGAACAGACTTGTTTCACCACTACATGGTTTGCATCCTATCCTGGCACAAGCAGGACAGTGATTCTGCACTGTATGGATGACATCCACTGGTTCAAGCAAATTGATACCCCGATGATTCCTCAGAAAACAGCCTAGTGCTGTGTCGTCAGAGCTGCCTGCTCACTGCTGAGCAGGAACCTTCACAGCACTGAAATTGGCAGTACACAGCCCATGTCTCTGGGGGCTGCTGCACCCTGCAGCCACTTGGTGGGCACCTAGGCATTGAGACCAGCTGTGCAGCCTCCTTAGGCCAGCCAGGGTCTGCTTCATCCAACAGACTGGTTTCCATTCCCTCTTACATACATGTCTGCATTTCTAATCAGATCCTGCAGCACTGAAGCCTTTAAGGGGAACTGAGCAACTGGTTGAAAAGAATTGATCCTCCAAACATTTGGAGCTCTCTTACTGTCTAAATGCAAAATGGTTTCTTTGCCACAGAATGGCAGCAACTCTGTTTTTTTCAGACATCTCCTCTCCTCTGTAAATCATTTAGTGGCTGCTGCATCCATTCTGAATCAGTTTTTGCTGATTTACTGTCAGTGAGTATTAGCTAACTTATCAAACTCACACAGAGGAGGCAATCAATACAACCAACAGAGGCAGTGATAAGGTGGTCATGCATCTGTTATTCCAGAGTAATATGTAAAAATGGAATAAATCTTGTAAAACATCCTTACATAGTAAAAGGAGAGGGATTCAGGATGTCACAGGCTGTATCTGCATGGAGGGACTCATTGGTGCCATGAGTGGTGTGGCTGCCCACCCAAAACAGGGCAAGGCTCGTGGTGATTCCCTTCAGCCTGTGTGAAGGAAAGCTGTTTGTGTGATGCCAAGGTGTGCTCTGCAGCACCTGCCATGGCCTGGCTGGCTGATAGCCAAGACACATGGGCTGTGCCATGAAGGGCACAGGCTTAACCAGGCCACTGTGCAGTAAGTCCCCATGCAGACCAGTCTGTCTGATAGAGGTCTAGGACTTTCAGAATGATGAAATTCCCTGTATTTGAAACCTCAGTTTACTATATTGCCTTTGTTTATAAGCTGAACTATTTCTCAGGAAGGCACTGCTTATGTCTGCCCATTTACTTCTAAGGCAATTGCTGACCACTGATTTTTAATATGTTTTATATTCCTTTTGCTCAGAAGAGTTGTTCTCTGGGCAATAAATCGTCTACAACAGAGCCAAAGCATTCTTTAGTAGACCTATCTGCAAGCTGCCACTAACTCAAGTTCAAGTTAGTACTTAGTTAAAGAAGGAAATCAATCCTCAAAATCATGGCTTTTTTTCCCTCTTTGACCTTTCCCTTTCCTGCTATACATGCAACAATAGTTCTCCTTGATCTGCAGTGGAATTAGTGTTCTTTTTTAGCACTCCTGGACTTCAGAGTGCCTGTGACACCTTTGAAATATGACTTAAACTATTTGGAAAACTACCACTTGTTCCTTTTTGAAAATTAGGATTATTTTTATATAAAAATTTAAAAAATTCTGAGGCTCCTTCATACCAACAGCCAATGGGACTTACATAGGAGTTATGAGGGGATGAGTTTAGTTCTTTGTGTTTGTGGGGATGCAAACTGATTTTCCAGACAAGTAATCTAGAGAAACAATTATCTGTATGTATTTGAAAAATGTGACTATCTGTAAATATTTGTATTTTATTTGCAGCTGATTGAATGTTGAGAATGTTGTCTGATTTATAAATAGGGTACTGCCTCTAAGTCTGCTGCTGATACAGTTTCATTATGCCTGTGCTCAACAAGAAATGTTTTTCTTCTGTGACTTTCAATGAATTATTAAAACATAAAACTAGACTAAATGAAAACACAGAATTGCAAATCTGCAGTGATTTAGTAGGAAGAGCTGCCAGTCCTTATGACACCAAGCACAGAACTAATGTTCATTATATTTTAGGAATGACATGTTAAGCCCAACAAGTCAGAGGAGTTCAGCAGATGAAAGAAATTTGGAAATTCTGGGAGAGAAATAGAGGATTGGCTGCTTTGATGGCATTCAAAACCAGGTTTATGGGGCTTTGGGCAACCTTGTTTAGTGGAAGATGTCTCTGCCCAAGGCAGGGCTGTGTGATCCCTAAGGGCCCTTCCAACCAAAGCCATTCTATGGTTCTATATGACTCTGGTTTCACATTAAAACCCAAGGAGAAAACCTTCAGTTAACTAAAGGAGAAAATCCAGATACCTCTCAGGAGTTTCTAAGCATCATCGAGTTTACAGCTGAAAACACTGCAAAATTTTGACAAATAATAAGTGGGCCAGAATAAGGTCATTAAATATGATTTTTCTCCTCCTGTAAAACAGAGCTCAGTCTCAACAGTTTTATGCCCACTTTCTACTTCCTGGCTTATACATGGAGTACTGTGTACTAATAAGGTACTGGCAAGACATAGATATATTTTTTTATATTATTCAGTGCTGATTAGCTGGAAGTTGAGCACAGAACACTGTGTTCTAATTGAACAACCTGGTTTGAAGACACAAATAAAAGGGCACTCAATGTGTCTAGTTTGGCCCAGCAGACTTGTGGTTCTGTTATTACTTTAATGCCAGTATGAGGAGGGCTTTTGCTTTTTTTTGTTTTGTCACTATTTCCTTCACCATACATTTCACTTGCACTGAAATTAAAAATACATAAACTGTGTGACTTTCTCCAGAATTCATCTCATCTCTGGTAGCTGATCCACAAGGCCCTGTGTATTTATACCTGTTATATATAAGAATCAGTAAAATGCATCTTATTGTTGGAGTTACCTGAAGGAGTGGTTCAGAAGTAGATTACCAATTCACCTTTCAAAAGGTGACTCTTTTCAGCTCCCATGCTTTTCTTCCCTCTTTAGGCTTCTAGAGGCTTTCATTTCCCCTCAGCTGGAGAGATGAGGACCCCGAGATAGGATGCTGAACCCTTTCACTCAAAAGAGAGAAGCACTGGGCAGCAGGCTGCAAAGCTGTGTAAGTACATCAAGATGCTCCCAAGTGATTTTGGGAGGGACTGTTGGGTTTTAGCATATAGGTGAAGTGGCAGCTTTGAGTTAGTGTTTGTACTTTCTCAGGATTACTTTAGGGGAAGGGTAAGCCAATGGCAGGTGTGGAAACTCCAGCAGAGGGGAGGAGGCTGGGATATGGCCAGGTGTCTAGACAGTGGCCTGGCTCCTTCTGCTGCACAGTCTCTCTGTGGTCTCCCATGGGCACAGCTGCAAGGCTTGTGATGGAGAGGGGCATGGAAAGCAGCAGTCCACAGGCTGATTAAGGCTGTGGATGCTAATGGACCTTGCTCCTAAACTATTTCCAGCCCAGCTGTGGACATAAATTCTGGCTGCAAGTTCTGTTGATGGGTGCAGAACTGCTCTGGGCTTTTCCATATGAAATGTCCAACAATAGTCCTAGCTAGAGAGGGATACTTTGTGAGAAAGGCTCCTCTAATAAATATTTCTACAAATACTTTAGTTTTAGAAGAAGATGTGACAGTTATTAAAAAATAATAAATGTAAACATACAATTATGACTACAGATTTTGTCTTTTGCAAATCCTTATTTATCCATCGTCTAAAGATGAGAACATAGATCCTGTATTAAACTGTGATTCTGAATCTTGTGCTGACTGCATTACAGGTTAGGCACAGCCTTTAAGAATTTATCAGGTACTGAAATCAAACTTCTTCTCACAACCCCCTAATGCCTATTCTGTTTTTGAAATAGCCAGCATAAATTATTTAGTTTAATGTACTCCTAAGGTACTTGCCAGCTCAGTAAGTGTACAAGGAAATACCTGCAAGCTGAAGGCTCTTTTGGGGAAATACTACAAAACTGTATGAACCAGACTTTAATAAAATAATCCTGAATTTATTTACAAGACTGACTTAGCTGTCCACAGGGCCTGGCATACTGGTTGAAATGTTTTTTTAATGTTTAACCTCCTTAAGGTTTTGGAGTTTCATAGTTCAGATGTTTGTAATACTGCACATAATCTAGAGGGGGTTTAAAATTATATGAATAGAAAATGTTACAAGTGTTTTGGCTTTGCTAGATTCAGAGTGCATGTAAGTCCTACATGATGCTAAGAAAAAAATGTTTTCTCTGTATAGGGTAAAATTCTGAAACTCAAAAGAAGAATTATTGTTGAATATTGCCATAAGTAAGTATATCTGATATAGATGTTTGCTGTATGTTTAATAAATGTTTAATATAGACCTAGTATAGCCACTTCCACAAAAATGCATCACAATTTAAACCTAACTCTTGCTCTGAGGTAATCTTTTGCATGTGGATAGCATGAACTTACAGACTTTTTATTCAGAATATTATAAATATGTCTGTAAGCTATTTTGCAAGGTGAGGAAAAGAACATTTTCAGTAGTTAAGTGGGATAACATTGCAGGTAGTACAAACCGTGCTGCTGAGTAGGAAATGTGCCATTTGGTTTCTTTATGAGGAGAAAGGATTGATGGTGGAATGCTAAGCAACAAAACCAACACTTTTTTGGTACTTCAGCAGAAATACAAGATAAACATCACTTATATGAATGATAAATTGTAGTAGAAATAATGTGTAGTAGATCAGAGAATGAATGAGTGGGATGTGCTATCCTGTCAATTGAATATAGCTTGTAAAACAATTTGTGGCAAAACTGAAGTTCAAATAGAGTTGGACTTGATTTTATTTTTTCAACTCTCTGCTCATATGTAAATGTTCAGTACTTTAATGTTTTTATTCCCAGATAAGTTTATGTTTCTGAGGTCTTTCTCTTGCACACAATATCTTGAGATTGAGCACAAATGCCAATAAAGAAGAAAGGCAAAAAAGAAATTATTTTTTTCTAGTCTATTTTCACTAAGAAACAGACCACACTTGGCATAACCCCATAGCCTGGTTTATGTGTGTCCTTTCTACTGGGTGTGTAGCCAGCTGTGAAGCCACCTAGAACTGTATGTTCCACTCTGTCAAAAGACTGGACTGGCATGTAGGCAGCATCCAGGTCTGCCATTTCATATGCCCAGATATGCAAAGGTGCATCCAAGCAGCCTTGGGAAATCTGAGGAAAGCCTCTCCTCTGGGCAAGGAGAGAGCTGTGAGCAGGACAGCTGTTCCAGGAAGCCGTGTTTTGCAAAAGGTGTGGGTTTGTGTCACACTGTAGCTGCAGACTGCCTGTAAACCCGGTAACAGTGGGTGGGTAAGGCCAGACTGAGGAGTCCGGAGGCCACTTGCAGCCCAGAGTTGGAGTAGAGTTTCAGCACAACTCAATGATGATGAAATTTGACTCATGGTCACACTGTTGAATCCCCAGTTCTTCAATTAACACATCATCTCACTTAGCTCCTTCCTGCTTCTGCCACCTTATTGTAACTTAAGTATCAACAGGTATTACAAAGTGGCTACTGTATTAGTTTGTGGATTTTTCTAAAGCATTGTAAAGACACATGTAAGATGAAAAGCATTAAATCTAAAATTCACCTTCATTGTTAAATGTCACCTTCACAATTTTTATCATGCTGGTCATCACAGTACAGAGGAAGCATATCTTGTAAATCTGGCTGTAGAAGATGCCAAGAATGTCTGTACAGAAAGAAGTTCAACATAGGTAGAGCTTATCTGGGCTGATGATGCCCTGCACAAAATTACATATTTAAACTATATTTTTTGAAGCTGTGTCACGATATGCCCCAGCATGCCCTGAGAGGTCAGCTCACTGGGCACTACTATAGCCTAAGAAGCCTTTTAGATGACATCCCTGTCCTCAGAGACAAATATTTCATAATTGGACTATCTCAAGGAAAAGGGAAAAAAAAAGAAAAAAAAAAAAGAAAAACAAAAGATGAGTAAGAATTAAAGAAAAACCTTGCAGCTAATGCCAGGTTTGCATTGTGTCTGGAAAAGTGCTCCTGGGGGCCAGAGTCCTCTGTCAGTGCATATTGCTAAGTAAAGGTAAATACATGTCTGTAAAGGTAATGATAGTCTGAAAGTGGCTTGAGCTGTGTGTTCTGCCAGTCTTCAGGCAATTTTTGGTGGATGGAGAATGTGCATAGTCTCCCACAAAAGCTGGCATACAGAGAAAGAAAACTTTGAAAATGTTCTTGCTTCTAATCCCGGCACTATGTGTAAGGGAAAAACAAACAGATAATCTCATTTTCAGGATGTAAATCCACTTCTTTAATGATTAATCTTAGGTAGCGAGGGTTGTTTACCCTTTAAATTTTCTTTATTTAAGATTTAAATGAAACCTGTTAATAAACTGCAGACATGTGACTTGTTGGAAGTTAGGAAAGAAGAGAAAGAGCACACAACAGCTTAGGAGATGATCCTGTATCAACTGATCCTTTCAGAAAGCACAACTTTTTGACCATGTCACAAGGATCTCCTTCCTCAAAACTTGTGTGCAAGACTTCTGCTGACTCCCTGTGTGACTGTTAGCACCAGCAGACAGATGGGTTTAGAAGTAGTCCCCCAGCACACTGGTTTTGCTTTTGGTTATCTTGTTCCCCAGCAAAAGAGAGGCTCAGCAGGAAACACAGTAAAACGTGTTAAGGTTCAGGCAGCAGCTTTTGTCGAGGCTGGAAGCTGTAGTTACAAGCCCAGTGATCTATAAAAGTTGAGAAGGTTCTCATCTGCCCTCCCCTGCTGTTTAACTGCACACCAGTTGCAGGCATGTGGAGCTACACCAGTATGTATTATCATAAAAAGTTGCACACAGGCCATTCTTACCACATTTACTCCTAGATTTAGAAGGAGTTTTCTCTGGACACAATAAGAGGAGAGATAATAGTAATCCTAGAGCAGATTATTTCAAGGTCCTGCTATCCCCACCTCAGATTATTTCAGTCTGTGGTTTCAAGAGTCTCAGTGTCCTCCTGCCCTGAACTCATTTGAGAGTTAGGACAAAGAGTGGTGGCTTGTCATAGTAGCTCTTGATTGCCATCCTAGTTTATCAGCAAGGATGGAATCAAACCTGATTTATCTGCACCAAGGAGCTGAGTTCAGCTGCAGAACCTATACTCATGCAGTTCATGCTACATACTTCCTGCTACTCTCGGAGTCACAAGGATGTTGACTAAAGAAGAAAGCTATGGTGCATTTTGGGAGCATCTATCTTATGCCAGAGAAGGAATTCCAGATCATTGACTCTGCTAGGATAATCAAGAGATCTGCAAGTCCTAATGCTGTACACCCTGACCAGATACTGGTTGGTGCCTCTCGAACCTGCAATTTGTCAACAGCACAAAAATATTTCAGTACCCTATAATATTTTTAACTTATAAGCAGTTACACATAGTCCTTTTACACTTTAAAATGAAACATCTGAGACACTGACACATCCTAGAAAATGTGTATACACATGAATGTCCTTTTATTTCTTTAATAGCAGTGAGTTTTCTTAAGTTGCCTGTTCCCCTCCTGTGCTTTGACATTTGCCTGTGTCTCTCCACCAACTTGTGGCCCAGCCACACCCACTTTCCTATCACTTGATATGCTGCTTTTCTGTGCTTCAGATGCAAAGGAAGCCGAGAACAAAACCTCATCTACTGGAGGGAGGCGGATGTGAGGGTGCCCAGAGAGCAGTCAATGTGGGGACAGCTGCAGTATGGGAACTGGGGATGGCTTCAGTATGGGTTTCAGGGACCCCTGCAGCATGGGGGCCACTGCAGCATGCCTGTCACATCTGCATCAACCTACCCTGCACAGGCTGCCACAGAAACTGGCATTCATGTCTGAAAGGCAGCTGCAAGTTGCTGGAGAAAAGGCTTTAATTAAGAATTGCTCCTGCCCTTTCCACTCCTCTGGTCTTTTTTCATCCCAGCTTTATCAGTTATTACCAGTTAATGTTTCATTTTCTGGTTTTGTTTAACTGAAGCCAAGAAGCACCTTGTAGACAGCAACTGCCAATTAGTTATAATAAAAGCAGAAATTTAGCTTCCAGCTTGCCTGCATTTGAAGGCCTGTGGCAGGAGTTAATTCAATTGCTTTCTTATCTTCTGAACTATTCTTGCTACGTGCATTTGTGGTTGCCAGGTGCTTCTGGGGTCAGCAGGCCCTGCCTTTCCTGTCCTCTCTGCCTTTTTCCCTCTGATGAGGAGCTGCAACTAGGTAGATGGCATATATATGCATTTTTGTAAGACTAAAATTAATTAATGTTAATGAGAACTGTTTGAGTTCTGTTGATACTGCCCATCTTACTGCAGTCACTTGAATCTGAGAAGATTCCCCTGATCATCAAGAGATGCTTCAAAGGGATGACTTTTTTCAGACTCCTGATGGTTTGGATGAGATGTTTTGTGTCCTGGAAGTCCTTCTTTCTCTCCCCAGGGATTGGGGAGGTGCTGACATCATCAAAATCTGCATTTGGTCAAGTGAATCCTCTTACTTTCCTGATTTTGCTGTCTGCATGTTACATAGTGTTGAGCAGCAGCAGGATGAAGGAAAGGCTGTGGATAGCAGTCTGTATCCACCTTTGCTGGCTTACCTAGGCCCTAGCAGTGTCTCTGAGTAAGAGGCAGAAGCACTGGGTGCAGCAGAAATGTCACCTTCCAGAAAACAGTAAAGGACTCCTGCAGCAACTGCTGTCTTAAAAGTAGATATTGGAAGCAGGACGAAAGAGGACAATTTAGGACTGCGGGTTTAGCACTGCGGTGCCATTCTGTTCTTCCCTTCCCCAGACTTCTTCTTTGTTCCCAGATTTGGCATATGAAACTAGGTCAAGGCTCTTAGCCAAACACGTTTTAGAATCACCAGTCTGTGAGCATGACAAAGCATGTTTGGGGGAGGTGCGGGGGGGCACTAGGGTTTGGGGTTGGTTTTTTTTTCACATAATGTGGAAAATTGATTCTATTTGGGATTAAAATGTGTTTTAGCTGTTTCTTGGGAAAGGGCACTGCAAGTCTTTCATCTGTTTCTGGGCTGATCTAGATGCAGTGGGATGCTCTCCTTTTCTCTCTGAAGAAGTCAGGTGCCACATCCTAGAAGAGCAACAAAGTGTTGGGACTCTTCTGCAAATATGACTACAGAGAAGTCACCCTTACTGTCCTGCAGTGAGGTAGAGAAGAACAGCATCTGTGACAGGCAGCTCAGTTCTTGACCGCCAAAATCAGTGAAGATGACGCACATCTGGATAGTGTATGTGCCTCTGCCCTGGGAGGAAACCCTGTTCACCCTGCTTGTCCTCACTCTGCTGGTATCATTTACGGGTGGTGACGTAAAGCAGAGGAAATGGGGAGTGTGAATACCAATCTCACCCTGGAAAGGATCTGGTTTCCTCAGGTACAGTTTGTGCTTATCATTCTTGTGCAAAAGTTAGAAGGTCACAGCTGGTTAAACAAACCCTGCCCAATTATAATTTCTGGGCTCACAACACAGAGTACTTAACCTTTCCTTACTCCTTTCCACCCAAATCAAAGGTCTAATTTTTTTCATTCAATTTTACTTTGTTCTTTTTCAGCATAAAAGAAAAAGGAAAACATTAAAACCCTGTAAAACTCACTTCAAAAAGACCTGAACTTAATCTCCAGGATTTACTGATGCCTCTTATTTCAGAACGTACTAACTGCATATTGTACTTCATGTATATGAAGACAAGAAATTTATTGTATATAAAAACAGGAAAATGCATTATTCATGTAATAAATGTTGTTTTTCTCATGCCTTCTGGCAAAAAAAAAGTGGGCTGTCTACTAGTAATTGCACATCATATTTTAAAATAATGATGCAGATTTTTAATGTGTGTCAGTTGCATTGCCTTGCCGGTCTCCTGTCCCAGCCAGCAAAACCACGTTCCTGGAGGAAGAGACCCTGAATGCCCTCAGTGCAGCAGCTCACATAGTTGCTTTATAAACTAGATGCTTAAAGAAGGTTTCTTCCAAATGTCGCTCAAATTCAGCAGGGTTTTGGAGGTCAACTCCTTACCTTGTACTCTACACATTATAGCTAAATCACGTTATGTCTAAAATACATTTGCTTCAAATCTGAGAGACAAATCTTCTGTTCAAGTAAACATTTAACTAAAATAAAACCAAAAAAAGGATTTCTGGGAAATGACAGGCACAAAGAAGCCTCAAAACACTATATACTTCTAGCTCCTTGCAATAACTCCTTCTAACCTCAAACACGCTCTGCTTTCTAAGTACGGGCACACATTCCTTAACTTGTGGATAATGACTCATGCTAACAAAGTGCTGGTCATGTACAAAATGCTTCAAGAGAAGGTCAGTATTTGTTGATGCTAAAAGAGAATTTGTTCTAGGCACTAAGCCATCCACAGCTTTTCACATGCATTACAATATGGTTTACAACTGGATATGGGGGAAAAACAATTACAGTTGTAATCCAAATGCAGTCCATGAGCCACAGATGAAGGGGTTTGATGCAGCTAGCATGCCAAAGAAAGCACGGCATTGCTCTAACACGGCTTCCTCCACACCTTTCTCCTTGGCACCAGCCAGGTCATGGCCACCTCAGCTTGGAAAAAAGGCTGCATTAACTGCTCCACTTAGGGTTAGGGTTATGCTCAGGGTTAAGAAACCCACAAAGCCTAGAGCTCCAGGGACACTGGAACCACAATAGCCATGCCAAGGGAAGCACGGCACTGCTCCAACGTTGTTCACTCCCCATCTTTCTGCTTGGAACCTGCCTCGACCAAAGGCTGCTTTTACTGCTCCACTTAGTGGAGAAATTTCTTAGTTAAGAAATCCACAAAGCCTAGAGCTCCAGGGACACTGGAACTTCAAAATGCATGCCAAGAGCAGCACGGCACTGCCCCAACAATGCTCCCTCCACATTTTTCTCCTTGGCATGAGCCATGTGCTGGCCACCTCAGCCTCAGCTCATGCTCCTTTTACTGCTCCGCTTAGGGTTAGTGTTATGCTTAGGTTTGGTCTTAGGGTTTGATTTATGCTTTAAGAAAACCACAAAGACTAGAGCTCCAGGGATCCTGGAATTTTAAAAGCAGAAGTTGCTTCTACAGATACTCATCATGTTCAATGGCCAGCACAAGGTAAGGCAGGAGCACAGAGCTCACTTCTTCTCTCAAGAGGCAATAACTGCTATGCTGAATCTCAGGAATCACCACAAGAAATCTCTTGTGTGTAGGACTGGGACATGCTGAGGCCAGGGCTTCTTGCAGCAGCCCTCTTTTTAGAGGGTAGAAATGAGCCAAGAACAGATTTCTTGTTTATCACAGCATGAAAAGGTCCTGGTTTATTCCTCTTTAAAGCTTAGCCATCCTGACTCTAACTACTCACTGGCTCTGGCTGCAGTAAGCTGCTTTTGTAGGTTTCCCTTGCAGCCTCTGATGGCTGAGTATGTCCTGCTAAACTCTGACTGCAGGTATCAGTTTGCAGACTCTGAATGCAGGCTTGTACCCAGCTAGACTGTGACTGCAGGTTCCAACAACAGGCTCTGACTCCAGACCCAGACTGACCTCACAGCAGTGATTCTCTCTGCCCAGGATCCTTCTCCTTCATGATTCTCACATTCATGATCCTCCCTGATGATCCCTTTACCAGCTAACCCACTACCTTTTATCACACTTATCTTTATTGCATAGAGCTGTGACCCATCAGGGGAGAGGCTGTTACTAATCAGGGGCAAGGTCACCTGTATTCCTTTCTCCTACAAGGGCTCTTCTACAACTGTCCATTTCCAGGATGAAACATGAGCTGTTGTTCATTCCACACACAGAAATTTCAACCCTGACTTCCAGCCCTCCTGCAAACCAGTCCTGCTCTGTCCTGGAGCTGTTCCCTCAACAGAGTTCATAAATTAGTTAGAAGCAAATGCCATCGGCCCCCAGGATTGGACTGAGTGTCTTCCACTCTGGTAGTAACGCATGGGAAATAGCCCTGGGATACAGATACCTGGAGACCAGAATGGAGCAAATCTGACACAAGCTCTTTACACAAACACACAAATTTTCTGTGACGGATTCAGACTTGTCAATTTAAAATGCCTTGGCCTTATAGGGACATACCCACTGAGCATTGCTTCTTCCCTGAGCCAATGCATGACAACAGTGTTTTCCAGTGCCTATGTGCACAGATTTCACCCCTCACTGTGTCATCTTGCTCTTTCACTTCCTTTCTCGTGGTTTCTGGGTACAAGGTTTTTAAAAGGCAATGTTCCATTTTCTGCTTTCAGAAGGAGCTTTCAGAAGGACCTCTCTGATGGCAATCTTCCAAATTTCTGTTCTTGACTGCTCAAAGTTGAGCCAAGTGAGAGGGTTAAGAAGAATTCTGGTACAATTCATTTAACAGGCTTCCCAAATTTCCATTTATTAGAGTTCTGTATTTAACATTGTTTATGGAACCTGAAATAGAGGGCTGGGTCATGACTGAGAAGAATGCACTTGGAATACAGCACCAACAAACAGGCTGAACAGATATTTAAGGAGAGGAAAAAACAACTGTATTGAAACAGAAGGTAACCCTCGAGCCTTTAGAGAAAAACAAAAATACTTAGCTAATAATAAGCAAAAATAAAGAAAGGCAGAAATTAAGAAAAAAGAGGAAAGTAAAAGAGGAGGAAAGTGCATGGACAAGGCATAGACTTTTCTTATTTTTCATCCTTTCAGTCACTTTGGAATATTCTTGCATCCTTATGGCTCACAAAATTGTTTGTAGAGAAGAATTGTATTGATACTCTCAGTTCTCAGCTTCAGTCAGGCCTATTCTGCCTTTAATGTTGCTTCCACAGTATCAGAAAAGATCTCAGCAAGTTAAGTGATACGACCAGATCATGATCAAATGTTTGCATGCCTTTTTGCCATCCTCCAAAGAGTTAGTACCCGAGTCAAGCATTACCTGAGTTAAGCATTTCTGTCACATTCTACTGGAAGTCACAAGGAAATGTTTTCTTTGCTTAATATCATCTCATGAGATGCTCAATGAGACAAGACATGAGACAGGCTGTTGTGCAATTTCAGCCTTACACCAGGACGGGTCAGAGCATGGCACAAGGAAAAAGGGCCTATTTTTTGACTGCAGTGGGTATTCACACACAGCAGAGATGGGGATAAAAATGGGCAAGTTAAATCTCTTGGTTTATTGCTGCTTTCCTCAAGTGGATCACTTCAACAGCATCTCTGTTTGGTCACTGTGAAAAGTGCTGTTACAGAAATCTGCCTTTCCACTCATTTTACTTTAAAAATTGATCATAGCATTTGTTTTCCATCACGAACACTTTGAATCTCTTCCCATTCCCTGAACCAAATCTTTATGTAGTTTCTGGTACACTCAGGTGCCCCTAGGAGCCATTCCTCACAAACACATCCAGAATGGAAGTATTTAGTGAAGTACAGCCTGGATGTACCTTCCCTCTCCTTCCCTTGGTTTTAGACAGTGACCAGCCTGTACCTCTTCCCTTTGTACTGAGTAGCTCTTGACAAGAAAGAGCTGGTCCTTTGGTGGAATATGGGGTCCTTGCTTCCTCCAGAAGTCTGGAGATGCCAGCAGGTTCTCAAAGGGCATCTGCCACTAGGGCTTTTCTTGAGACCACCCAGGATTTATGAGACAACACTGTTCCCTTTGCTTTTTACCTGCTGCCCAGGAGTAGGTGAGGGCACAACTCAGACCTAGATCACTTATGTTCACAGAGATTTGGTTGCAAATATTAAGAGGAGTCCTACATAGAAGGTGTACAGCCCCAGACAAACTGAGCTGTCAGAGATATCAGCTTGCTCTGAGCTAACAAGGCCTGACAGTCAGTGTGCCCCTTCACAGCATGGCCATGGCTGCAGAACATCCTCCAGGAGAAAATGCATCACCACCAGCTCTGCGTGAGCAACTCTTCAGGCAGCACAGGCACAGCTGGGGAGGAAGGCCAGGTCTCTGAAGGTCTGCTGTCAGAACATCACCCATAATAGCAAACCTCATAACTCTCAGCACAGGGGCTTTTGTATTACAAATACAAATGGGTTTCAAGTTTTTAGCACCATGACTCTAAAACACATATGCCCATGCATGAAAATTTTCTAGCTCTAGCACACTAGAAAAATGCTAGATACAAGTCTGTTATCAATAAAAATGCTTTGTTCTGCCTGAAGAAAGATCAGATGTGATGCAAATGGTAAAAAGGGCTTTTGGACAGGAAAGGGGGAGATTTTTTTCACTTCTGTCCTCTTAAAAACAAGGAAAGGAAAAAAAGATAGTTCTGGTTTACTTTCCTCCTGTGTCACAGAATGATCTTGTCTTCATGTCTTTGGACATAAGTACAAGGCTACTGTCTCACTGTATGTTGTAATTTAAATTAATTGTATTGTTGATAGTGACTGGAAAAAAAATCCTCCATCCATTAGGAATATCCTCCAAGGAAAATGCATGTGTGCCCAAAAAAATAGAGATGACTCTTTGTAAATAAGAACAACATTCAACTAGGTATGAGAGTCCTGTCTAACGTAATGAGGAAAAGGCAACTCAGATGCCACACTGATATTTAATATGTGGTACACTGTGCTCTGACTTTGAAAGTAGGCCATGTATGAGAAAAGAGAAAAGCATCTATTATCAATCCTTGGGGAAAACAAACAAAACAAACAAAACAAACAAACAAACAAAACCAGTAAGAATTATTCCAGAATAATTGTCCTACCAAGATGCTGGACTACTTCTGCTTCCATGGAATAGCTCCCACATCTTTACCTAGCTACTGTCAATCATCTATTGCTGGTCCTACCTCCGAGGCATCAGGACATCTTATTCATCAAAGCCACCCAGATTTTGCACGTCAGTGTAAATCCTGTTTCTCAGTTATGCTAAGTAGGTACTATGTGTCACTGGACTTAAGGCAGAAAATTGTATTCCTATAAATCATTGTTTGGGAAAGGCATTATTAGAGATGAAATCATAGTATCTAGCATTGGATAATTCACAGGATGGCATGAAAATGATGAAGTGAGAATGATTACTTAAAGCTGCCTATTACCTTGGAACATATTAATATTGTCAGCAAGACTCAGCTTTACTTTCCCCAGCAGGACACCAGCTTCTTTTGCCAGTGTTATTCAAGGTGCCTCTCAAGCACATAGGTATTTAATTTGGCATTATATAACTCCATGTGATGCTATATCTGAGAAAACCACTCCAGCTAAATATCTTGCACACAACCATGACAGACATGTTGATCAATCAAAACTTCTGCCAGGTGGTAAGAGAGCTCAAAAGGGTAATTAACCAAAACTGAAAACTAGTGGAAATGCCGACATCTGGCATGAAAAATAATTCCATTTTGGTGACATCAGTGTGATTACATTCTGTCTCAGATTTTTATTATTTTCTATGTACACTTCTGTAGAGAATGCTTTCTAGAACTCCTGATGGAGAATCAAGTTAATAAGCTGTGATCATGGGAATATTTTATTTAGCTGTTAGTGGTTAGGTTCTTTGCCCCATGGTGGGGAAGGAGTAAGCAGCAGAGGGGACACTGTTTCCCTAGGAGCTCAAGGCAAATGAAGGAAGGAAGAGTGCCTCTAAGGCTGGGCTTTACTCACCCTGCAGCTTTGAGAATCCAGGAGCTGTGGGAGTCATAGCTGTGAAGCAAATGTGCTCTGAATCACAGAGTTACTCGATAGAGGCAGCACATGGTGCACCCTGTCTGTAACACTCTGGCAGGCTGAAACATACCCTCAGGACTAAAATGTCTTGTGGTGCAGGAATCAATCCATTTGTATTTAAAAAAAAAAGTAAGGTGACTTCAAAATTCTCCAGATGGTCTATAACAAAATTGCCTGCACTTCATTTTAACCCAACATGGTGGCAACTAAGAGGGATAGTGGCAGACTTGATTAAAACAAATAGACACAAATACTACTGATCTAGATAGATGTTTGAAAGTGTCCCTGATTGGGGACATTTATAGTAAAATATATGTGTGAGAGGAATGTTCACAGAGAGAAATGTTACTGTAGCTAATAGACCGGATAATAATTCAGAAGCTCTACTGCTTCTCATTCCTGATATTAAGATAATTTCCCATACAAAGTGGGAGAGCCACTAAAGCCTTCCAAAGTTTTCAAAAGTGCTTGTGAAACTTTGGAAACTAAATGACAGGATTCTTGGAGTTGCAGTCCAGAGCCAGGTTTAGCAGGAATATGGCACACTGATTTTCATGAGACGTGGACTCACACAGCAATGCAGGGGATATCAGTACCCAGCTAAACCATCAAAGTGCTCTTCCAATACAGTTGTACAAGAGCTTCCAAGACCCAGCTGACTCCTCATGCTTGGATTGCATTGTGCTGTGCAATGCCACACATAAAACTTCTACTGCACTCTATGCATTCTTGTAAATATATTACTCAACCAAGCTTAGATAGAGTTTGTCATTTCATCGCATCCTCCTTGGCACTCTCAATCCTTCTCTGCTTCATTCTCATGCTTTTCAAAAAAAGAGTCCCTGTTTGTTCGACCAGTTCTTGCAATATAAAAAGCAATCTATACTGCAACATTTTCTGTAGCTGCACATCCTCCTTTGAAAGGCAACTCTAAGGCAAGGATCTTGTTCTTTGTTTTGTCACACACAAGTGCTTTTAATAGTGACACGGAACTTGTATCAGTTGCAGGATTAGCAAGAAAATTACCGGGGCAATTAATAACTTCTGGGATTGAACTTGGCAGAGAAGTTCAAGTGAGGTTAAATGTGATTTAGTGTCACACTAAGCCCCGGTGTGAAGAAAATGGAAACTGATTGTGCTGGCAATAAGGAACAAGAAAGACGAAGCATCTGATATTTGCATTTTGTCTTACTTCCTATTAACACACAATTCCTTATTTGAGGAAAACATTTGCCTCACTAATTGCCTTTATTGTACTTGAAGCAGGGAAAAACAGAAATAAAAGCACAAGGTAGTTTTATTTCCTTGCAAATCTTCAGCAAAATCCTCAGTCTACAACTACGTACAACTCCACTGGATAGCACAAGTGTGATCATACTGGGTCAGAGCAAAGGTCCATCAGCTCAGAGCCCTGCCTCCCACAGTGATCAAAAGCAGACTCGTGAGAAAATTACAAAAATCTCCAGAACAAGCATATGATGGTATTTCCCAATGATGTTCTCACGGCCCCCTCAGGCATTTCCTCCACCAGAGGTGACTGCTGAATGTTTAATAACCCTTGGTAGGTTTGCCTTCCATGAGCCTCTGCAGGCTCCCTCTGAGTCCTGTGAACTTTTCCCACCTGCCACACAATGCAGCAAGAAACCCCACAGCCTAATTACAGGCTATGTGCAAGAAACACCTTGTTGTTGTTGTTGTTGAGAGCTGGTTACCTGCTGTTCACCTCTGCACCTTAATACTTTGAGCAAATACTTCTTGTTTATCCCCTGCCCTTGACTGATAATTTTACAGGACTCCCAATTGTACCTCTTGCTCCACCCAGCAAACTTTCACCATCCATGTGGCTCCTTTGGGAACCTTTCTGAATTCTCTCTCCTTCCTCAGGTGGGGATCAGGACTGTGTAGGCTTGTCAACACAGA
Source organism: Pycnonotus jocosus (assembly GCA_013400435.1). Taxonomy (NCBI): domain Eukaryota; kingdom Metazoa; phylum Chordata; class Aves; order Passeriformes; family Pycnonotidae; genus Pycnonotus; species Pycnonotus jocosus. The sequence continues at coordinate 514,391 of VWYP01010617.1, forward strand.
TGTATCCACTGGTGAAGTGGTGTTGTTGGTTTTTTTGGGTTTGTTGTTTTTTGGGTTTTTTGTTTTGGTTTTTTGTTGTTTTGGGGGGGTTTTTTTTGCCTAGAGGGAATAAATTTGCTTTTCTTTTTATCAACACTGAGCTGAAATTCAGACAGAATTATCTGTTGTATTTCTAAGATTTTGCTATTGCATGGTCAATGCATTGATATTTAATGGTCAAGTTAGAGGCTGTAATTTTAGACATTGGGATTGGTTTCTTTCCCCTAGGGGCATCGTTTTACCAACACACTGAACTCTTCCTTTGAAAAAAAAATCAACTTTTTGAAGGGTGTCTTCTTGCTTTAATGATCTGTTTAATCCTGCTGTTTAGCAATCTCTCACCCTTTCTTGAGGCTTTCTTCATATCTGGTATGTATTTCTTCAATGCTTCCAGCATGTCCCCAAAGGGTTTCCATGCTATCTGCAAGGACTGAATTCCCCCAGCTAAGCCTTCTGATTTTTTTTTTTGGAGCAAATATTCTCCTTTTTATGTAGTCTCTTATTTTGAAATCAGCATAAGTAAGTATATTCTCTACCTGCTTATTAAGCATATTTTGATAGAGGAGATTATAAATTAGGACATGGATCCCACAGAAAACAAAAAACATTAACTCATAAGTCAACCTCTGTGGCAGCCACCAACCTCCCTGATGTAGTAAACTATGGATCAGAGCACAAAGGTGATATAATGCTCAGCTAATAGGACAGCTGAAGTCAGACATGATGTGTTAAGATCTCTCAGTGAGGTGTGTAAGGATCTTCAGCACTTTTAGCTAAATAAAATTAATGCTTTTAAGTGAAAGGAAAATGTCTGCGCTTACAAGGCACATATCATGATCTTGGGATAGACACCATGGACAAAATTTAACTTCATCTTTCCTACCTTTTTTCTTTCTTTGTGAACAACTGAAAAAAGCACCTCTTTATCAAAAAGGATGCCAGTCCCATCCCCAACAAGTTGTAATTCCTACCATAATTGATGCCTGATTGCTGCATGGAACTGTGGAAAAACCGCTTCTCTGTGAACAGCTAACAGCTGGGATACTCTGCTGAGATCCAGTGGGTTCTGGAAGCTGTAATAAGTTTCTGTATGTCTTGAAGTTCAGTCCCTGCAATCTCAAGACGAGTAAGTATATCAGGTAAGGTGTCAGAAACTGCACATAAAAATCTGTCAGTTCTGTAAACCCCAGAGATTTTGTACTTCAGGACCTTCTCAATTTTTCATCCTCCCCTGTAATGCAGAAGAAGAATGTGTTTACAACCCCCTCAACATTACAAAACCAGGCTTTAAAAATAGAGATCATGGCAGGTGGAGAATTAGGAGGATGTAGTAAAGTCAGGGAGGAAAGGCATAGTAATGAAAGCAACTCAGAAGAGTGGTTCTTTCATTAGCCTTTCCCATTAAAACGTTAAACATTATAAAATCCAAGCAAGGATGGTGGTAAATCCTACTGACTATGATATTAAGATTAGCTTTGTTAGACACAAGCAGAATCATGTCCAGAGATAGCATTTTACTTACTCCAAAGACCAAAACTAGATACTACTTGAGTAGGGATGAGAGGGACAACATTTCCAACAGTTTTTTAATGAAATACTATGGTAGCTCAATCCTGCAAGGATATTTTCCTGCTGAGGCTCTGAAGTTTTTTACTCCCTCTAAGCTTAGGAAGAACTTCTCAAACCAGTGGGTCTCTGCAAGTCATTATCCTTACAAGAGCACCTGCTCTTACTTGGTGCTTGTAGGAAGTGTGTGCACAGGGCTTGACGGCCTCCCAAGACAGCCCAGGCAGAAGTGATTTAACTCGGAACTACCTGTTATAGAAACCCAATGTTCTCTCTGTCAGATTGAAGGGCCTGCCATCATTCAGGGAAGTTAAATAGTCTGATTTGGAGGAGAGGGAAATTATTCCTCAGCAGCAGCAACCAAAAAGATCTCTTGGTCACGAGCAACAGAATAAAACTCTGTACAAAATGTGTTACAGAGACAGCAGAGCACTGCTCATATTTTCTGTTTTTAAAGTGTGGTAACTAGGCACACATTAGATATGTCTGAAATTGAAATACATTACACATAATATTCCTCCTACATCTGGTTACGTGATTTCTCACTGATCATTGAGCTCAGCCTTTTTGGTTGTTTCAAAGCTCATTATGCATGCTAATTTACGTGAGCTTTCTCAGTCATATACAAATGAAGTTACTGATATGCACTTGATCACACAATGAGCACACACCACAGAACAGGAAGGGCTTTTTGTGAAAGAAAATGAACCCACTTCAAACATCAAACATTCATAAGAAAAGCTGTAACAAGTATTTATGATTCACTGACTCCTTTCTTCCTTCCAAAATGAAAATTCAAGAAGATAGATTCAGAACTGATAATAAAAGTCATACTCACATAAAAAGAAAAATACATAAAGGATAAAATCTGGAGGTATTAAAAGACCAAGTGGGTCTTTTATATATTTTAACCAATTATTGAAGAACTTATTGTTTTTATCAAATAGTTGTGATAATTTTTTTTTTATTTTTTAACAGATGCCAGGAAAAAAGAAAAGCTATGCAGAGAAACTTTACTCCTGTGTTGCATGTGAGCAGCACGAAATGTACAGATATATTAAAAGGAGCATTTCCTGGTGACAAGAAAACAGTCCAGACACGCAGCACTCACACCCACAGAGAAGATGGTATGCATAAAATGCCATGTTTTGAAGTTCCAGCTCATTATACTGTGAGAATACTCCAGGGGCTGAAAAGCAAAGTGACAAAAGAGCACTTCAGTACTTGGGACAGGATTATCTGACTGTGACCTTGGTCGCCTAATTATCATACATCAAGTTTAATTGGGCTCCTGCAATCTCAGGCACGGAGGGACTTTCATCTCACTCACAGTTAACACATTCTAGCTGAAGGTGTCTTTGTAAGAGTGTCCTGCAAAGGTATCCAGTGATAGCAGAGGTACCAAACTGGTGGTGAGATGCTGGTAGTTACACACCACCTCCCTGCTAACTGCTAAAGGAAAGGCAGGCAAATCCCAGTCCCGCAGTAGTTTGACTTGAATAACAAGCCAAAGCTCTTAGGGAAACCAGTGGTATCTGTCTCCATGCAGGATGACACACACCTCAGCTGTTTCACTTTTTGGAAAGGAAATGACACATTTACTATAGTAACCCAAGCCTGTCATTTCAAATCTTCTGGTAAAAAGAAAGTCATCATAGGCTGATGAGATGGTTTAACAGGTACTTGCTCAAGGTGCAAGAACAATTTTTGGACCATGTTTTCTATTCCCTGCAGGAGCAGACCACCCAGGCCTGGTGGGTGCATTGCTTTTCTGTGAGATCTGTGATGCTGTGGACATGCTCTGGAAACACAACAGCCTTCCACAAGTAAAATGCAGAAGGAAAAAGAAATTAAAAGGAAAAAATTTCATCTTGATTTTATTCTTCACTTGACATCAATCTCCTCCTTTTTTCCCTTTCTCACTATCAGCATTTTACATTCTTTTGCACCTGGAACCATCAGCTTAAGCACTCAGTATTGGTCACTTTTCAATCCTCTTGGTCGCTCCCCAGTCTGGGGTCAGAGGCTCTGGAATTAAGACACAAAAGCAGTTTGGGGAATTTCCTAATTGAGCAAAAGCCAGGATATATGAAACCATATGGTAAAATGCATCCACCATTCCTAGACTTAGGTGGGGAACTCTGAGAGCGGCCTGCAGACAAGACAAAGGCACAAATAATAAACATACTTTCAGCTGACTGTCCCTAAGTAAACCCACCAAGTAGCAAATATGTTTGCTTCTTGGGCCATAGCTGCTCCCAGAGACCAGATAAGACCTTGCTGGGATGGCACTGGGGATCCCAGAGCAAGTTCAGCCACTGGGTTTTGTTGAGGCTCTGGGTATCACTCCCAGCTGTCACCAGTCCTTCTACTGTCACAGCTTCTGGTTAAGAAACTGCTCCCTCAGTGTCTCTTACAGCTGCTTTCTTCAGTGTTTACCTTTACTCCAGCAGACACAGCCAGTCTTCCCCCACAGTCCTTTCCCTCAACTCCCACAATGCCAGGGCCCATCAGGTACCTCACCCCTCCTGTTCCCTACGTTACATATTTCTGCAGAAGTAAGTCAAGAGGTCAAAAAGGGCTTAGCCTGAAATTTCAGCATGCACAGGGACAAGGACAATACTACACAAACTGTTGGGGTGGAAAAAATTTGGAAAATAGGAAATATTTGGGGGGCTAGGTTTTGGTTTACCCACATGTGACATTTAACCCTTCATTTCCATTTACTTTCATTTCCACCTAAAAATCAAGAGGACCAAAGCTTTGTCCTTTTTGGCAGACAAAGTGTCTCTGGAGTTTCAGGCCTTGTGGTTTACAACCCTAACCCTAAGTGGAGCAGTAAAAGCAGCCTTTTGCTGAGGCTGAGGTGGCCAGCACACAGCTGGTGCCAAGGAGCAAGGTGTGGATGTGTCTTGGGGAGGGCTTGTATCCCATAACCATTTTTGGGTTTGTTTTTGTGTCTGGAATGGTCACTGCCTCCCCTCCCCTGGCTCTGGGAATATTGCAATGGGTGAGGGCAGCCCGGGATCCTCCGGGGCTTGAGGGCCAGGGGCTGCTCTTCCTTCCCATGGAGGGTGACTGATCCAACTGCCGGGTGGCACGGTGCATCTCACTGGAGATCCTCCTGCTTTGTGGTTTTTCCCTTTTTCATTTCCCCTCTTAGTTGTTTTTTCCCTTTGGCACGGTGACTAGGCCATGGGGCTTGGAGTTCTGGGATCTGTTTTGTCTTTCTGCCTTGGGAAAGGCCATGGAAAATTATTGGGAAAACTAGTTACTAATACAATAGGCTACAAAGCCACAAATACATGTGCAAAGAATACAGAGAAAATATAATAGGAAACAAAGCAAAAAACCCAAACGGCATCACCGGGACCAGCCATTGCTGGTGAGCTGTGCAAAGCAGCAATCCCCTGCCCAGCCCCACTGTTCTCTGATGTTTTTCAGGGGTTTTGCTACAGCCTGATGTCCTGTGTCCTCCAGGACCCCTAGCTGCCTTTGCTTCTGCCACCGATTCAGGGCTAATGCTACAATTCAATTCCCAGCCCCTGAGGCTCTGCTCACCTCTGTTGTTCCAGCTGCGGCTCTGAGGTTCTGCTACAGTGTATTTAACCATCTGGAGAGGCACTGAGACTGGCTGCTCCCCAGAGTTTACAAAGGGAGCCATGCTGTTTCTCCCTTATGGACTGAGTCGCCATTTGCGCATGGTGCGAGGCAGCTGAACCCTCGCCACAGCGCCCCCTGCAGGCGCGGGGGAATCACCGCAGCCGCCCTGCCCGGCCGGGAGCGCCCAGCGCCCCTGGTGGCTGTGATCGGAACTGCACCGAAGGGGAAGCGCCTGCGGCCAAGGGAGGCCGTTGCCAGGTTCCTGGTTCTGTTTGTTGTAATGCTGCCATTGCTGTTTGTTTGCCTTGCTATACATATATACACTAGTAAAGAACTGTTATTCCTTTCTTATAGCTTTACCTGACAGCCTTGTAAATTCATAACTATATTTATTTGAAAGGAAGGGAGTAATATTTTCCATTTCAAGAAACTTCCCAACTTTCTTAGCAGACACCTATCTTTTAAACCAAGGCAGGAGAGAGCCCTGTTGGGCCAATGCTGTGCTACCCATGATGTCTTTTGTAGTTCCAGTCTCCTTGCAGATCAAGGCTTTGTGGATTTTTCACACCCTAACCCTAACCCTAAGCGGAGCAGTAAAAGCAGCCTTTTCCAGAGGCTGAAGTGGCCATTACATGGCTGGTGCCAAGGTGCAATTTGTGGAGGGAACAATGTTGGAGCAGTGCTATGCTCTTTCACAGCAGACAATCTCCTAAATATACTGGATCCAAAAATTCTTCTCTTTCCCTCCTCCAAATCCACACCCATCTCCTTTCACAGATAAGAACTCTCTAATTCCCTCTCTGTGCTCTGTGCTGACCTTTGCGTCATGTCACCAAGTGTTTAAAATGCTACTTGATTAAAACAAGAAACTGAATTGAGGGGTATGGCTTTCTAATGGCTCCTCCATTTCCAAGAGCACAATGATTGCCTGCCTTGGCACTCAGAAACCCTTAGATCAGACATCAAGGAGAACAGGGATGGGAGTTGGACGGAGCTTCTTGGTCTATTTGATCAACAGTGTAAGAACAGACATCTTCTTACCAGTGACCAAATTTTCCTGTCTTATGTGCTTGACTCCTTGGTTTCTTCCCCTTGGTTTTAGTTATGTGTTATTATAAACTTGGAGAGAACTATACGGTAAGTTAGGACCAGCAAAGAAGAGACAGATGATCCTGTCCTGCTTGTAGGTCTAGTGGGGCTGATGCAGTGAACTGAGACTTTACCACATTCTATATGGATTAGGAACAGGGACAAAGGAAAGCCAAGGTCCAAGGTCACTGAATGCAAACACAGTAATTTCGAGAGAAAATGTGTGAGATATCTATGTCTCAGTGGTTCTAATGCAGGTATCCTATGCCCAGCCATGAAAGCCACAGTCAGACAGGCATGGAAGAGGAGTTTCTGATAAGTGATGTTTAGTAGAGGCCCATGAGGGCCTGTCAGGAGGGGAGGTCTGGCAGATATGGGTGATCCTGGAAGCTCTGCAATGTCGCCTCTGTCACATGGCACCAAGTGTGGGTCCTGGGAGAGCCCAAAGCAGCAGTGGAACCTGCCCCTGTGCAGAGTGTTTGTGGCACAGCACTAGGTAGACAGTCACCCACAAATAATATTAATCTTGATATTCTCTGGGAAAATTCTGTATTTGAGAGAAGAATGCCAAGAGAATTTCTTTGGTTTAGTCTGCTACTTCTTGATAGCAAGTTGCTTTATAAACAGCATAGACATATAGTAAAAGCTAAGTATTAAACTTGATTTTAGCTTCACAAGCTCCTGGAAAGCCCCAAAATCCACATGATCCCTGATATGCAGAAAAAAATGAATCAGGAGATGACTCTAGTGACATTTGAAAGGGCCAGACAAGAGTAGTTCTCCCTTCAGGTCAGGAGAATTAAGATATCCTCTCTGAGGAATATGGGAGCTCAATTCTTGTGTGGGAAAAGTAGCCTTGCTGCATAAAGGCAGCAAAGCCTTGTCCTGTGTGTGAATGCATTTGCTGTCAGCTCCCCACTGGACTTTGCAGGCAGGCAGAATTAGACTGATAAGAAATTACTTCTCTACTCCTTTGTGTTGGAGTGTTAATATTTTAGGCCCAGCACAGCAATTTAAATGTCAGAATTTTTAGTATTTTAGGTATGTTATGTTGGTACAATTACTGCACGGATGTGGGCAATTTGAGTATTGGTGGACATAAATAGTAAAACAAAAAAAAAAGAGGAAATAAAAGGTAAGAAAAAATGTGCCTTAGTGCCACTGCTTGTGGTTGTAGGAAGCAATAATTAGTGTATATAAATGCTCAGTTCCAAACAAAAGCCATATTCTTTCCTCAATATTTACAGAGAACTCCAATATACAACTGTGGGCCAGGTCATTATTGACAGAACTGGTCTGTAATGAAATTGCATTTTGGCTTTGATACCAGAATGAATTTGATATTGCTGCTCAACACAGGCTTTGCAATCTGTTTGCAATGACATTTACTTTTTTGCCGTAAACATTTTAGGAAAGCTGAGAAGCACTAAGCTATAATGCATACCCAGTGTCAAATCCCGAGATTACTGAAGGTTCAATATTTTGTGACAGTGATAGCCACTGATGTGTGGTTTTATTCCGGATTGTTTGTTTGTTTGTTTTGTTTTGTTTTCTCCCTCTGTCCCTGCAGACCTCTGAAAATACAGGGTAAAGCAAGAACATTTCTCAGTTGTACATCCACGGATAGTTGAAACAGTTGTTCAAAGGTTGATGGATAACTACCAAGAATCAGATACAGAGGTAAATACTCTGCACTTCTAGCTAGGCAACAGCTAAATCGCGTTTACAGCTTTATTTCATAAAACTCCTGTCAATCAGTGACCTAAAAGAGAAACACATTTCTTAAGCTTATGAGCTTAGATGTAGATTATGTTGGTTTGTAATAGCAGCTTTGGCAGCAAACTTATGCACTGCCCAGCTGCCTTCTGACAGGTTTATTTCAGCTCTCAGGACTGTAATAATGTGAAGATGAGTTAGGGCTGGAGGCTTATAAGCAACCGCAATGCAGGATTGCAGGACTTTACTCACAGAGTCAGTAGTGGGAACTCTTCTTCCTGAGTCATTGCTAAATCAGGGGTCAGTCATGATGTTAGGAAGCAGAATTAGTTTCTTTCAGGGAAATTTGAAACAAAAATTATGGAAATATGACCACTTCTAGTAATAAAACACAAACCACATTTTTCAGCAAGAGAAGGGATGTTGGGCCCAACTGCAATCCAGGCAGTTTCTGTGGTGGTGATTTAATTTAGCTACTGAAAATTCTTTTAGCTTCAATAGTACAGTTGCAAAAACCAACATTGTACAGTTGCAGCTAGAACCAGTCAGAAAAATTGACAAATCTGTTTTCCATTAGTTCAGTGAAATTGTAGGTTGGGCACAAACTTTTACATTGAATGATTTGATTTTGCTTAATTTTGGTATTGCAGAAGCACTTTATTTACAATAAAGTCACCATATTTCATTTTGATACATGTCGTATATAGCAACCCTTGTGACTCAAACCACCCACAGGGTTTCTTATTTTGTTTTCCTGGGTTATTTTTAAAAAATTAATTTACAGCAGTGCTTCACTGTACTGGGCTGTGACATCAGGGCCAGAGAGTGCAGCAACTTTGTGCCCTGTTCCATGATTTATGAAAATATTCTTTAGCAGCAGTACCAAAATTAAAAAGTATGCTCAGAGCATTGATCCCACTCTCTGAGAACAGGAGAAAGTGGTTTCTCTGGGCGGGAGGCAGTTGCTAAGTAAAAATTAAAGCCAAGCTGCCTGGGTGGGAAGTTGTTGAAGGGGAGCTGGGCTGCACAAGCACAGTGACTGTGCATCTTTGTGCTTTGCCTCAGGAGCTGCACACAGTGGAAGAAGGTGGCAGCCCAAGTGACAGAGCTGTGACACAGGCTGTTCCATCGAGCACTTAGGTTCTCAGCTGGGACAGAGTCCCACTGAACAGACACGTGGTGACAGCCTTTGAGAAGGAAGGCATGGAGGCTCTGGGGCTGCTGCTTAGTCGTGCCAGAAGGACATGATGAAACTATCACCAGCTATCTTTGGTGAAACAAAGATAATCTGAAGGCAGAGGCAGTGGCCTGCTGCTTCATGGTTCATGTGCACAATGGATTTTACACTGGTAACCTTCTAAGTTGAACTTATACTCCCTGGTCTCTTTTTTCACAAGGTATTTTGCCAATCCTGTGCATTGACTGAGACAGAAAACAGAAGTGGGTCAGGCACTGCAGGGTCAGTACAAGATATTCTGCCTTATGGCTGCAGAACCAGCTCCTCTGGAGTTCTGAGCTTGATTTTGCAGCTTTAGTTGTGTGTTTTAGGATAGCAACTACGTGTGGGTGGAATTTTGAAAATAAGTAAATCCAGCCAATACATCAGAAATGCTGTCTTGTGGAATCGTGACATCCATGTAATCTGTTAGCTGACTTGGAGGCAGGGCTCCATTAATACAAACTCTACTGCTACAGGCATGTCAGCTTCTACAGAAACCTACACTGGGGACAAGACTGCTTGGGTTTCAAGGATGTTTGCACAGCACTGTTAGAACTGCCTGCACTTTTAATTTCATTGCTGGGCTCCTACTCTAATCCGGCCTCATTACTGACTACATGATTTCAGTTATTCTCTGGGCTTCTTATCAGGATTTTTTTCCTGCATTTTCTCATGCTTTTTCCTTTTCTTTCTTTTTTTTTTTTTTTTTTTTTTTTTTTTTTTTTTTTCCCTTCTATATCCTTTTCTGTACAGAGTCTGTTTGGCAACATTCCTTCTTGCCTGATTTCACTGTCCTGTTCCATATGTTCAAGAAGGCCCAAGCGAGAGAGAAAATGAGAAATGCATGTGAGGTTTCAGCTGGATGGAAAGATATGGGAGGAGTCCTTTGGACTTTCCTGCAGCCTGTGGGCAGTGAAGTCTCCCCTCACTGCCTCCACTTTGCTGGCCCACCACCACCAAATCCCTGTGTCATCTGTGTTGTACTCAAAGGAAGTAGCCCATGGTCACCAGCTGCTTAATGTCACTGGGCTCTGCTTCATCCTCAGAAGAGATATCCCCCTCCCAGATACACTTCTCACTATCCTGAAGCAATCAACAGAGGCCACTGCAGGTCTGAAGAGCAAGCTCAGATGCTCCATGGAGCTGTTAGAAGCCACAAGAAATGTTCAGGCATGATCAATTAAACTGGGATGGCAGACAGTTGAAAAACTAAAAAGTATCTAAAGAGCATATATGGACTCTGTGAGTTATTCTGTTATCTCCAGTAGAGTCTGAGGATTCAAGGAGCTTTTTCCTGGTTTTGTAAAAAAGAAACCCAAATCAGAAGAATGCTAGTGCTGCTCTGAATAAAGATCAGCAAAATTTTTAAGCAGAGCTAAAATACATATATTTTCCCCCAACATTGATTTTTCAGAAATCTCTTAGTAATGTTCATTATAAGATTTAAAAAAAAAAAACAAACAAACAAACAAAAAACAAAAAACAACAACAACCAAAAAGGGGGAAAAAAAGGGAAAAAAAACCCCCAAAAACACAGAAAATTTCAGCAAGAACCCAGTGTAGTTATTAGCGTTTAGTGCTTAGATCTGGCATGCAGAGGTGCCAGGCAACCTTGCAAGCAGACTGTGCTGTTGGCTGAGCCCACAGTCTGCAGTTGTGCCTCTTTCTTATCTGAGTGACATAATATGCCAGGAATGACTTCTAGCTCTCCTGCATTGTGTTCATCTGCTTGAGAGTACTGTTCAGTAGTATGAGAACGACCAAACATTTATACCTAGCAATGACCTAGCCACGTGAAATTTCAATACTGTCATTTAAATCTGTTTAAGTTCTATCACATACCTTCCTACTTGTGCTAATCTGTGTGCCCTTTCTGGGGGCAGCTTGATTGTCAAATATCAACAAATGGCACACACAATTGTTTTTATCATATATTAAATGCTCTGTATGTACAAGCTTATCAGAAAGAGCATATTTGTTCTGGTAAATGCATTACCTCACGGCTTGCTGAAAGAAGCCTGGTCACAGTTGTTCTGACTTTCTTTCTGGAGGCAGGGGACATTATGCTATGGGAGGCCAGCCTCACTGATGTAGCAGAACCAGGCACAGGATCTTCTCCTAAAGCTTGATTTCCTAATCCTGCTCCCCAATCTTTCTGCTCCTCTGTCTTCAGCACACATATCATTCTGCCAATTCTTATACCCTCATACCTACCAGCGAGGAGATCTTTCTTTCCTGATGACCAGAAACAAGCATTTTGAGATTATGTATGAAAATTACACATTTCACAGAATCACAGAATGGGTAAGATTGGAAAGAACCACAGTGGGTCATCTAGTCCAACCTCCTGGTCAAACAGTTGCCACCTTCAGATATTGGTCTTGAACTTCCTACTGCTTCCAGGGAGTCAGTGTTTCTATCCAACAAACTGAGAAGAACAAAATTGATTATTTCATATCACCAAAGGATTATTTTCACCAAGCCACTCAGTTAGGAAAATATTCTTGCTCTAAATAAACAGGTATCACAGAGCATATTCTGAGCTCTGGATTGTTTACTCCTAGGCTGTGGTATTTGCTCATCTCTAGCTTTGCTTATTCACTTTCTCTGCTGTGATAGATTCTGGGGCTGTGCCATGGGATGATTATGGAAATAACTGCTCTCAGAGCCCGGCTCAGTGACTGAGAGGAAGAAAATCTTGGTCACAAAAAGCAGGTTAGAAAAGTGAGGGATGAATATGAATCTCTAGTGCAGAACCTTTTAGTGACTTATGTCCATCTAAAAGCACAAAATAAGAGGGGGTACTCAATCAGTGTTTCTGTTCTGCTGTATAACTCACCACAAGTGTAGCACTCAAAGGAATAAATTGCTGCAGTGTGCCAGGTGGATGAATGTGTGAATCATTTGTCTCCTGCTGCTAGAAGCATCTTGTAAAAAGTTTGGTGGAAAAATAATGTGCCTTCTCTGAGAGAGATGTATTCTCAATGGAACAGGTACCACATTAGAGAGAGTGATGGGAGCTCTTTTTAGTCACAGCAGAGGGAATATTTTGGATATACCTCAGCTTGTAATATTCTGCATTATTTTTCTTGGAAACTTTATGTCTGCTGCATAATTGTATTGCTCACTCTAACAATGCCTTTGTTTTCACTGATTTCTTTGGGGCTACATAGGTCATTACTTTGCAAAAATAAGACATCTCAATGTGGTCTGTAAAAACTAACCTGACTGGGACCATAGAGCAACTACCTATGTCAGATCCTCAGAACTTCGATTTGATGGCACGTGAGCCCATTAACATCAATAGTGAGTCTAGGAATATTGTGATTATTTTTGCAGTCCTAAGAGTGAATCCAGTTTTCATCAGAAAGCCTGATTTTTCACCATGGTGCTGCTACTTCCATTAAATACATACATCCCAGGACTATCAATAGATTGCCTGCAAATTATACAATTGAAATTCCACTTTTTTAGTGCCTGGAGGCAAGAAGACTATTGCTCTGTCTTCCTGATACATTGATTCTAGGAAAATAAAATAGTAAATGAGAAAGACCATCTGGTTGTAGTTGAGAGACTTTTGAAATCTTCTGAACATTGCTCTCCCATATGTGCACACTCCATCTCTTACAGGTTGGGTTTGTAATTGCAGGGAAAGCCAGGTATCTCTTGCCTTAGCACTGAGCAATGAGTGTTTGAAATCAGCAGTGCAGTGGGAAGGGACGAGTTCATTGTGTGATTGAACTGAAGGAAAAGTGGCTCCAGTGAAAATAATAGTGACTTGAAGAAACATTTTTCTAAAGCAAAGAAATACATCTGTATGTCAGTAAACAAAGATAAGGATAATATGCTGGTTGAGCTCACTGAAGATAGCTGCTGTTACTGTGTTCTGCCTGGGACATGGTTTGGGTGAAGAGCTGGAGGTGATCCATTACTAGATTCTGTGGATTCATGACTTCCTGTCATGAATCTTTGTGTGCTTATGCTCCAATACATTTTGCTCCAAATGCAAAAATGTTGGGTCTTTAGAACCTGAATAACTACAGGTATTTGAACTGGATTGGGTCCTAACTTAAAAACTCTTCTTTCAGACTGCTCTGAATGAAACCACCACCATGCTTTCTACACAGGTGAACATCAGAGAGGTTGAACTTGGATCTGAGGAAGCATAAATGTGAACACACATTCAGTCATAATGTCAGTGTTTTCATGTACTGCCATTGTCCCTTTTCTGGGCAGGGGAAAGAGACTGTGGTGTTTCATTGACCCTGATAAATGTGTTGAGGGAGTTTTATCTCCTTGTTGTGCAGGCTGGTCACATAAAAGAAGGTGGGCAGAATCCTTTTTCACACTAGTGGTTATTTAGAATAAAAAAATATATTCAGCTTTATGTTTTGAATAAGACCCCCCAAAACTGACCTTCTGGGAATTATAAACTAAAACCTGGAAAGTCATTTCCAGGTGGCAACTTCCAGATCAATTCCTCTTATAGTCAAACGTATTCCTGCTCAGCAAAGTTCAATTTGTACTGAAATTATGGTAGTCAGACAGTGAATACAAATGAGATCAAATGGATAATGGCTATATATTTCTGTCTAAAGCAAATAAGTCTCCAGCTCTCTCAAGCAGAGAAGCTTGCAAAGCAGGGTACAAACACACTCAGGATGAGAAGGGCTTTCAGCACCCCAAACCTACCTGGGAGGTGGGGACAGCCAGGAGTAAATGAGGAACCAGTGGAAATGGAAGTGGCCAGTGTGTGAGAAGGCTGCAGGGGGACCTCTGTGTGCCCACTTGGAAGGGACAGTGGGCAGGTGCAGTGGACACCAAGAGTGGGGAGCTCAGGTTCAGTCAGAGGGGTGTGGTTTGAGCAGAGCCGTGGGAACTTGGTGGGCTCCTGCACACCACGGCCAGGGGTGCTTGCAGAGTGCTTCAGAAGGATCAGCAGGGAAGGAGAGGAGGGAGGATTGCATTCTGTTCTAAAGGGTCCATTTCCTGCACAAAACTTGTGAGTGAGTGTGGAGATGCACTACTGACAGCCTATGAGTCAAGGTCAGAGAAGGGAGGAATGTTAGTGAAGATTAATGACTGCGGTGGGGAATCTGTGACAGTCTGCCTGGTCAAGAGAACAAATTAGATGGATTTGTCTATAGAGGGATGGGGAAAAGTGGTTTTGATTTGATGTCTTGGTGTTCATTTAGAAATGTACTGGAAGGGGAAAATGGCATTGTGAAAGCTGAGGCAGTACCTGGGTAGCATTAGTGATAATATCTTAAAAGCAAATGATAGAGGCTCTGGTAAATCCCTACTTCTGCTGCTCACAAACAAGGAAAACTACATGAAGCTGTATTGACTGTGAAATTTCAGGATCAGGAGAAAGGTTGCAAAATTATGATGCAGAGTTAGGACTTGGAACTCCAGGAGAGTGGACCGTGACTTATTTAGGGAATTGATAGGCAGAATCCCTGAAAGACTGCCAAGAGAGGAAAAGTGCAGAGGAAAACCAGTTGATTTTAAAATAAAACTGAGAAGATTTTGTAACCAGCTACCCTGTTATGCAAGAAGACCAGAGAGTTTAGCAGAAATTTGGCCTTGTTTGCCTTAGCAAGGAGCTTCTTGAGGAACTGAAATACAGAAAGGGAGATTGCAAATAGTAGAAACACGGGCAGGCCCACAGAGCTGGAGTACTGGAGTTCACACAAAGTGGTGAAATCAGGAAGGCCAAAGCCCAGCTGCAGATAAAATTAATATGGGGCACAAAGGCTAAGAAGATAAGTGGGCGCTGAATGGTAGACCTTGTCTACAGAGACACTTCTGCCAGGAGGGCCAGAACCTCCAGCAGTCCTCTGGAACCTCTGTGAGAGTTTTCAGCAGGAAGTCATAGAATCATAGAATGTTAAGGGGTTGGAAGGGCCCTTAAACACCACCTAGTCCCAATTCCCCCTTCCATGGGCAGGGTCACCCTCCACTAGGCCACGTCGCTCAAGGCCTTACCCAGCCTGGCCTCGAGCACTGCCAGGGTTGGGGCATCCACAGCTTCTCTGGGCAAGTCTATTTGGAATAAGGAAGAAAAAACCCTGGTGACTCTATTTTTCGTGAATCCACTAATTTTGTTTTTACTCAGGGCACTGTAATTAGGGTGGACCAAGGATATGAATATAGTGTGAACCAGAATCCCCATTTGGCATAATAGTGTTCATCACTATTAAGAGGGCTTCATTTTGGAGGGGTTCACTGCTTGCTTTTTTTGGATTAAACTTCTTCAATTTTTTCCCATTCACATTTCCTGTTTCCCCAGAGGCCCAGTAATGGAAATTTATTGCCAAAGGCTGCACTGCATTATACTGCAAAGTTTGAGCATTTGAAAGTTAAAAAGTGATATAAAGAGTTGCATGCTTTTACAATTGTATTTACTTCCAAACAGTGTTGCTTCCTGGGGAAATAATCCTTTTGGGTCTAGTCTTACCAATGTCTCCTTTAGCAGGAGCAGCTGAAGCTCATGCAGAGTGAACATATCAGGCTTAGCAAGCTGCTGTGTAAGCTAAAGGCTCTGAACTGTTGGAAGCAAACCCTCAGAAGGCACAGATCTCTGCTAAGCTCAGAAAAGCTGAGAAGATAGTATTTCCTTACCATTTCATCTGTTACTATGTCTAATTTTTTTGCAAAACTCATGGTCAGGTTGGAGATGCTCATGGAATAATGCTGAGCCTATAGAAGCTCTTGGTAACTGCAGATTTTAGGTAAAAATTCTAAATTTCCCCCCCACTGTATTATGGGTATAATGGTGGTCTTCAAATGGGAAGAGTGTGAAACAAATCTCTGATGCTTGCTTGAAGCAAGAGTTAGGAAGTATGTGTAGTATTCCTATAGTATTCCTAATTCTGTCATGGACTCAGAAGATCAATTATGACCCTGCATCAAAATTTACTATTTCATAACTGACCAGAAGGTATGAAAGTGAAGGCAGGCAGACATGAAGTGAAAATTAACTAGATTGTTGTTTCAAAAGTGGTGGTGTTTGTTTTCTTTTTTTAAATTGGTATCCGCTTAAATGAAGCAGAACACAGTATGAAGTTTATAAATCTAATTAAAGAAATACAAGAATAAGGACAAAATATACTAAATTAAACTGAAGTGAAGATGGATGGAAAGAAGAGTGTCTCACTGCTCTAAATGAAGCTGATTAGGATTGAACAAACAGGCTATTGATTGTTATAGAGGCTAATTAGCTGCACATGTCAAACAAAGGAAAGCAGAATGGATCATATTTGTTAACTTAAAAAGGGTGAAAACAAAATGGGCTTTATGTGCTTGTTAATTTTAAACCCTAATAAAATGGATGTGCATACACTTAGTTCAGCTGTATCAGGGAGGTGCTAAATCATCAGAATATTTTACTAAATAGTTCAGTCAAAATTTGATTGAATTATTGCAACTTGGTGGATTTAAATAAGAAATGAGAGCCATCTTACAAGATTTCAAAGTCTGAAACAGAAAAATTATTGAGAGAATTTGGCTTTTTCAAACTCAGAAACTAGCTCAGCTCACTCTGGTAGTGCTTTTTTGTGTTTGACTTTGGAATGATCACAAAGATCAAAGAATTTGTGTTTCACAGTCCCCCATGCCAATTGTAGAGGATCCTGGACCCTGCTTTTCCAATTCAAATGGCTGGGAAAGGAGAGAGGGCTGCTGAATCTGTACCTGACATAGTAAGTTGTATATATACACACATTTCTGTTTGTGTTTAAAAGAAACAAAAAAGACTCTGCCTGGAAGGAAAACCAGCTTCATCACACACATTTTTGCTTTAGAGACAATGAAGGGATAAACAGATTAGTAGATGGACAAGTCCTTCTAATGCATAAGAAAGATCAAGTTTTGCATTTTTTCTGCGCTTATTTGCACACAAGAACTTGAATTGTTGAAATGTAAATATGATTACAGATGGGGAGCTGTACCCATAGGAAACATCATCTTACATTTTCCCCTTTAGGGGACCCCTCTTGTCCATCCTCTTCCCGTCTCTGCTTTAAAAAAGCTCCAGCTTTTGTTAGAAGATAGGAATAATTCAATCCCAGTTTACTCAAAACTCTGAGAGATTTACCTTTCCAGAAACCCACTTCTCTATAAAAGAGAGAAAATGACTGCTCTCATATTGTTTCTGTTATGTGGTTTCTATTTACAGGAAGATCTTCAAAACAAAAAAGTGTCCAAATGCTGCTTTGTTTCAGAGGCAGCTCATGTCTGTAGGGAAAGCTCTTGCAAAATCTCCAGCAGACACTGTCAAGCTAAAGAAATGGCTATGTAAACTGGTATCTGAATTCTCCTCTCCATCTCACTTGCTTTAATGAGCAATTTGCCTGCTGTTATCCTATGAGAGAAATGGATTAAAAACTAACTACATAATACAGTTACTGAAGCTGGATGTGCATTTTATGGCATTGAAACAATGTATTTGTCTGTGTTCTCACCATCCCTGGCAGAGAGAAGGAAGAAAACAGTAGCATCTTGGAAACAGGTTGAGTCACATACCAAAATGACACCTACAGGCACTGCACTTACATCTGTCACCAACTGTGCTGGATGTATCTTTTAGTAGTGCAAATAACCCTATTAGTATTTTATTCCACAGATTAAAAAAATTAAATTACAGATCTTGAGGTTATTAGTCTTCTATCCAATCATTACGTTTCAAGGGAACATTCAGGATGTTGTCATTAAAACCAGAATTAATTAATTACATGGCTTTTTGGTTGGTGGGGGGTTTTTTCAGTCTGAACACCTTCATGGATATATCACTATGCCAGCAAGATACCTTTCACTTCTACACATGGCTGCACATGCTGAAATGCCCCATTCCTCAAAGTCAGACTGAAAAGCACACCCTTCACTTGCAATATACTTAATGCCAGGCAACATTACTGTATGGAAAATAAGTCTTGTCAAACCAACCTCATTTCATTCCGCTGATAAAATTACAAGTTAGATAGATAAACATTATGCTAGAAATGTAATATATATTTGGAAGGGCTGTGTGGGTTAGTTGCACATAAATTTTGTATTTTAAATTTCAGTATTACACCATATTGATAAAAATGCTAAATGGATTGAGAGCTAGATTATTTTTTTAACACATAAAAATGCAGCATTTTCATTAAATTTAGTTGGTTTCTGATGGGTTCCCACAAGGGTCGGTAGCAGAGCTATCAATATACATTTTTGTCAGAGGCTTGGAAATAAATATAAAATTATAGATTATAAAAATAACCAATGACATATTTGGGGAGGAATGTTAGTGAATTTGATAAGGCACATACAGTGAATAACGATGTGGGCAGAGCAGGAGTACAGAATCACACAGGTAACTCAGTAACTTGGTTCTCCCTCTGAGAAGTATTTCAGTGCCTGCTTAGATGAAGAATGAGAAGAAAGCAGGACTTGTGCAGAGCTGGGTGACTACATCCCTGGACAAGACAGGATTTAACAGACAGATGATTGGCTGTATAGCATGGTACTGGAAAGATGGATGCTGCAATCTTTTAGTTTACAGAAAGGAGAGCAGTGCAGATATAGTAAAAAAAGAGTTTGTAGCTCTATATACAACACAGAAATACTGCTGCCAGTTCCAGAGTGTACTATGTAAAACAGATGAGAGAAAAACATGAGGGAGTATAGAGAAGAGTTCCAAAAATTATTTGAGGGATGCAGGAAATGCTTTCTAGCAGAAGGCTTAATCTGGTTATGTTATCTGAAAGAGTGGCATGCCTAAAATCTACAGATAATTCTGTTGAGAGAGATCAGACATTAAAAAATACTTAGGGAAAGGTGAAGCTTCAAAGTTGAGGCCAGAAAAATTGAAAAAGAGGAAATTAGAAACAATGTTTTCAAAATATGATTAAGCAATGACAATATGGCTAATGGAGTATCATAAAAAAAGCCTTTTTGAGAAACATGAATTAGCCAAACCAACTTACTCATGCCAGTACAAGGGCAATGAAGGTAAAGGTGATATTAAAAATTCACATCTGGTAGATAGATTGTGCCATTCTGAGCTTATCAGTCTATGAAACTCCAACATCAGTAAGGCTGAGAGAGCTCCCCAGTGAAAAATGTTTGGGCTTTAAATTCTGTGTGTTCAGATTTTTCAGCAGAATGGAATTAATAAATTGGCTTTCTTCACCAGCAAGCTGTCAATTTACTTCCAGAAGACCTATTGCATCTATCATCTTTTTAGCAGCAGTTTTTCTTGGTTTTGTTTTCTTTTGGTTTCTAAAATCAGCTTCTGGTTCTTTCTTTTCTTTCTAATTCCTTTCTTACCATTATGATGATGGAATTTACCAACAGCAAGCTTCCAACCTTGCCCATACAGGAGGGTTTGTCCTGATATGGTGGCTTGTAATACCATTACATTTGACTGAAGTGCAGATTCTAACATGCAGCCATACTGTCTGCCTCCACAAAAAATGTCAAACAGCAACATTTGAAAAAGCCGTGCTCATTTCCCCCCTCTTTCCTTTTTTATACATTGTTTTAAAAACAAGTTTCACGTGCAGAACAGAGGCTGGTTGCAGAAAGCAAATTACAACAGAATGAGGAAATTGGAAGCAACTGAACTTTTTATTTGCACTCAAATGAGCTCTCCACATGAATGTTGTTTTGAGGCTTCTCTCTCTAACAAGCAATGATATAAATATAGCATTCTGTTTCTAACTCACCCTACCCTTCCCTTGTGCTCCCTCTTTTCACAACTCAATTTTTATTTTGGGTTTAGGTCTGACTGGGTTTTTAGATATTAGGATAATTCAGATTTGTTTACCAACACTTCATTATCTTCAGTACCACGGAATACAATGTGGGACTGGGTCTCTCTTCATTCAGCTCAGCTAGGCATGAGATCTGAGGATTGATCATCAGGGTTTAAAAGGAAATCAAAAAGGTGGGTATGGGAACTGGGATAAAGCAATTAACTCTGAAGTGTCTATAGTTGCATGTTTTAGAAACAAAAGCTGTTGGAAGTAGTATAGAGGAAGTTACAAACAGCCAAGAAGTTCCAAAAAACAAGTAATCTGTGCAATGAAAGCTAAAAACGTGGAGAAGCTGTGTGAAGGAAGAAAAAGAGCAGGGAGTGAAATGCCTCTTTCAGGGTAGCTGAAAAACCTTCTGAAACATACTATCTTCAGCAAAAAAGGGGACAAGAAAGAAATGCAGCAGATATACTCATAATGTTGTGTTTTCTCTAACATTTTCTCCAAGGAACTTTGGAGCCTCACTTGGACACTGCCTCTCTGCTGGGGCCATGTTCCCAGGTCTGCAGTGCCTGTGACATTTTCCAGGCAGGGCTTCGACACCAGTGCTGCAGAGCTGACAAACTGCTGTCCTTTGGCTTTATCTACTCTGCACTGGACATTAACTCTCTGCCTTCACCTCTGTTTCACATTGTCCTACGTTACAATATTGTTCCCCAAACTCTGGACTACCAAATGAATGTACTGGGAAGGGAACTGCTTTAATCCAGTCAGACCAGAAAAATGTCGTTAGTTTTCACTAAACTGATGCTATTGTACTGAACTGATGTATTGAGTCTAAAACTAATCGTTGATTTAGTGCAACTGAAATCAGATCCACTCTTAAGATTGTCTCCATGTAAAAGGTGCTGCAGAGCTTTAACTGCTTCAATTCAAAAACTGTTTTGGCTAAGTAAACACAATCTCTGTGTTTAGCACTGTTGGTAGAGTAGGCTCTTGGCTGTGAAACGTGCAGTGCTTCTTTTGTAGTATAGCCTGCAGAAAAAAAAATACTGTTTGGAAACTACTTGATTACACTCTAACTAGATGAATCCATCTACTGACAATTTTGCTGCCTCAAAAGCCTCCTTACCCTTGGTTTCTTGGTCTATTGAGAAAAAAGCTTTCTAAGTGTATCTGAATGTGTCTCCCCTAAACCAAACAAAATATATTCTGTCTTCAACCTTTTCAAGCATCAAGGTGAAAGCATGAATTGTTTGTTTTCCAGAGTCAGGATGACAAATGCCATTCTGCTGGAAATAATTTCTCAGGCTTCTGGCATGTTTTCTAAACAAAATCATATGAGAGGCTTTTACACAGCCACAGCAGTTGGTGCAGACACATGAGGCCACTCATTTCATAGGTGTCTATCTTTGATGGGGCTCTGAACAGTTTTGCTTTGTTTAAAAAACAACCCCTCGAGAGATCAGAGATGTCAACAGCTGTATCAGCCTTTGAGGAGAGCAGAATAGAAAAGGGTAACTGCAGTGCTCATGCTTTTATTGCCACTCAACAGTCCCAGCTGCAGCTAGCACTTACGTGGTCATTAACACTAGCAAACCTCAAATATAAATTTAGTTAGCAAATTGCAGTCTGTGTGAGAGGTGAGGGAAAAGGTGCTGGTTATTTCCACATACCTTTGCCCTGAAAATGGATGTAGGGCCTTGTCTAATTAGGGTTACCTGCAGAGAACAGTGAAAAAAGGGCCTCTTTATTGTATTTATCTTCCTCCAGCAATGCCTGAAACCCAGATTCCTCTTAAACAATAATGAGAAGGTCAATTTGCACTATTCATGCTGTACTTTGCATTTAGAGGGATTATAGGTAGGTTTAGCAAAGCTGTAATTATGGATTATTTCAACCAGAGAGAACTGATAGCCACTCATTCATTTGAGTGCACAAGGCAACACCTTTCCATTTCAATCTACGCCCCTGCTTTGAGGCAGAACTATCAGATGATGAATTTTTCTTGCTGCCATTAATCCTTTTGCCATCTTTAAGATACAAAGTCAGTTAACCCAAGAGTGCAGTTTAAAATGGGAGACAGGTTGATGAACTGCAATGTCAAGTTTATGATCTGGAAGCTGCAGTTTCCCAGAGGAATGTGACTGCAGGTAAAGACAGGTTGTGAGTTATATGTCCATGTCTCTGAATGCCTCTTTAACCTTTGAAGGAATTGGCAACTTAAGCCAAATGTAAAAGAGGAAACTACCTGCTCTGCAATGAAAGCATTTAGGTAGAGCAGAAAGACCAAAACCAACCTTCAGGAAAAGTCAGACAACTCAAAAGCTGTATCTATGTTTTCTGACACCAAAGCTGCTGAAGCAGCACAACACAGCCAGTTAATAACTTTAAATCACAATTTGTGTTGTCTTTTGCTTTGTAAGATATCATGGGAAATGAAAGGAGAGCTGCATTTAGTGGGGGAGGCAACTGGGAGACAAAGGGTCCCAAGTGGTAGGAAAGCAGGCTTCAGTAGTGGTTCTGTTCTTGGAACAGCTTACTTTGAAACCATGTGGGGCAGTCCAACAAGACTGCATCCTTGTAATTCAGTCAGATATATGCCTACAATTGCAGGAGTTTTTTAGAGGCTTTCAAGACAGCAGTGAGAGCTTTATAGCCCTTAATTGAATTAACCTGGAACTTAAATCTTTCAACGGAAATCTTTCTTCTCAATTGTTTGCTATGTAACTTTTAAAGATAATGCTTATGTAAATCATGTAGTTGTAAAAGATTCATTTGGGACTTCTCCCTGTCTGAAGTTTCTTCTTCTTTTCTGTGTTATTAAAATCCTACTGTCAGCCTGACAAACACATGCAGAAAAATTGATGGGCAGTACCCAAATTCCTAGTAAGTTAAGTACACAGAAAAAAGCTCCAATGATCTTTCAAGGTCCATTTCTATGCTATGAAGAGTATACAGTACTACAAATTTAATTACAGTTTCCTCCTGCAGGAAAATGTTAGCTGTCCTGCTGCAGGACACTGAGAAACACTCATTAGCACACTGCTGAAGACAAGGCACAAAGCAAATCTGGGGAAAAAAAAGAAATGGGAGAGATCTTTACCTAACACACAAATGTAGTTGGCTTCTCTGGCTTTAAGCCAATCAAGTTCAGGGGAAAAGTTGGTGCAAAACTTGTAAGTCATATTGATGTCACTGAGCACAAGGAGAGCAGCTGATTTTTCTCTTCTCCTGCAGTGAGTTACTCTTGTTAAAGATGATGCAGAGCTGGAAAATTGTCTGAAGAGCTTGGATTTCTCTGTGCTCAACACAGGAGCATGATCAAACTCTTGACACATAGTCTGAAATGCATCAAAACCCTGCAATGTATTGTAGTTACCTTTTCACCTGTGATCTCTTTATTCCTATGTCTAATATTTCATAGATACTGTGAAGTTTTGATTTTTTTTCCATTTCAAAATGGTAGAAGGAAGTTTGCTCATCTGCTATCCCACAGTACAAACAGTACAAGAAGTAATTTGCCAGATAATAAGTCAATATAAAATGGCTATTATTTTTAAGCATTAACACTAGTACTTCTGATAAGGCAATCCAGGCTTGCATCATGTAAATATTTGTCTTTTCTGTTAAATTGATTGCACTGTACTACTGACCTGACTTCAGACCTATAGTCAGGCCAGATCTATCTATATAGAGGTGGCAACTCTTACATGCAATAGCTGTGTTGTGGCTATAAAGGCAAAGGTGTTTTTGAAACAGATCATGTCAACTTCAGGAATTGCCCAGGTGGACTAAAACTTCAGCCAGTTTGTAAGAATAATCTAGAGATTAGGAGTCTGAGCCGTGTCCTCTAGTTATTTTCTCCAGTGCTTTTCCTTTCACTTTCACATCTTCCTCTTCTTCCCTCTCCAATGCACAAGGTCCTGGTCTGTCTCAGCAGTGTAGAACAGCTGCTGCTCTTCTTTCTGGGTTCATGTGATGTTTGTGCAGGCAGCCCTCTCAAGCCCCTGCTGCAGAATGTGTGGACACCTGATGTATCTGGCCAGACTGGCTTGTTGTGCACTCTGGCCAGCTGCTCCTCTGCTGCTTCAGCAAAAGGGCAGAGTCCCTTGGGCATGCACCCTGAAATAATGCCAGAAACAGCTAACCACAGCTAACATCTTGGGTCATATCTGAGAAATGTCTCAATTAACATATTAAGTGCAGGATTACAGATACACCGCAAAAACACCCTCATCTTTGTAGCTAAAGGTAGTGTGAGATGCTAATACAGGCTGAGGAAGCGGGACAGTCACATCACATTGGACACAGATATTAATGAGGGCTAAATCACATCAAGGCTGATAGCAAGCAAAGCCTTTGAGTCAGTGGGGATTTTTCTTGGCATTAAGTGGCTGCATCTCTGTTTTTCAGAAATTAAACTGAAGATTGGAATTCACTAGGGAATTTGATGTCACTGGGAACAGATCTCCACCTTTTAACACCTCTCCACACCTTTGAATTGTGGCTTTCAACAAGACCAGAAAAGACATAGTTGTGGGGAAAATAGTCTCATATAATAAAGTAGATTTGGGACAGCAGGAATCTTCTTCTTCACTGAGACGTCTCTTGCTGCAGGAATCAATGCTGATACACACATTACTATGAATTGAAAGGGCATGAGGCGAGCTGCAAAATTGCAGAGAATTTCAGGTTTTGTGAGTAGTTGCAACTATTTGCAAAAATATTTTGTCTTACCTTCTGTCAAGATCATCCATGAGTTGCAGACTAAGCAATATGTTATTCAACTATATTATGCTGGATGTTCACAACTTGCAGTTCCTTCTCTTTTATTTTTTTTTCCCTTTAACCTAACACTTTTCTTAGAGGTCAGAAACAACAGCTTTTGCATTCACTTGAGTTCTACTTTAACTCTGTGTTAGTAACTCTTCAGGTTTTGCAGCTCAGGTACAAGCTGTCAGCAATATCCTTTTAATTTTGACCCAAGAAGCAGTAATGACATGAGGAAACACTCTTAAGACCAAAGACAGTAAGTAATGATGGGATTGATAATCAGATGATACGGTTGCAGAATGAGCAAATTTTTTGCTGGTCTGCAAGCTGTGATTTGTATACAGACCCAGGCAGGTTTCATGTGGACACTAAGTCAAAGCCCTTTGAAGATTTATCTTCAAGTCAAGGTGACAATTTGCATTGTTAATAAATGGGGAAAAGAAGGTCCAAAAACTGACTAAGGAAAGAAAGCAGGAAGGAGGTATTTTGTTAGCAATGGTCTAAGAGGGCATTTTTTTGAGTACTGTGCCATGATTATTTACACTTTTCTATGTTACTTACGCTTCCAGGTGCAGATGGAAGGAGAGAACAGCAGAAAGGATATTACTACACCTAAATGAGATGTCTCTTCCTACTCACTTCACATAGCTACAGCAACAAAAGCTGGTCCAGAAGTAAACCTAAATGTATATTTTATAATCATTCCAGGTCATTTTAGAAAATGCCACTGAACTGGCAACCTTGAAGTAAGATAATAACTCACACACAAATCAAAGAGAGACAGTAACACTCCAGTGCTGGGCACATGTACTTCAATGCATCTGGATGCAGTGCTCAATACCAGCTCCAGTCATTCAATCTGCTAATCTATTTTAGGTACTGGGTAATGCAGATCTTCCTCCTGAGCAAGAGCAGCACTTCATGTCCTCCCTTCACAGACAGTGCAGCACAGTACAGAAAGGAAAGGACATCAGTTAAAAGGCTTCCTTTTATTGTCGTAACCTTGGAGCATGGTGGTGCAAAACACATGCTAGGTGGTCAGTGAAAAATATTGGTGTCTGGTGTTTTGTTTGAGTTTTTTTTTTTTTAACTGCTTTCCTATTGCAACCCTTGCCTACCACATCCTGCCAATGCAGTGCTCTCACCCACAGAGGCTGCTGCCTGCACACTACACCTTTCCTGTCTGTTTAAATGACTCATCAAAAGTACTGTCTTGACCTGCCCCAGCACCTTCTCTGCTCTCCACCTAGACAGGGGAAGAAGTGCAGCTCCTTCCACAATGCTACACTATCTAGAAGAAAACAGGAAGTGTTCATAAGTATATCAGCATTTATCTTGCATGGAAAAAAGCTTGCTTTTATAGCCTAGCCAATAAAGGACTCAAGAGTATCTTCCAGAGAAGCATCAAATTGTATTGCAGCTTTTGATCAGTGACAATACTAATCTATGTGCCTCTTGGCATCATCCACATGCCTGGATGCTTGTAAACACAAACAATCAAACACTTAAGCACTATTTTTATAAGTAACTAAGATCTAGAATTGAATTCAGGCAAAACAGCATTGCATTGGTTAAACACTGATTAAAAGAGCTCAAAGTTGCATTAGAGATGCTGCAGTATGTAGAGATACAAGATTCCAAGAATAGGGCTGACATCCTTCACCATTATTGAGGCAAGTTTTAATTCATGCATTCTTGCTGCTACATCAAAACAAGTAATTTTATTCCCAGAATGCTGCAGAATCAGCTATCAAATAACATTAGTTCTTTTTTAAGGTATGCAACAAATGAAGGACAAGGTGAGTGATAACTATCCAAGGGCGGTTGTCACTAGAGAAGCCACCAAATGTGATTCTAGCACACTTCAGAAACCAAATGCCAATTTGGAGGTAGAGCAATAGCATCAGTATGAAGCACTTATGTGCCACTGCAGCAGCAAAAGGGGAAGGGCTGTCTCCAGTAATAACAGCTTCTTGTTAAAACACCTGAAGTATGACCCAATATAGCAAAATTCAAAGACTATTTTAGAAAAAATGTTATACCTACAGATTGTCTTCAAAGAAGAGCAGTAACACAGACTGGTACTATAGGGATAAAGTCTGTACACAGACTGTCAGTGGTGCATTGTAACGAAAACTGAATTCAGTCCTTAAGTGTATGCAGCAGATGGATGATTTTCCAAAAGGCATAGCAATTTTAATAACATCAGGAAACTCTAGGTTTCCTTCATTCCCATACAGCCTTTCCAGAACTACAGCTAATTTTTTTGCAATTTCTCATCATATACAACTGAGTCATGTCAATACACATTCATACTTGATACACTACCCACATAAGCATCAAGGTCATGATGTGAAACTGAGGTTTCTTCCCCCAGAACTGGTTATCATTTCAGTCAGTCAGCAACCACAGAACTGCACACCCTCTGTTCTCTTGCTCAAGCATACTGATAAATTCCCTAGCATTTGGAGACTGAGGGAGCTGGCAGATGACGCTGCTGTCCATATTTGAGAAGTCATGGTAGTCAGGTTTAATTCCACTGACTTGAAAAGGGGAAATGTAACCCCATTTTTAAAAAACAAAAAATAAAAAGGAAGACTCAAGGAACTACAGGCTGGTCAGGGTCACCTTGGTGCCTGGAAAGAAGATGGAACAAACCCTCTTGGAACCTGTGCCAAAGCACATGGAAAATAAAGAGGTAATTGGTGACAGCCAACACAACCTCACTCAGGGCAAATCATGCATGACCCATCTGATGGCTTTTCACAACAGGGTTATAGCAACAGTGGGTGAAGCAAGAGTGACAGACATCACTTACCTTCACCTGTGCAAAGTATTTGACACTGTCCCACATGACACCCTTGTCTGTAAACTGGAGAAACACAGATTTGACAGATGGCCACTGTGTGGATAAGGGTTTGGCTGGATGGCCACACTCAGAGTTGCAGTCAGTGGCTCAATGTCCAAGAGGACACCAGTGACAAGAGGTGTCCTCAGGGCTCGGTACTGGGACCAGCACTGTTTAACATCTGTGTTGGTGACATCGACAGTGGGATCGAGGGCACCCTCAATGTTTGCCAATGACGCCAGGCTGAGTGGTGCAGTGGACACACTGGAGAGAAGGGATGTCATCCAGAGAGACCCTGGCAGGTTTGAGAGGTGGGACTGTGCAAACCTTGTCATGTTCGACATGGCCAAGTGGAAGGTCCTGCATCTGGGCCAGTGCAATTACAAAATACAGGCTGGGGATTGAATGGACTGAGAGCAGCCCTGAGAAGGACTTGGATGTTTTGGTCAATGAGAAGACCAACATGAGCTGGCAATGTGCACTGACAGCCCAGAACAACAACTGTGTCCTGGGGTGCATCAAGCAAAGTGTGATCAGCAGGTCATGGAAGGCAATTCTTGCTCTCCATCCTTCTCCTGTGAGAACCCACCTTGAGTACTGCATCCATCAGATCTGCAGGAGGGAGTCTGGAAGTTGCCCAGAGCAGCTGTAGATAGCCCATCCCTGGAAATGTTAAAACTCCATCCAACCTTGCCTTGGAGCAACCTGATCTAGTGGAAGGTGCTCCTGCCCTGGGCAGGGGAGCTGGAACTAGATGGTCCCCAAAGTCCCTGCCAATCACTCCATGCTTCTATGGAATCAGAAAAGAAATAAGGCTCAGAGCAATACCTTTTCCATGAAAGTTCTAACAGCCTCTGTGCAAACACAGACAGCACCTCCTCTTCCACCTGACTTCCAGCATTACAAACTTTGCCTAGAAAGAGGAGTATTAAGCCTCAGGCTGTTACAAGTGTAAGACTTAATGCATACTTTGCTCCTCTTTGGCTTCAAGAGGAAAACAAAAGTTAAGCTAACATGGAAAAACATGACCTGAACAAAAATTCTTTTTGAGATAATTCTAAATCTGAATCAGTATTGTTAAATACAAAGTTAATACTGTTTTTAGGGGAACTAAGTTTTCAAACCTTGCATTCTTCTTCTTTCCCTTAATATTTCTCAATCCCATGGGAAACAGCTCATCTCCAAGTCAGCAAGCAGATATTACTCTCGGCAATTGCTCACATTAAAGAAAGTTCACAGGTAAAATTCCATTCAACAGATTTTATTTATCAATTTGGTTTTGCGATTACAACTGCTTCAGTTTTCTTCCACTGAAGACAAAATACAAACTTTTACAGCAACACTTGCAGAGAACATTCGTAAGGTAACAGGTTGATATTTGCACAAGCTGGCTTCAAAAAAAAGCCAGATAACTTGAAGAGTCACTACAATTCAGTGCCTAAAACTGATTTAGGGGCAAGTACAACTACAGATCTATGAGCTACCTTCCACTTCAAAACACAAGGTCAAGAAAAACTGCAAGTTGTTACTTCAGGTTTTTTTTGCTAGTACACAGCACAGATCAGCTGATACTGCATTTCACAAAGGAGTAGCTACTTTCAACAGTGAGGCAGCCAAGCACATGGTGAAGATGTATAACCCAGCCTCCCCTCCCCCCAGACAACTAAAAGGGAAACAATTCAAGCCACAACTCTGAACTGTGGAATTACACCTTGCTGGCAAGGCTAATGAGCAAGGGGTGTGTAGTGCAGGCCTTCCAGAACGTGACTAAAGTGATACAGCAAAAACTCGAGTTTTTCAGACAGGCATTTGTACATGCCAGAGATCCTGGGTTTCCTAAAGTCTTGGAAAATAGCAACTGCTGGCACCACAACAAATTTAGTAACTAAGGCAAGGTATCCCTTCTGAACAAAATTTGAGGCAAACAAGTAAGCAATTTTAAGGCACTTTAAACATTACTTTTAGTTTGCTTTACCAGCATACTTTATCAGCAACCTAAATCAGGATTAGCAAAGCTCATGAATAAGCATTTCAGCAACATTCTACAGAGCAACTCTTTTGTGGCAATGTTTTCCATGCTATGAAGTGTTCTGTAGGACTTTTCTGCAAGTTTCCCAAAAGAGCCCTTTGAGGCCAAAAATTGTATACTAGGTACAGTTTGCTTTGCTGAGCTAAAGGCAAACTGCCATATTTCAAAAGATTATTTTGTTCACTTCAAAGCACAGAATACAAGCTCATGGATTTTTTTAAAACAAATAAATGTAGTAAAATAGTTCTTAGAGAGGGAAAGGATAGATTTAAGAGATTTCACAATAAGGCCAACGATATACCATCTAACTCACACACATACTGTAGCTGAAAACTGGCTGCTCACTGCTGTTTTCATAAACCTGAGCTGATTGTCTTAGTTTTGTTTAGAAAATCAAAAGCTAATGAACTCAAAGATACAGTACTGGTGAGTAACCTCTGCACTTTGTAGCAATTTGAGTTTTCTATGCAGCACAATAGAAAAAATGCCATTCAAACTAGAATACAAGAAAGCAACACTGTACACTTCAAGTTTCCAACTGAAATGCACCTGATTTGCTTCATAATTCAAGTCCCACTGCCATGACTACTATCTGCTATCAACGCTATTTTTGTATTGGGTGCCAAATTCCAGTCAAGTCAGAGCTAGTGAAACAGTACTACAGATTATCCCAAAACTTAGGATCAGGGGATATCATCAGAAGCTATGCATTATGTGCTACCTCCACCACTTGATTTTATCTCTACTTCCATTTTTCCTGTGGGTTTATTTTCACAGGTGCTCAAGTCAGACTGCGTTGGAGATGACGTACCTTTGATACTCAGATCACATGGCTGATCCAGCCAAGGGCAAAAAAAAACCCCAACAACCCTAAACTATTTAGCTGAATAGATTTCCTTAACCAGTTCACTGCAAGGTGACACAAACCTGAAGCCAGGAAGGAGAGAAGGGAAAGAAAAAAGTGTAGCCTGCAGTACCAGAATTACAGCAATCCTGACTAGGATCAAATCAGCAGATCCTCTGAATGACCTTTAATTGCTCCTTCAGCAAGCAGACATACAGGAGAGTAAAAAAGAAAAAAACAACAACCCAAGCTCCTGAAATTAATTGCAAGGAGTTTCAAGAACCGTCTGAATAACAAAAACATCAGGATTTCCCAAACATCAGTATTTCAAGTATAAATGTGAGCTGTTGCCTTTTTATACAGGGAGTGAACAAAATTATGGTTGGTCTTTGTAGGCCAGAACAAAAGGTAAACAAGTCAAAGCTTCTGTTTGTGGCTGAACATCACTGTACCATACTCCTCACTCTAAAACAAAATCGCTAAGCAACAGTTATTCTAGGGATTTTTTTTTAAACTGGAATGCTCAAGTCACATGTATTCTATATTCCTATATAAAGCTAATACTTAAAAGTTTTATTTATCTTTGAGATAGCTGGGACATGCTAACAGCCTACTGAAATTTAGTCTTTTAAGGCACTAACATTTATTCCCCCATTAGAAGGATTATTCCTACATCCATCCTCAACATTAATTGGAAATGGCATAGGAATTCTGTTTGGAATGAAGTATTTTATGAGGCAACTTTTATTCTTGCATTAAAAAAAAAGAAAAAAGGGTTATGTTATTCTGTTAAGACATTATCTAATTCTACATTTTTGTCCATCTTTCTAGCAACACACTGTAAGAGCCGTAAGCTACTATAAATGGTACTTCACTCCCTGAAATCAGTCACCAATAATTCACATCTTGATAAAACTGAAGGGATACTGTATCAGATGTTGTTCAAATTAGCCTTCAGAATAAGTAGTTTTACGATTGTCTACTGGACAGTGTTGCCACTGAATAAGAATCTCTGAACATTCTACATTTGGCATATCAAGGAAAGTCCCACATCAGCAGCCACTAAAGGAAAATAAAACAGCCATTAGAACCCATGCAGCATATTGCAAGTAATCCTGTTGAAGAGATTCATATCACTTCTTGCCAAGTATAATGTTGCAAAAATATTCATTTAAAGTCTTCTTTTAGAGATTTAAAGGATATTATGAACTGCTGTCTTCCATGAGCAACAGAAAATATTTTGGTTCAGTGAACTACAGGTGTTGGGCTACTAGTCCATTACCAAGGGGCAGGTCCTAAAGTGTGTGGTAATTTCGGTCTTTAGATCTGCAGAATTTGTACAGAAAGAAAATAACAGCCTGCAGACCCAGAACAAGGACAATTCCACCTATGAAACTCGCAGCATCAAACGTAGATTTGCGTGGAACAGGGACAGGAGCCACAGTAGTATTTGAACCTGTTAAACACCAAATTAGAAACTGTAAGTGCACAATTCTCACAAAAGTTCTGCAGATTTTAGTGCTGGATTCTTTGTATTAGGATTACTCAAAACATCAAAACACCAATAAGAAAAGAAAAAGTAATCAAAAGTAAAGCCATGCCAGCATCTGTATTTAGATTAGTGGTACTGAAATTCTGATTAAATGCTGTTTGTACAAGGCTAGAGCTATTTATAGACAAACTGCTCTGGACCTCAAAACTGAGCAATACCCAGCTGGACTTTATTTGTACTTCAAAAAGCCAAAGCCTTCCTCCTTCACATGGAATATATTATTGATATGCCCACATTCAAGACACATTTTCCCGTTGCTGCTCCTTGCTCTTTTTTTTTTTTTTCCCTTAAATTTAGCATAAATTGTTATCTTCTTTACCCCAAGAGCTGGGCTTAAAAAAACAGCTGAAGTCACAAATACAACTCTGAAAATAACAGCCATCTGCTGATGGGTAGTTTTAAAGAGCTTTACTTTGTGAGAGCTTTTCATGAAATGGCATATTTAGGACTGACTTGGAAATAAAATACTTCAGCTTATTCCCATCACTGTAGCACAATTTCATGTAACAAAAAGCATCCCATTATTATGTTGCAAAAACAAAATACCACCTCCCAAAGATGGGGGAGTTATGAAGGGACTTCCAACCACACTACGAAAATCATCCAGCTGATCTCATTTGACCAATGTTTCTGATTTTTTATATCTCACCAGTTAGCTCTATTTCTCAGGCTATATAGCCCTGCTACTTGCATACACTGCATTAACAAAATTAGACTTGCCATAAAGTTAGAAGTGACACCACCAGATACCCCAATACTACTTTAATGTTGTCACTTGGTGAGTCTTTCAAGATGACACTTTTAAAGCAACACTGATTTCTAAGAAATTTATGCTTTAATTACAGCAATTGTAGCAGTTACCTGCAGTAGTGGATGTCGTGGTAGCTGAAGTAACGGTGGTTTTAGGCACAGGAGCATGAGTAGTTGCATTAGTGACGTTGGCTGTTTGAGAGAAGACAGTATGCACACACCATAAACTCCAAAGCAAAGTCTGCAAGCACTGAAGTTCCTATACAAATGATTTTTCTTGTTTTGCTTTGCCCTCAGTCTGTATCCCACACCATTCAGGTGGTGAGCTGCTTGGCATTAAGCCAAGTTTCTGCAACAAGGATTATTTTCAACCTTGCATACTGTTGTTATTGTTCAAATATTTCAATGTTTTCCACAGATCAGTGATTCTTTGTTCAAACAAAACGACTCTTCTGTCAAGCACTCATATAAATGCTGGTATCTGAACAAGAATCAAGAGATCTTCAAGACAACCGATAATCTGCATCAAGGCAGAGGACTTTCATTAAACTTTCATTAGAATCAGTCAGTATTAATTGTACAAAAAAACTACTTACTGTAATACCTCTAGACAGGAGATACACACTCTTTCTCCTCCTGTCCTCAAAACACTAACTGTGAATGCCACCACTGGAATAAAATCCCTCACCTAAAACAAAACTGTCTCCTAAAAACTTTCATTATCAAGCCACATAAGCTGGGTCCCTAACCTCTCTCCCTCCCCTAAAGATTAGTTTTAATGAAAATTAATCAGTATTTCACTATGTGCCTGGGACAAGTGTCAACATTTGTGGGTTTACTCAAAACTAAACATCGCCCTATTGTACATTAGGCTGTTCTGAGTCTAATCAAGTACCAACTTGTTACCTCCCAGCTCCCTTGATCAGCAAGTTTTTAAAGATTAGGTGATTTTTTTAAAAAAAGAATTCCACTGTAGAGATGGCAGAGAAATTTTTGGAAAAAAATAACCAACAAAACCAAACTCCTAGGTATTCATGATTAGTGGCAATTACTAATTTAGTTACCACTGAGACAATTTTTAACACAGAAAATGCTTCCTTCCAACATAACTAAGAGTTTTCTAAAATCCACTTCTTCCAAATCTTGGAGCTATTTATGCCTTCTGCACACTAGATTTTTAGTAGCCAAGCTATCACAGTGAACTTTGGAAGAAGCCCTTGTCTTTTATGTTATTCAGCAGTTCCTGGTTTCCTGCTGTTCTGAGTTCAGTGCTGCTGTATTACCTATAGGAGTATGAGCTGTGGTGGGAGAACTGGCCGTGGTAGCATTGGACGATGCCGTGGTCACATTGGAAGACGCCGTGGTCGTATTGGAAGACGCCGTGGTCGCATTGGAAGATGCCGTGGTCGCATTGGTGGGTGTTACAGTGACATTGGAAAGTGGTACAGTGGCATTGGAAGGGGCTGTAGTAACAGTGGTAGAAGGAGAAACCGTGGAAGCTATGAAAAAATAAAGAGTTACATTAGAGAGAATAATGTCTGAAACGGTTTGACCTCAAAAACAACCCAACAAAACATCAGCAGGCCCAGCTTTAGGAAATTCATACAGCACGGAGTTCTACTGTAGTTTTAGTTTGAAATTGCAAAGCTTTTGAATCCACCACACCAACATCAAAAATTGCATGAGTGAATACATGAAAAATCTTGTCATGGGCAGCCCAATCAAGCCAGCATTCAACTGGCAACTCAAAGCAAACCTGAGCGGAAAGAACTCTACTGTCCAAGCAGAAACCGTGCATGCTTTACACAGGAGAACACTGGGTACAGAGTACTGCTTCTCAGCCTCACCGCAACTGAGACTGAACCTGAGCTGTCAAGTTCAACTATAAGTCAGAGTTGGTTAGACAACTGAATCAGAATGGAGGGGAAACCAGTCAAGGGTTGTTTAGACAATTGAATCAGAATAGAGGGAAAATCAATCAAGAATTTGAAAGTTTAGCTACAGTTCCTGTTCTGAGAGTTGTTGTTGGATATAAGTGCTGTCAGCTTCAGCACATGTTGTACCAAAAAACACCACACAACCCCCAAAACACAGAACTAAGAAGCCTCCTGACATGTACTGTGTTACCAGTTGTAGTGGGTTGATCACACACAGACAGCTTATCTAAACTGATACATCAGCAAACCTCCTGCTGAAAAAGCACGATGTCCAGAAGCTCTTAATGCTCAGGCTCATTCAAGTGAGGTTATTTACTTCTTGAGCATAATTCAGCAGGGTGGGAAATCAGAGCTGACTGTTTCTACAGAGATAGGTTGGATATATCAGAATCTACATTCTCTTGGCTCCCACTTGCATGATTTTGCCTCATGCAACCTCTAACTACGGTAAACTCAGATAACAGAGCATACATTACTCAAGTGAAGATACCTAAGTCCAATAAATTAATTCTGTGGTTCACTGAAGCCTCAGGTGGTAAGTGCTTGTTTCCTTTTTATGACATTTTTCCTTTAGGTAATGCAGCCAGCTATAAATAGCCCTACAGTAGAAAGCAATCAAAGTATGGGAAATAAAGACAAGAACCTAGAGAAATTCATGTACACATGTACAAAAAGGAGAGCAGAAAAAAAAAGTCAATCTATTTGTATTTTGATCGCAGCAGAAGCAAGCAATCTAACCAATCCAGCTGCCTTTCTACGTCAATCTCAGTCAAACGTCGTTACCTTAAAACCACAATGACAACACATCCACTAACTGGATCAAGTAAGATCTTCTCCCTATCTACAGTTTTACCACATTAGTTTTAATTGAGACTTACTCATACAGCCATCATATTCAGCAAACCCACATACAACCCACAACTCCTTCTGCTGCATGCTCTCCAGCACATTTCACATCATATCCACCCACTCCAGGCACCCTGGGGTGACCCTTCACTTTTCTCCACGAAAGGAATGCTGCTATCCACAATTCTTTGGCAGTCAGCATGCCTCTCAAGTAATAACTACAGATACATTAACTAACTTCAGTATTCTGACAATCTGAAGTACGCCTGAACCCACATGGCCTTTCTCTTGGTTATGGCAGGATTAGGTGAGAAAAGCTGGCACTATTTCTTCCCTTTCACATGAGAAGATAGAAAAAGATCTTCTGGGATTTGCATCAGTGAGGTGTGCAACAGCTGCCCTATTCCCTTCAGGAAGGCAACACCCAAAGCACTTCAAGAGCCTTATGACTCTTTCTCGATAACAGATTGCGGGGGGGGGTGGGGTGGGTGGAAATCAGTCGGTTACGGTGGGTCTGCATCTGAGGAATGATCACAGCACACACAGTGGCCTCTGACAAATTAGCAACCTTCACTTTTGTAGATTCCTCACCGGTATGTGGAAAATTTAGCACAGTACATCTGTTAAGACATGAAGACAGTCGGTAGAGCCAACTTATACCACGTATACTAGGACCTCAGTTTCAAAAACAACCTTCCCAGCCAGACTAACATGCGGGAGGATCAGATTTGCAGGAGTAAAGGATCAGGAGATGTTTATATCAACGAGCTGTTAACTTCAGAATCTGTGGCAGGGACTCAGACATTGTCCCAATGACACATCCTGCTGTGAAAGGCTCTTGTGGGGTTTTTTACATGGGATAACAGCAAGTTCCCTAACTCTCCCCATCAGCAGACGCCTGCTCTTCACTGAAAAAAAAAAAAACAACCTCTGATACTCTGATACCAAGAACTCAGCTTTTCAGCCTAGGCAAGGTGACGTTTGCTCCCAAGATACACCCGCTGTACTGGCTCTCGCACAGGGTAAATTCGGATACTCCCCTTACACTCGAGGAGGAAATCAGGAAGCAGTGGAGGGGTCTGTCCTGCTGGCCCAATAGTGCCCTCTCCCGTCGCAGAGGAGCGGGCGTGTTAACCCGTGGCGGAGCAGTCCCGGAGAGCAGCCCAGGCTCCCGCAGGGTTGTCCCGCATCCCGCCGGCGGAGCAGGGCTGCAGAGGACATTCATCCCTACGGGCTGCAGCAGCGGTCACCGGGCAGCGTCGCCCTCGGCTGCACCCAGCGCCACTGCGAAACGCGGCCAGGGAACACTGAAGCGCTTCCAGACAACTTTTTGTTTTGTCTTTTTCGTTGCTGTCTCCGTGTTTTGGGGCTGGCGGCACATCTCGCGATCCTCGGCGCCGCAAATACTTTGGCAAACAGCCCACAGGGCCCATGCTAGAGCAGCTAGGGGCAAACCCGCGGGACGAGTAACGGGGCTTGCACTGGGATAAGGAACACGCGGCAGCAGGAACAGAGCGGCACGGCTGAATCAAGGCACCCCCGCTCCCAGACCCGTTCGAAGGGTGCAAGAAGCAGCCGCGCACAATTCCCTGGCACTGGCTTCCCCCTTCAAGATCCCCGGGATAACAGGTCCCAGACCGGCACAAGCGGGATAACAGCCCAAAAGCTGGGCGGGCTGCGGCCGCGGCGCCCAGGAAGCGGCGGCGGAGCGGCGGCCAAGCGAGCGCCGGGGG
>VWYP01010617.1:551929-595981 GCA_013400435.1 Pycnonotus jocosus
GAGCCGGCCCCGCCCCCCGCTCGCGGCGGCGCTGTGGTTCCGTCCAGCTTCCTCCTGCCCCCCCGTGCGGCGGGTAATGGAACGGTCGGCGGCGCGGCGCTCCTCCCCCACGTGACCCCGCCACCCCCCCAGCAGGACCTTTTCCCGCGCGTCACGCGCCGTTACGTCACCACGGAGGTCCCGCCCCTTTCCCGCTGGGCCCGCTCATTGGCAGGGGGCGAGGCGGGGGGCGGGGCGGAGCCGCGCAGGTTCGCGTTTCCCGCGCGCGGGCCACGAGCACGCGGTTGGTGTCCGTGCCGGTGCTGTGGAGCTGTGCTGGGTTGGCGATGGGGAGAAAGCTGCTTCCACCGGCCCACACCAGCTACCGTGGCCACGGGCTACAGCTGTTGCCCCATTCCCACGCCCCTTCCCCATTTGTACCGTGACGGATCAGCGAATTGTACTTAAATGGTGATTTAAATGAACCGCACGTGAATCTTAGCAGTCTGCGCGCAGCACTTGAGAAGTGTTGTCCAGCTGTGCTCCCAGCAGCACTGGAGCCATCACAGGTGGAAGCTGCACACTGGGAGTTTGTGTAGGTCTAGAATGAAATGGCTGCAGTAGTAGAAGGGAAGCATGGTACAAATTGTAACCTACATCTTTACAGCTGCGCTGTAGAGAGCGCCTGCAGAAGGCTCCTTGGTCATCCCAGTACTTCTTTGCGTGGACTTGGCAGTGTCAGGTTTCAGTTGGACTTGAAAGGATTTATCCGACCTAAGTGATTCTAAGAATCAGTGACTCCTCCCGGATCACTGGGTAGAGTTCCCTCTATGGCTATCACATTTTCTCTGTCCTTTTATTTTTCCTTGAAGCAGCTTGAGTCTACATATATCATCATGATCGGACTCTCAGCAAATAAAAGTTTGTTTGTGTAAATCTGCCTTAGCATTTTGTGCAGTGCCAACACAGGTGAATGTTGGGAAACCAAGGCAAACATTCATGTGTGCTTGTATTCAAGGAGAGCTAAGCTAGAGCTATTAAGCAAATTTTACTATGGTCTAGGTCAAAGGACAAACGGAAGAGAAGAGTTATAATCAGGACAATTCCCCCTTGGTTCTCCTGAGTGTGAGCTGGACTTGGGCAGTAAAGAGGAAAGTGCCAAATAAATCCCTAGCTTAATTTTCCCATTTTACTTTCCTTCCTGAAGGTGTTATATTGCCAAGAGCCAAGAGACCAATAGAAACGCAGAAATTTTAAGGCAAGGTACCTATCGTGCTAACTGTGGGGAGTTATGGAGGGGCCTGTAGGGCTGCTAGTAATACATAATTTGGGTACAGGGCTTTCTGACAAGGTTCTGTACTGTCATATTGTGGTGCTTTCTGCTAGCAGGCAGGATGGCTAATGCTTTGCCTTCTTGCAAAGAAGTCTCAGGAAGAAAACGAAAGGTCTGCAAAGAGACAACAGAGAATCAATTTGTGATATGAACTGAAACCTTTTAACAGCTGCATTAAAATGACCAAACATGTTGTGTTGTATGTAAATGTCAGTAACATCAGAATTTAGTTCTGAAAAGTGATAAGGAAACAGAAGTCACACACTGACTTTAGTTATCTCTCATTCTCCATTTTTATTGGAGTGGTACTGTAAAATAACTCAGTTATCTCCACAGTATGACAAAAGTGTCTGGCCTTTCAATAAGAAATAATTTTCACATGCATTGTTAAAATTTGATATTTCTGTTCTACCTTTGAATAAACAGCATAAAGTGAGGAGCAGCTTAAATAAAAATTGCAATGTAACCAAAATTGCAGGGAGCATGGAATAAGGGATTCTATTTCTATGGATTCCACTCATCTCTCCTGGAGATACCTGCAGGGTTTTATGACCTTCTAGGACAAGGGTCTTCTGCTTGGATCAGGGCTTGATTCAGAAGGTGTCTTGAGATTTCACTGGACACATGGTATTATTTGAACTCAGGTTTTCTTTTTTGCAGGTCTTGTGGGTTATAATGTTAAATGTATCTTCAGCAGTTATCAGTGTTTTATGAGGCACTGCAGAGCCAGTTCTGTTGATGGGTTGGACACGTGCTGCAATCTGCATTTCATCAGGAGTGCATACTAAAAATCTCTTCTTTTGAGAAAATAATGGGACAGTTAAGTTATCATAAAAGACAAGACTCTAATCAGTGTTTATGTATATGGAAAAAGTGGGAGAAAATGAAGTACATAAAGAAATAGAACTAAGACTACCAGCAAGGGCAAGAATATCTCCACAAGCGAGTGAAAACATGTTTATCATTCTGGGGGCTGGTGGGAATCCAGGGAAAAGATAAATGTGGTTTGTCTGTTTTTTCTTATAGTCAGCATCTTGGGACTTTGTTGTAGCATACAGTCAGCAGGATCATGGCAGTCCGGGTTGTTGTTATTGGATTTAAAACACCACATTCATCACTGGATTCAGTTCTCATTGCACTGTTATATACTTAGTGGTTAGTAAGGCATTTACCTCTGTTTTGAATCTATAAGGAATCCCAAGCCCTGCATTACTGGAAAATTATGTAAAATCCTTGACAAAATGGGCAAAACCTAAGAGTCTGCAGATGCCCGATTTAGGGAAGCACATTTGAAACACAGCAAATGCCCAGGATTTGGAGCAGATTGTGTTGTATCAATTGGTGCTTGGCAAGATGTGACAATGAATTGAAGAGATTCCACAGGAGCATACAGCAGTTTGAGATGACAGCAGTAAATGAAACCCAAAATTTAGTAGATAAACTGAAGGGAATATATATTAGCTTCATTTTGTAAACATTGGTTCTCATTTCCATATTGTCATTTCAAGTGCACAGAAAGAGAAGTGCATGTGAAGTTTAAATATGTGGTGGATATTTTAGCAGGGAAAATACAGCATCTAAGGAGGTTTTGAAGTATTTGTTACCATTACATAAGGATGCATTATTCATCCTGATGCTATTCACCAGAAAGGTGAATTGTTCAGAAATAATGCGTTGACTCCTGTGCCTGGAGCTTTGTAACCTTTGTCCTTGCATTGTGAGGCAGGTATGGCAGTAAATCCCACTGCAGGGGTGTGTCCAGCCAGGGCTGAATACGGCCCCAGGGCACATCTGGGGTGGTGCATGTCGTGCTGTATGACATCAGGGGGTGCATTTAAGGTGCCCATGTGTCTGTCCCCAGCAGGAATTCTGGGTGAGGACACTGGCACCTGTACTGTACAAGCTGCTTGCCTGAGGCAGGCAAGGTGGAGCTGTGTTTGGTGCAGACGAATTCTGCGTTACAGGCACTCACTCAGCCTCACCGGGTGAGGTGGAAAGGCTGCTATTAACACAAGGAACAAATAATAGAGAGAATGGTTAGTGATAATATAATAATATTTAAAATATTTTCTTAACTCTTTTAGAGATAGAAATACAGGCTGATACTTTTAGCCTAAGGCAAGCCAGAGATATGTCTTGAGAAGAATGGAAAAATGGAAGGCAACAGGTAGAGGTCAGATGGAGTGGAAGGAATAAACCTTTCACCTGTGCAGCCTTGGGTCCCACTCACCTGGCATCTGCTCTTGCTGTGCCCTGATGGCCTGGACCAGCATTTCTTCCTTCACGGTAACTGAGGTACAAGCACAATTGAGCTCTGTCGATCTGGCCACCCATTACTGCCTCTTAACATCCTAAAGCTCATCAGAACTACAGTATCAAGATTTTTTTCTATGAAGTTTGTAAAATCATTCCACTTACCCATTTTCTTTGTGCAACAGTTGCATTACATCATTCTGATCCATTTGATGTGCTGCATAGTTGATATCAGTAAAGTTCTTTCAAAACCAGTCCGAGTACCCTTTTTTTCCTCCCTGGAATTGGTGGCAAGAATTTTTTCTGACTTACAGCTGGGGTCAACTGTGAATTAGTGAAGGGTGTCCTAAGCAATAAAGCATGTGAAGGGCAATAATAGAGAGCTGTGGCCATGACAGTCTAAAAAGGAAGGTGAGACTGCTCTGTAGGAAGGTGAAATATGTTGTCAGAGGTCTATCTGACACCATGAGAATAGCCATACACTTCAGAGATCCTAGGGCTTCCCCAGATCCATGTGGAGTACCTACACTGCTGAGGAGCCACGCTAGCAATTTCTGCTGGCTTTAGCAGCCCTCCTGGATCAGACTCAGAAACCCTCTGACCTTAGATTAGGTAAACTACCTTGTAGATAATGACTTTGGCCTCCAATTTTTGTCTCATCAGTGCTTGAATAAGTAGAGGGGAATGATTGGAGCCTACTGTCTGTGCTGGATTAACACAATTGTCCTTGCGCTTTTAACATGTACGCCCATGCAAAGAAAATTGGTGTGTAGTCTGAGGACTTCTTTCATCACTTTTCATTTAAAGCAGTATCTAAAAGAGTGTTTTGCTGGAGTAAGAAGCTCAGTATAAAACCCCAGTAAAGCAAAACTTGAAAGATACCGGTTTTTCTTACAGCGGTGACACATTACATAAATAAAACACTGTGTAATCCGGTAAGAGAATAGTTTTCTCACAACGCATGTTGCTGCCAGCTGTTCTTTATAGAAGGGAGGGTTTTTATATGGTTACTGGGAAGGAAACTTCTCCAAACCCAGCAGCTGACAATGAAAGTCTTCACCTCCCCATTTGCTGACTGCCCCTGAATTTCTCAACTTTGTGGAGATCCTATGCTTGCCTCTGGACTTGCATATCCTCTGGATGCTTGTGCATGCTCTTTCTCTGGTATGGCACTCTGAGAGGCAGCACTGTATTCCTAGTGACTTGGTCAGAGATGGAAGTTGTAGCAGAAAATATGTCACAAAACATCATTTTGGATTAAGATGAATATTCCATTTCTTTTTCATTGTTCATAGCCTTGGACTCCAGCTTGCAGGCACTGGGGAACTAGGCTTGAAAGACACACTGTTGTTTCTTTAGGTGACCTCTTAATACTGGATGAAAGATTTTACCATGTTTTTTTTCTGGCAGAGTGTCCTGCCATGACCAATGCAAATACAGTAATTATGGCTTGCCTGAAGAATTGTTATGCCTGAAATTCAAAATATTTCCTGGTTGTACTCTTCTCTTCTCTTTATAACTTTTTTCTTGTGGTCACAGTTCCCATGCACTGTTCTCCTAGATCCTGAGTATATGACATCCAGCTGTACATCCAGCCATCATCCTTGTCACCAGGTCAGTGACTTTTGGAACAGGATCAGCTTTCTGATACTTGATGTGATGAGGCATTTGCCTGCCCTCAGAGTGCCTGAATATTGCCCACTGCCAGAGCATGAGTTTCTGGGCTCTCACATCTGCTAAGATCAAGCCATTTGGACTCAAATCTTGTGCTGTGTT
Organism: Pycnonotus jocosus; assembly: GCA_013400435.1. Taxonomy (NCBI): domain Eukaryota; kingdom Metazoa; phylum Chordata; class Aves; order Passeriformes; family Pycnonotidae; genus Pycnonotus; species Pycnonotus jocosus. Next base: position 557,271 of record VWYP01010617.1, read on the forward strand.
CTGCTTTGATCCCTTGTGGAACACTGGGGACACTGGAATGGCTGCCACAGAGCAGACCTGCCATGGCTGACCAAACCAACAGCACATAAAAAAATCAATTAACTGGCCTCCTAACATTGTCCTCTGATAGCCTTTAGAACTAAAATTGCTTTCCTGATTTTAAACATCTGAATATAATTTAGAATCCTTGCAAAAAATAAGAGCCACTAACCTCTGTCAATACTGAGTATGAAAACTATATCTTTTCACAGCAGTAGTCTCCATTACTTACAAAAAGTAATTTGTCAGGAAATGCGGGGTTTTATGAAGAAAATATCACAGTCTATTTTAATCTTTGACCCAGAACTATGAAATGAAAAAATTACTCTTTAGGCAGATTGATTTGGAATGTTCCTACAGAAGATTTAATTCCTATATAGTAGTCTGTGCATAGGTAGCAGAATGTTTTAGAAAGTAGAAGGATGAAATGTGTTACAGGCTTCTTAGCTAGCTGCAGTTATACAAAGGTATTTGAGGCTAAATAATCTTTTTGTTTTGTAGCATAAGTAAAGCAAAACCTAAATTCCCTTGCTAAAATTAACACAATCTTCATACTCAGAGCCTCTGGAGATTAGTCTGAGTCTATGCCCTCTTCAGGCATTCAATTAAACATTTGCTGATTTGTCAAATTTGTTCCCATTTAGCAAATAAACTTAAGATCGTTACTTGTAATGAAATCCATGGACTTAAGCTTGGACAAAATCAGGTCTCTTCAAATACTTCCCTAATTCCGCCTTCCCATCTTACCCCAGTGCTCTTCTGTGAGGTTTAGTGGCTCATATGGTGAGCCCAGGAGCAAAGGTCACTCAGCACAGCACTCTTGGCAGAGCTGGGAATAGGGGTGGGAGAGCTGCACTCTGATGGTGTCCATGTTGCCCTGGCAGAGCAGGGCTGGTTTACCCTTCTGTCTGCATCCAAGCTCCACAAATGAGTGCTCTTTTCTTTGAACCTCCAGTGTACTCAGTTATGGCCTCTCTTTCCAGCCTGCATTTTGATGTTACACGCATCTTCTCTTCTTTAAATGCTCACCTGGAGCCATCCATGCCCCAGCTCTGCACTATATGTCAGAGAGATCTTGCATGTAAGAAATCACTGACACTAGCAGTCATTTTGGATTATATATTTACATCCACACATAACTTTAACTGTATTGCAATAACTTTATAAACAATGTTTTTCTCTGTTTCAGTGGCAGCAGTCCTTTTTTTTTTTTTAATTGAGACCATCTGCTATGAGTAATTACTTAAACCTTCTGCCTGCTCTAGCATTTCCTGGTTCTAGCCTCAGGCAGCCCAACCTGATTTCAAGGACATTACTTTTAGTTTATAGTAGTCAGCACAGGATCAAATGTTTGGCCTTCACTGAGGCCACAGTCCTACAAACATTTTTTTTTCTTCTTTTTGTGTCTGAGAAGTCATTTTACCATACCAGTGCTTGTAACTTTATAATCATATTAACACTATTTCCCATAAATTGTAGGTGCACTGAGATATGTTCACAGGTCTTTTTGTCTTCTCTAGTAAAGATACTTTTAAACACCTTGTGAACATTTCTTTTTAAGCCAATGAAAAATGTTTCCAAGCCATTCACACATGCAAGATGACATGGTTTTATTTTTGCTGTAAGTGAAAGTCATCATGGTCTGTAAAATGCAGAGTGGGAAATGGTGCTTTATCTTACAGCAGGCAGGAAAACCATCTGAGAGTCATGAATTGAAGGTCCCACAGGTCATTATCTTGCAGGCTACTGTAGGCCTTTTGTTATATGTAGGTACAGCCTCCAGTGTTTGGAGGATCTCCATGTCCTTGATCACTTGCCTACAGGAAGGAGAAAGTGCACATGGGATCCACCTCCATCCAAAGCCAAGCTCTGCAGCCTCTGTTTTGTGTGGGGTCCATTACAAACCAGGCACCTGTTTCCTACTGACAGGCTATGCTCACTGTGCTCTTTAGAAAGTTCTTCTTTGCAATGAATGCTGACAGTTCTTGATTAAGTAGCCTCCAGTTGGCATTTTAGGACAGGTGAAAATGCTATTGCTTTATGCAGCTACATTTATTTAAAGAAGCGTATGTTGTTCCATGTGCCCCAGACACAAATGGCCAGTACTTCTGAGATGAAGTGAGGAGACACTGCGAGAAGTGACAGTATTGGAAGTTACTCCCTGTGAAATACCCTTCATTTCCTTCCTTCACAGCACTGATCTGAATCCTGAAAACAGTCCAACATTTTGCGATCTCTATGCTTTTCAGCCTGTCCTTCTCTCACACTGTGGGAGGACAAGCTGTGCCTCCTGCAGGTGCTGGCACGGCAATGGATGCCAGCAGAGCTCCATAAAGATTTGTACCATATCCCACCCCATCCCATCCAGCAGGGTGCTACCAAGCAAGGAGGATGCTGCAGGTGTCCCTTGTCCAAGCGGGGACATCAGAAAATCTGAACAGAGCAGAGCCTGGAAAGTACCTGGTTGTCCTTGTTGTACGCTGTGACTTCTTTTTGCTTCCTCAGGATTAAACTCCTGCTCAGATTTAGGAGGGCCCGGCTATAAGATTATGGATCCTACACCTTTCAGATTGCACAGAGCTGGTGGCAAGGCAGCAACTTGAAGTAAATGTTGCTCGTTATGAATATATCCCGCTTTTGAGTTATTCTCTGTAGGTTTGAAAGTTATGCTTTTTTGCTACCGTTAAAGATGCTGTCCTTCTGTGTGGTGTGTTAACATGGAAACTACACTGTGAATTTTTCTCTCTGTGGTAATACTTAAATATTTGTTCTCTTCCATCAGGGAAACTGCCCAAAGCAATATTCTTATTACCTTCCTGAAAATCTAAAAATTTTAACAGGCTAGTCCTATATGTTAACCTACTGAAAACAAACTTCTAGTGTGCATTTGCTAAAATAATGTTCTTCAGCTTGTGAGGGCAGAGCAGAGCCTGGAGGTTTTGTGAAATGCCTCCCTGTCTGTCAGGGCCCACCTTCAGCTGACACTGAGCTCTGTAGCCATGAGTTTGTAACCTTTGGTCCTGGAGATGCCCTGGCAGCTTCCTTAGTTTCGCTGTAGGGTTTTCTAGGTTGAGTAACATGTTTCTTGTCCATGTGGGGAGCTGGCTCGAAGGTGATGTGGAACTGCAAGCTGTTCCTATGGTGACTCTTGTTTGCCATCCCAAGGATTCCTCTTCCTTTGTTTTGGATGGAGAAGCTTTCATCCAGGGAAAGATTTGGGGGATGAAGGGCTGCAGCTGGGGTGCTCCCTTTGCTGCTATTCACCATATAAGTCCCTTTTACCACCTCCCTCAAGCTCCCTTTCATTCTTTCACTCACCTTTTTCCTTTCCCTCAACAGTTTCACTGAGTCTTATGCCAGCAAAGTCTGGTTTAAATCCATCTTTTAGCCAGTAAAGAAGCTAATGAGAATGTACCCATAAAAAAGCACTTTGGATCCCTGTTGTTGGTCTGTAATGATTCTTGCCAGAGTAGCTCAAGTTACTTATCATGGCAATTCCCTATGGCTGCTTGTGATTATTCCCACCGTACGTATGAGGAAGGTAGGAGGCAGAGAGGATGCTCCAAACACAGGCTCAGCTCTGCCTCCCCTCATGCCACTGCTGGTGGCAGAGGACAAGACTCCCGTGAGCACAGTCAGGGCTGTGAGGGCAGGACACAGCTGGCTGAGGTGGGATACCCAGCTGCTCCCAGCCCTTGGCAACTTGCACAGGAGGGTGAGCAGGATACTTTTTTATCTGTTTGACAGAGCTGAATAAATGGAGAGCAGGTACTGAGTTAAGGAAGCCAGGGTGCTCCCAGAGTAGAAGATTTTTTCCAAGGGGAGGAGAGGAGGCAGGAAATGCCAATGAGAGCTGTAAGAAGGTGAAGAGGATCCTCCACATTGGCTGAGAAAGGACTTGTGAGAGAGAGAAGAAAGGACTCTCAAAAGTGATGACTGGGGAGACGCAAGCCTTAGGTGTGCTTGAGTTTGGGGGATTATGGCAAGGACTTGACTCCTTTTCTGTGGAGAGGAGCCTGGCTTTGGGGTGGGGAGCAGAGGGTCCACTGATCCTGTCATCCTCCATCACCATTTGACCTGATCACACTGAACAATCAAGAGCCCCATCAAGCTCTCAACGAGCTTTAAGGAAAGTGAAGAAATACTTAGATTTTATTTTTCTTTGATTTTTTTTTTCATTCTTGTTACTTTGTTTGAGAGCCTTTCTCAGAAACTGATTCATAAAAATGGTAGTTAAATTTTAACTGATCAATTACTCTCTGACTGCTGCCTTGTGGCTTGCAAAATTACTTCAGCAGGCTAATTTTGGAGTGGGATGCTTTGTTCTTTGACACGATGCTCCAGTACAAGTGATTCTGTGTAATTACCTCAGTCCTCTCATCTCATTACAGGAAAATGAGGTTGTGTCCCATTAATTCCAGCAGGTGCTGGTTGCAGTGCCCAGACACATGCCAAGCACGGAGTCTCCCAGAACATTACTGGCTGACAGAGGCATCTCTCACCCTTTTCAGATATCAAAGTTATTTGTCCTCTGCCCTCAGGGTAAAGTAGTTTTGCAGGAAGTATCGGGAAAGCAATCTAAGCCTTAAAATAGAAAGGCATACCCAAGGGAACACCCTTCTCAAGGGTGGAAAGCAACTCTTAATTAAAGAGGAGGAGAGCAAGAAATAGCAATCTCCTCCTTTAATGCATCAACACATGTAGTATGTGCAATATGGGTAACAAAACTCTTGCAGGGACACATTCAAAGTTGATCAAGTCCAAATTAAATCCACCTTAAAATTACTTAAGCAGTTTTTGGTATGTTGTCCCCTTCCCACATGACATGGCAGCTTCTTTCCTGAGTAGCATATGGAAAGCACAAGCTCTGCCTGGAGGAGGATGATGGAGCTGGAGTCAAATAGTGCACGCAAGCTGCCTCAGCTCCCCTGTGTGCAGAGGTGCCTAGGTACATGCAAACTTGTTTCTTCTACCTGATGTGTGAATCAAGTAAATCTACGGGTCATAAAAAATGACAATTTTTACCCAAACAGAAGGTGCAAAAGGTGCAAGATGGGCTCTAGCACAAATACATTGGATAACATTGCTGGAAAAGAGGATTCACAAAATTTTAAGTCCTTAGTGACACCCACCTTGGAAACAATTTAAGAGCCAGTCCTGTTTTATTTCCAATACCAGCTTATGTTCTCTCAGAGATATGTGTGCCCTGGGAGCCTGGACTTGCCTCTGTTCCAGGAGCTCCAGCATCAAAGAAATGACTTTTGTCTTTCTCTTTCCACTCCAGGAAGCTCATAGCATTTAGTGCCTCAAATCCCACACAACAGGCTCCCACCTCCTTTGTTTGTCCTGCTTGCCAGTGCTACTAATTTTGCTCCATCCCACCTGGGACCATGAGGTGAGAGCAGCTTCTCCTCACAGGCAGACTCTTCAGCATCTTGGGAAAGAAACTTTTCAGCTGCACTTAGCATTTCTGATCTCAGTGTTGGCTGCTGCCCAGCCTACTCAAATGGTTTGCACCATTGCCAGTGGGAAAGCTTTTATATAAGGGAACATAAATAATTTTCAAAAGTGCTGTAACTGTCATAAAGTGTCTTAATGGGTAGCATTTAATCTGAACAGAAAATCTCAAATGCCTATGTCAATTATATGGGTTGTTTTTCTGAAATATTTAAAGTTAGAATGTTCTTTTTTATTTACATTTTATTACTTTATGCCAGTATGAGGGAACATTTTCTGTTAAACTTAGGTCATGTTTGTAATTTCTTGACTTTCAGGGTTTAATATGAGATTCAGAACTCCCCTTCCACCTCCAGAGTTGAGGCTGCTGGCTGCAATGCCTAATGCTTGCCCAAGCCTGAGAAGCTGCCTGAGGTTCAGGAAATCTAGAGTTAAAGCTGACTTACTTCTACTACTTTAAACACATTAAACAGGTGGTAGGTGTGCCTGGAGATCTGTAGCTAATCCACTTCTGCATTTCTAGGGTCCTGTCCACAAAGGTGAGTATTTGAAGCAGGCAGTGGGTGACCATCAGCCCTCATTTAGGCAAGGACAAGGGGCTGGTGGAGCTGAGCCTCAGGTAGGGGACATAAGAGGACAGAGACAAGGTTACAGATCAAAAAGTGTTCTTACTAAAGCAGTCTGCTCTTGCTAACACAAGCAGATTATAATTCTGACTGAAAACCAAACCTTTTTGCTTTAGGGAGATGAAAAGCAGTTCCCAGGTTATTGTGTGAATAAGATCAGATGAACAACTTGATTTTTGTGGAAATTCACCATTTGCACAGTCAGATAGCTGGGGAGACATACCTTGAAAAGTAGGACCATAAACTGAGTCTCTTTCATCTCCCTTTCCAGGTATGGTATCTGCAGGGTAGATAAAAATAATCATCAGAGACCATGGTGATCACAGGCATTTGTCACAGGGTTGTCAGTGAGCAGCTCAGCTGAGGTCAGAGACGTGGGTTGCCCATCAGGCTGGGGGAACAACCACTTCCATCTCTGTTTCACTACTGAAATTTGGACAGACCTTTGGGCAGAGTCCTGCTTCCATTCCAGGAGACAATCTCTCTATGAATCATTTAATGCAGTGCATTTAATAGCTGCTGCTCTGAGAAGATCCAGCATCTCCTGCTAGGAGAGCTACAGCAGTGGCAGCACTAAGCCACAGAAGCAGTGCCCCAAAGAAGAACATCTGTCAGAGGGAGTAAGGTTAGAAGAAGGAAGGATGAAAATGCAGCTGTGATTCTATGGTAAGTTAAGGCCCCTAACTTATCTAAGAAAGGAGAATTGATAAGAGTGAAATTCCTATTCAGCTGAATGAGGCACTAAGGAAAACTGTTGGGTTTTTTGTTTGTTTGTTTGTTTTGTTTTGTTTTTAAATAAGCCTGGTTTTGTTACATTGTTTAGACTTTGTCTGGTTATCATTAGTCCTCTAGTGTAGCAAACTTAATATTAGATTGCTTTTATGGACTACATAGATATTATTCATTTGCTTCAAGCCCACACCACTCCCTGCAGCTTCCCAACGGGTGCTGGGGCTGAAGCCCAGGGGTTATATCTCGCTATAAACTTGGTCACATGGAGAACTAGGTGCTGGAGCAGCCCCAGCATCATCACAGCCACAGGCACCCACCCCAGGCCCATGGCAGTCTGGCCACCACGAGTTTGAGTCTGTCAACAGGGCCCAGCTCCATGGCAATACCAGACACCAGCCCACACCCTACCCTGCATTTCTAAGCACTTCCCAAGCCTAATGTAAGCAGTTTTCAGCCCTTTGGGAGGTTAGAAAATGCTCCAATTTCTGTTTTCCCCTGAAGGAAGGAAAAGCAGGTTACAAAGAAAGCATGTGGCAGAGGAGAGGACTGAAGCCAGCTCTTGATGAATGCTGTCAGTAATACTTAAAGGATGAAGAGCCTCTTGCTAATAGCAAATGCCCAGCAAAAAGTGGTAAGTAAGAGCAAACACGAGAGAACTGCTTCCCCACTTCACTCCCAGCCTCCAGTGAGCCTCTGCTCAAGGATTTCCTGGCACCTCTGTGTTTAATTCTCCCTGGCAGCCCTTTTCCATTTGAATTTCTTTGCTTTTCAGGCACATGTGAAAGTCTGGCATCCACAAATTTCTGTGGCAATGAGATGTACAGCTTAATGACACCCTGTGTAAAGAGCGTGCCTGCTTTTGACGCACAAACTCCTACCCACAGCTGTATTTGCTGGGCACTGCTGAGACATCATTCCCGCAGCAGTTCCAGAGGGCTCGCGGCTCCCGCAGCAAAGCTTTGTGCCACCGCGGCAGCTCCGCTCTCTTTGGGCTCATGCAGCACATGCAAAAGCTGCTTTGTGGGACAGCTGTAGGTTCAGCCTGGGCTTCTGTCAGCACAGCAGGGTCAGGTCGCTTTTCAATTCTGAGCACCGTGAACTTTCATGTGTCAGAGTGCTATTGCAGATCAGACAGTTGATTTTCATGCTGAACAAAGCTATGTTGAATTAAAAACACCCAAACCAACTGGTTTCTCATCTTAATAACCATGTGCACTTTCACCCCAGCTGTATATCCTACTGGCTTTATAAAGTGATACATTTTTACATAACCACAGAGTCAGAACCAAAAAGCCTCTTAGCTAAATGTTGCTAAATTAGTGTTTATAAAAAACCCAGACTGAGAAAGAACTCACAGGTTGCAGAGAGGCCTCCTCCAGGTAGCCCTGAAGTCTCTCTGGTCTGTAGTACTTTCCTACAGTGATTCATTAGGGCAATGCATTTTTAAGAGTTTTGCTGGGATTTGCAGCAGTGCTGGATTTGAAGAGCTCCATCCTTGCAGTATCAGAGACTGTGAAGAAGATGAGATTTTTGATGTTTACCTACCACAGCTGCTCCCTTGCCTGAAAGATCTGTGCATGATGTGTTATCATGTCATGTGACGATGTTCTCCTGCTGAAAAAATGCAGAAAAATGAGGCAGACAGAACAGTTTGGACAAGGAAATGTTAAAATGGTAAGACAAGGCAGTTTTAATTCACAGCCAGGTCCAGGGTAGCAGCAGATGAGCTGAGGTGTGACGGTAGGTAACTGCAAGCAGCACGTGCAAATGCAGGGATATTTTGTGGGCTGTGACTGAGTGATGCAAAGGAAAGCCCCTTTCTTCCTCCTCTCAAAGGTTGGCAGCACGGCTGCCGGAGCCTCTGTAGGCTGTAAGCTAAGCAGAATCTAATTTTGGTAGCCAGACCATATGGCTTTTGCTGTAGCCAAAAAAGTCTACAGCAGCCTTATGTAAAGTCCAGAGCAGAGGCAGCCTATCCAGAGTCAGATATAAAATCAGCTTCAGAAAATATTGTCTTGGCTATCTATTTTCCCCTACATCCATATTTTTAGCTTGATATAGATTAATACAACTGAAGTTCATTGGGCTTTTTGAAACATCTTTCTCCCTTTTGCACCACAACATTTAAGAATTAAATCCAAAGCAATCCACTACATATTATTTTTTAAAAATGCTGATATTGCTGTCCGCATTTTGTAAATGTGCTTAAATTTACACACAAGAAATTCTGTTCTTGAAATTTAATTCTGCACATACATAGGACTCATTAATCCTTTTTCTTTGAATTTTTTTTTTTTTTGTAACTGATTTCTAGGCATTCTTTCTGTCATTGTGGGCAAGACGGGGAATTAGCTATAAACATATGGGTAATAGTCAACTGACAGTCAAAGTCAAAAAGAAAAGCAATTATCACCCTAACAAGCATCGCATGACTGTTTTCTGAAAAATTATGTTGGGTGTTTTTATAAAAAAGAGCATGCCAAGAACCACCAATTACTTGTCTTAATCTACTCTGGTTTTTATTTCTTTACTTCTTTTTTCTCATCACTTGGTAATTCAGGTACATTAAATTCTATTCAACAGGTTGCCAATTACGAAAATGACATATATTAAAATCCTGAACTGGGTGACTAATATTAATTTTAGACTCTATTTATTACCTGTTTATGATAACATGATACTGTTCTGCAGGCCTGTTTGTAGTACTCAGATGAGGATAAATGTTCTATGGGTGGCAATAGATGTGAATTATCTGGTGCTGTTTTGCTTGCCAGCTGTAGCAGATGTGTTGTGCTGCATTCAGTTCAGAGAGGAAAAAACAATTACCATGAAGGAAAATATGGGAAGCACACAACGTTGTGCAGCACCTTTAAACAATGATCCTGAAAGCCTTTCAAAGGTTGTGCAGCAATGCTCTTGGAAACGTGAAGTCCTTTGAAGAGTGCACATATACCCTGACACAAGACCCAAGAGTTTTGCTTCTGTGTGATTCTTAGAGGGTTTTCTTGGTCCAAACTTCTCCACCTGGTGCAGCTGCAGCTGTTTCAGTTCCTCTCAGTCCAAAATAACCTCTGAGAAGGACTGAGAAACAGAAGAGAAAGCAGACAAAATTAATTTAAAAAATTATACATATACACACACACACACACACACATACACATACATATCTGAAAGAGACCCCCACACGATGGTACTAAAGGAGAGTTGTTAGGGGTCACTGAGAGACACCTTGGTGAAGGGCAAGTAAAATCACAGAATCACAGAATGGGTCAGGTTGGAAGGGACCACAGTGGCTCATCTGGTCCAACCTCCCTGCTCCAGTAGGGCCATCCCAGGGCACAGGATTGTGCCCAGAAAGTTCTTGATTATTTACAGGGAGGGAAACTCCACAGCTTCTCTGGGCAGTGTGTTGCCAAACACTCAGTCACTCACACAGGAAAATTCTTCCTCATGTCAGAAAAAATTTGCAGGACGGAGTAGGAGGTTTGCTAACTAAAGCAAAAGTCTGCTTCCTGCTATTCCAAAGATACTTTCAATTAGGTAGGATTAAAATATTAGCCAGAAATGAACAGTAAGCATACTGCAGTGAGATGCTGAGAATATGCCTGGATGGGTTTTCCATTTGGAAGAATTGCTTGGGACAGATATGATCAGTAGTCCCTCTGTTGTGGAAAACCATTTATTGTTCACCATGTTTTACAGAGGATCTGAAAAGGGATGGAACACAGAAAATGGTTGTAGCTCACGGGACTGCAACTCTGCAAGAAGCAGACTCTAATTAGTCTCTAATGAATAAGTAAAAGAGGCCCTGAAATCATAGCTCTGGAGAGTATGGCACTACCTCTCCCTTGTCTGCTCCTGGTGAGAACCTGCAGTGCAGGAGTGGGAAAAAGGCCTGCACAGATGGACTTCTACCCATGTGGAGATAAGCGTACCCAGGAAGGACTTGTGGCTGCTCCAGCACCCCGCGGCACGCCCACTGTGCAAACCGGCCTCCTCCCAGGCACTCCCAGCTCAGACTCTGCTTCTCTGGGATAAGGATACTTACACAGGATACTGTCAGGGACACAGTCTGCTGCAGACTTGGAAGACATGGAGAGACAGGAAGCGTACCCAACTGCTGTGCTCACACAGTCACTGGATTGGTGATTAGGAATGAATCCCATACTAGCTTTCACAGTTAAGGTGAAATGGGAAAAGACTGAAAAAGCCCCACATCCAAGCACACCAGGATAAGTATTAGCGAACACCAACCATGACCTTCAACATGATGACTAACCAGCTACAACACTGAAATGAGTCTTTCACAAACAAACAAATGTAAGCAAACTCTTTCCTCAACAACTGGCAAGATCAATGCCAGGCTCAATATCCCTAATTTTAACCTGTGAATAGGCAATCAGTTGGAAAGTTTGTGATGAGGTAGAGTCCTCTCCTTTTCCTCTTAAGATGCTAAGAGGAAATTGCTGTACAATCCCTAGTAGCGCTTTCTTTTCCTGTTGGGAGGGTAATTTGCTTTTACAGCCCATTTGAAAGAAATACTCTGATACTCATTTATCAAAACCCAAGATGCTGGACTGGAAGGCCAGGCAGGGAAATTACACACACAACAGGCAATTACACACACATGCAGGCTTCAGAATAGGTTTGCTCTACCTCTCAGGGATTTGTTTCAACTTGCACCTGGAGAAGCAACAAAATCTTCAGAAAAAGCCAAAATCTGATAAACTTGCATTTAAAAAAAAAAAAAAAGTGAAATCCTATTAGAGTTCAACTACACTGGGTAACTTACAAATTGAGCAGAGGAAACATATTATGGTGTTAAATTCTCACAAAACTGGATCTTTCTGTAGTCCTCTTACTGCCCTGCATTTATGTCTAAAACCTTAATCTCATTTTAACATAAAAAGCAGTGAGACGGATTTGCTAGGATTAGCCTATGTGAGAAAAAGAGAAGTTAAGGTGTTTACTGGCTAAGGAGTTAAGATATTTAGAGAGCTGTTCTGAAGCATAATTTCTAAGGGATGCATTTTTTTACCTACATCTTTATTAGTGGCAGCTGGACTGAAAAACAAAGCTGAAGGGGTTTCCTTTCAAATTCAAAGCAATTCTAGACTTCAGCTGTAGCCTTAAAAATGCACACACAGAAAAAGGATTCATTTTTATCTTTTAACAGAAATGCCTTCACTAGAAAGGAAGCAAATGGTGTCCAAAAAGCAACATTTGTGATATGAGAAGCCACGTCAGCTTCTTGAGTGCAAGCTACAATATGTGCTGACAGCTTAAGCAATGCAGGGTGCAAGATTAGTCATTGCCCTGCTATTCTCAGCAGCTCATTTCTTCACTGGTAATCTGCAGAAAAGCAAAACAGAATTCGAAACATCAAATTTCAGGTTTTTTAGTTACAGGGAAAGCACTGAGAAATCACTGTCTGGAGTGTCCTGTGTTTAACTGCAGCATGGAACTGAATCCTGCAAGGATAACTGCATAACAAACAAAACAAAGTTCAAAAAAGGAAAGTATTGAACACTTCCTTTACTGGTAGCCTCAGAATTCAGCTTGTAACCTGTTTTTAAGCATTTCAGGATTCACAAATTTATGGCAATGAATTCTGTGCAAGTTCCTGTAAACTTATGACCAGTCAGTAGTCTGGTTGCAATGTACAATGTTTTAGATTAAAGCAGAAGTTATGGGATGAAACTGCCAGAATATTTACTGTAAGCTTATACAATTAATCAGCAAGATTGTTGTAACTGTTGTAACAGGCTTTACTGTATTTATTTATCTGCTCTTACAACACCAAGACTTCAAGCTTCTCAGGCAGAACTACAGAATATGCTGGTTCACTTTGGTGGCAGAAAGTATGCAAATTTTATTTCTCCATTCTGAGAGGAAATGTGAAAAGCCTAAACACCTTTGCTATGGGATGGCTTGTTAACTTCTTGAATTTTTTTTTTTTACGTTGATTTATTCCCACTGTCTGCCCTTATCATGATCCATTTATATAAAAGTGATCCAGTACTTTGAAGACATGGAGATACTTAGCCAAACTTCCGCAGCATGCAGTCAGGAGCAAGCCAAGTAGTCTGGACTCAGAACAAGCAATTTTATAAAAAATGTGGATAATTTTGCTTTTAAAGTCACCATGTTTTTTAGTATTTTTTGTTTGTTCTAACACAAACCATCAATGTAAATCGTAAGTATGAAACCTTAAAGCTGAAGTGACAATTGAGCATGTTTGTACTAACAGGGGCATTTTATCTGGATTTTAACACACCAGTCCAACCATGTAAAGGTGCTACCAGTAGTCAAACCTGAAAACAGAAAGCATGTATTTTGGATAGGCTTTTTATTACAATGTCAAATCCTTTTTCTTAGCAGTCAGTTATTGAAAACAATCTGTACACATCTAATTCAGTCACCAAAAATAGTTGTACAACTTTAAGTGATGTGCCCCATTTATGTAACTTGTTATGCTCTGAAGTGATGCTCTTCATTGGTTGAATTCTCACATAAACAATTACCAGTCTTAACATATATTAAAGTCAGATTATGTTCTTCTCTCAAAAGTACAAAAAAATAACACTTTAAATATACAGTGGCTCCTAAGCTTGGACAAAATCCTGTCAGGAAGAGTTTTGCACTTCAATAGACAGTGCCTTCAACATCAAGAGCTCTTCAAAGTGCTTGGCAGAGTGTGTGGACACTATCCCCACTTACTAGATGGTGAAATAAGGCACAGAGGTCAACTACCTTGCCCACTGTCACACAGAGAGTGAGTGGTAGAACTAATAGAGCAGAATGTGGGGGGGGTTCAGTTCTCCAGTGTAATCATCACATCTCATTGCCACTATTCAAGTGCAATGGCTTAAATGTTTCTGAGGAGGAAAATATGTACAGCACACAGTAAACAGGAGGGAAGATTCAGGGCCAGTTAAAGGCTGTAACAGTTTCAACCCAAACCAAATGAATTTGGTAGTCAGTTACTCATAATGCACTTCAGGGAATAATTACACAGAGAATTATACATTAATCTGCAGAGTGAAAGCTCATTAAACATAAGACATATGGTGTTAGCTTTGCAAAAAGTACTGGTTGTCTTAAGTTTGACAGTAGCTCAGGTATGTTAAGTTTGTCAGAGAAGTGGTACTTTGTGATCAGCAGATGTCCTAAACATTTTTCTCCTACCAGCAAGGTGAATTTCTCTGGAGAGTCACATGGAAATGCAAATAAGGGCTAAATAGCTCCTCAGGAGGCAGAAATGTATATGAGACACATTAATTGCTTGTGAGGTATGAACTAAGTGGTAAAGAAATACCAATCCAGAAAAACAAAATAGTCTAAAATAAATATGGTAAAGGAAACTGAGTCACCATCCAAAATCACCAAGAAATGTATCTCTGGATAGCTTACTTGGAGAGAAAAAAAAAAAAGTGTGGCACATGTAATCCCTGCCTGGATGAGAAGCATTCTCTGGCCTTGCCCTGTGCTGACAAGCAAGCATTTCAGAAAGCCTGTCTTTGGACAGGATGCTCGTGAGATGACTCATTTACTGACAGAGGCTGCTGATGGGATTCAGAAACAAGTACACTTTGATTCTGTTCTTCACTGACTTGCTGGGAAGGACCCATATCATGGCTAGAGTGAGACTGCTGACTGGATTCCTGAGCCAGCTGCACGTGCTGAGCTGGATGCGAAGATCCCGCCAAGTGGATTTGTTCATTTTGTCCTTGATGAGCATGGAGATGTTCTAGCGCTTCCTTGGAAAGAGTGATGACATGCATTTGTTCAGGTTGGGCAGCCTCTATTTGGTTTGCAATCACATTGATACTTTGGATTTGTTCTGCTTGCTCCTGCTGAGCTGAAAGCAACAAGTTTTGTAGCTGCTGTGGTGGCTGCGCCAGGAGCGCAAGGTTCGCAGCCTGCTCTGTCGTCATGCTGGGGGCATTTTCTGCAGTCACAATACTGATGCCTTGATTGTGGCTGGGCACGAAGTTGATGTTGTGTACTGCATCTGTAACCAGCAGCTGAATTTCCTGCCCTCCCGAGGTGGCAAGTTGGTACTGCTGCAGCTGGAGAACGTTTCTCACTTCTTCCGGATGAGTGCTGGTGCTTGCAGCAGCACTGGCTTCCTGAAACTGCTTTTCCTTGCTGTGAATTTTCAAATGAGACTTCAGGTTGTCCAGACGAGCAAACTGCAAACTACATTCTGGGCAGGCAAAAGGCTTTTTGCCTGTGTGTAAGATACAGTGTCTTCTCTTAGCACTGGAATCAGAGAAGGATTTTCCACATATATCACAAGAATATGGCTTTTCTCCTCTGCAAAAGGAAAGCATTTGTTCTCATTAAAATATTCACTTTGATAAGGCTGCTTTCAGAAATAAAATACTTAAATGATTACATTGTTTCTCTAAATTTTAAGTACTCGAAGGATAGTGTCATTAAAAACATCCTCTATTTGATGTCCTGATTATTTCTATTTGACTTCTCAAACTGTACAATTAGTATATACTCCAGAACTACAGAGATAACTGCCTTCCTCTCATAAAACCAGAGGTACAAGCTCCATGCTGCTAAACCTCGACATGAATGCAACAACTTTGCACAATTCTAAGCACTGAGCACTTTAAGAACATTCATTAACAGTGTGGGCTTAAAAACAAAAAGAAGTGTCCAAATCCTAACTTGCTGCCTGTGTCAAAAGGACAAGAAATTTTACTGGCAATTTTTCTTAGACAACAGTTCTCCAGTGATTTAAAATCTAACGTGTCTTTATGCAATGCATTGCACTGACAGGGGTAAAAGGCAATTAACGCTATTAGAGACAGGATAGCTCACAGGGAAACAGGACGATGCTCCAATAACCTTGATACACCATGGCTACTCTTCTGCTGTCAAACAAAACTTACAGTACAATTTTCACAAAAATAATATAGCAGTAAATACATTGTCAGTGAACAGACACAAAACACCAAAGAAGACTCTTACAATATCTTGGCACATGACTATTTAGGACCTCAGTACTTTCCACTACCAATTTTTTCCTTACATAGATGAAGCAAAAATGCTAAGTATTTAACAATCATTCAAAATGCAAACAAGTCCTGACGATTCTAAAATTAAACAAGCACTACATACAAGTTATAAAATTAGAAGTTACAGTTTTTAAAAATGCAATGAAAATAAGACATACTTTACCTGTGAATTCTAATGTGAGTCTGAAGTGAACTTTTAGCTGTGAATGATTTGCCACAAATCTCACAAGTGAAGGGCTTCTCACCTATCGAAAAGAAATTCCCTTTTAAAATAGCTCTTTTCATCAATACATTAAAAACATTTTGTATTTTACAATACACAGTACCAAGTGTGCACTGTTGGCTCCTCACGCTTCTGCCATGGTTCAGCACATCCAAAACTGAATGAACTCACTAGTCAAAATGAGGGTGTAACTTTTTAAATTTACACCTCTAGCATTTCTCCCCTTTGAAGATGAATTATTAGGTGATCCAAGCCCCCAAAGCAACAAAAAGCTGTACCTATGGCACAGATGTAGGTGTGGTAGCTTGGACTCAAGAACAGAAACACTTTGAGAAAGTCCGTCCCTGAACCCTGGCATTAATGCCATGTTCACATGCAGCACCATGCAAATAAGTAAGCCCGAACTTCCAAAGCTGGAAAATGAATCCATTATCTTAATAACTTGCCTGGCTTTCTGTAAGACTCCACCACACTAGGGCTATGATATTCTGGGAACACCAGTTAGAAAAAAAAAAATTATTGTGAGTTAAATAAAATGTGAATTTGTTTGGGGATTTTTTGTTTATTTTTGGGGGGATTTTTTTAGTGCATTTGGAATTCTGATGTCTGCACAAGTAGAAGCAAATGGGCCAATTAAACTATAAGAAGGTTCACAAGAAACAGATACTACCCAACCAAAGCAAATCCTAATTCACACCATAACAAATCCTTGTAGCACTGAGGTTCTTTAAGAGACCAGACACAAGAATCCAGATCACCACTGTGGTAATTCACACCATCAAAGCACACCAAACCCAGGGATTGGGCAGCAGCCAGTTTCCAAGGAAGCTTCCCTTTTAGCATAGAACTGCAATGCTTACCAGCTTTCATGTGGCTTTGGAGGGCATGGATAAAGGATGAGAGAACAAGAAACATTTGTCAGAAGGGACCTCTTGTCATCCAGTCCCAGCTTGCTACTGAAAACAGGATTAACTTCCCAAGTAGGCTGTATTATTATGACTCAGTGTTATCAGACTGCTGCTAAAGGAGAACAGTTGTATCTATGTTAACACCTGTTCCCCAAATGCCTTGGAGTTTTACTTTGCTTTTGAGATGGGGCAGATCAACAGATCAATTATTATTTCTACATAATTAATACTGGTATCTTGCCAGTCTTTTCTAGAAGCAAAATATATTGCAAAGCAGTTTCTGCTAAAACTCAGCTCAGTTCATATATTTTTGCAACTTACCTTGCTCATAAACTTCTTCTTCTCATCTCCCACCCCAAACTCATTTCCCACTACATTTAGAGAGCTGTATCAGCTTCAGATATAAAACTCTTGTGTGTATTAATACTGTGTTCTCCTCAATACAAAATTCTGTAAGTATCACATGCTAACACTATTCTGGATAACCAAAAACTCCCAGAAGCACAGGTTTTGACCTCAGCATATCCCAGAAAATTTAAAGCTGTGTTACTTTCACTTAGAAAAGAGGAGGAAATGAATGAGATAAAGTATGCTTGAGACTGAGTTATGTATTACAACTGCAAGCACCACGCTTAAGAATAATTTGATTTTGTAAAGAAACAATTGCCACTGTTTCTAGTTACCTTAAAATACAAAATTATTCACACGCCACCTTATGAACTTGCTCTTCAAAGGAAAGTATTTTATAAAGTTTATGCCTTGTTATTATGAGAGGATAGATCAACATTTTTATCTCTGTTATCCAGTGATTCATTACTGGCTTGCCTTCTAAATCTCTTAAAACACCCTCTGACGCACTTGCATTAAATCATCCCTCCCAGCCCATCTCATCTCAACATCTGCTTTATTACACCACAGTAAAAAGCTAAATGGAAATAATTATTTTTCTGGTTGCAGCACTTTTCACAAGCACCCATCCCTCACAGACAGAGGTGTCCAACTCCTTTAGGACACACACTTCCTGTTACTTGTCAGCTCACTGCAAGCCCAATGCATGCTGGATACAACTCTCTCAACAAACTGAATTCTCAGTCCACGATTCTATCACAGGAAAGCTAACTGGGATTTTCTCCAGCAGATTTTATAAAACTGGGGGGGAAAGCCCTCTTCCTGTAATAGGCACTGCTTCTGTGCTGCTGTAACACAAGCTTTTTTGTGCTTCTGCGTTTTTGATGTGAAATCTCTTCATTAGTAACACAGGCATCATTACATACAAGTAGAGCAGAAGTTGATTCCATGGAGACAAGTGTAATTTGCCTAACATTGTTTTATCTATGTAACTTCAAGAAAAAACAAACCACAAACCCCACGAAACCCAAGGTACAACATTACCTGTATGTGTTCTTAGATGTTTCTTTAGCTGAGCTGCATCCATGAATTTGCGACGACACACGTTACATTCCGGCAGCGAACGGCCTTGTCGCAATAACAAAAAAAGTGTCAGTGCATAAGTGATCCCCTGTATCTCTTCAGTGATCTTTCTTAAAGCACTTTCCTGTAAAATAACCACTTTGATATAATATAGAGATAAAACAAAAGGTGATTCACTGCCTCCTCCCTATCTTAACTCTCACACTCCTATTTCTCAATTTAGTATTACCACAGGAAAAGAGGGGACTGACACCTGCTCCTGGCTAAAACCACCTTCTCTTGAAGCTTTGAAAATTCTGATTTTCTCCACCACTTCCTCTGTGTGTGTCTCTATTCCATTCCAGAAGTGAGAAGAACACTTCCTAAAGCTTGTATGCCCTTACTAGTCCAAAGTAGTGGGCAACTACAATGCAATTTGCACACCAGGCAGCAAACACAATTGTTTATACAATTCACAGATTCTATGTAGCATGGACAGCAAGGCTAAAATAATTAAGTTGTATGTCAAATACAGTGTAACTAATTTTTAATCATCATAAGAGCCCTTCTCAATTGAATATTTTTCTACACATTCCTTTTACTATACACCATCATGTCTTTTTTACCCTATCCACTGTTATACCAAGATAAGACACATCACGGTAGCAGAGACTGAATACACCACTGAGGAAGAACCTTCAGCCTAAGTTAATCTTTAGGAAGACAAATCAGCATGCACTGTAAGCCAGGCCCTCAACCCAAACTTGTTATACCTGTGTGTAGTCGATAGTGGCTCTTTAGCTGTCTCTTTTGGCTGAAGTATTTCCCACACTGATCACAGGTAAAAGCCTTCTGCCCTGTGGAGAAAATCACTTATTAAAATGTAAGCCATGTCCAAAGCAAGTGTAAGGAAATAAATAAAATACACAAGCCAGCTGCAGGGAGCCAATTCAGTTTTGATTTGCCTCAACAATGGTTGTCAGAGGCACAAGGGGGTGGGGTTGCACATGTGCCACGTCCAGGAGGCAGCTAGGAGAAGATGAAGGAAAGCCTTGTCTCTGGAGAGACTTTTCCTGGCAACTGGTTCATGTCTCACATGGGACAGGCAGTCAGCAGGGGAACACCAAAGACACTGAACCCCAGAGACACCCTCCAGTCAGACAGCAAAAGGTCTCTACCAATGGGACTGCACTGGAATATTGGACTGAGCCAATGGTCTCCTGTCAGCAGGCAGACTTTGGAAGGAGCCAGGGGCATGAAAAGTAGCTGGTCACAAGCCCATAGGCTTTTTGCACTTGCTTTTTGAGTTGGGCTTTTGGCTTGAGGCTTTTTTGAGACTCTGCTTTTGCTTTTGAGGCTTGGCGATTCAAGGGGCCTTTTGAAACTTGATTTTGAGTCAAGGCTTTTTGAGTCTTATGCTTTTTGCCCTGGCCCCAGCCTGCCTTTTGGGTCTCCTACCCTTGCTGGCTCTTGTCCACCCTCGTGTCTGTCCTGCCTCTCTGTGTCCCTGACCAACTCCCTGTCTGCTTTGTCCCAGCGTCCCTGCCTGAGGCCCCTGTGTCCAACCCACCCATCTCTGAGCCTGCCCCTGCTACAATCCTCGCCAGGACCGTGCCCAGGGTTCTGGTCCAGGGCTCTGGACCTCCCCCCTCACCTGGTGTCTGGCCAGCCACCACCACAGGAGCCGTGCACAGGCAGGCAGCATGCACACCCCCACCTCATGGACATCCAGGCACTCCCTAACCATCGGTGGTAAAGCTCTCTTTTTCTCTCTGTCTCCCCTCTCTCTCTCTCCCTCCATTCCTTTCCCATTTTTCTTCCTCTTATTCTATTTTTCTAGCTCTGTTTAGTAAGAAAATTCCTTTTCATGCTTCTTTTTTCATTACCAATAAATGGTTCTCAGATACAACATTTGTCTCATTTGACATTATTTTGTTCCTGACCATCCGTTTTTTAAAGAACTCCTCACCATTTCCCTCCATGGAATGTGACGCCAGCATATACAAGACGGTGCAGAAGGACCTCTTTCCCAGAAAGGCAAATTCTTGCAGCAGAGAGCTACATTTGCCTTGAAGTATTTACCTGAATGTAGGCTCATGTGCTCCAGAAGAGAATGCTTTGTTGTCAGAGCCTTACTGCAAATGGTGCACGTGTACGGCCGTTCCCCAGTGTGCATCCGCTCATGGACTTGAAGAGAATGCTTCTGGGAGAAGCTTTTGCCACACTCACTGCATTTAAAAGGGCGCTCCCCTGAAAGCAAAAGATGACATTTTTAGGCACAGATGTGTCATTTCTCACTAGATATTCTAAGTTGATAGTGACATGCACTGCAATGTTGCAGCTACTGAAAAAATTAGTCTTGATTAGAGGTAAAGAGAGAAGCTTTGCAAGGAATAAAACAATTCTTTAGCTACTGCCATGTAATTCAGTGCTTAAACAATGAAATTATTAATTACACTGAAATCTAGGTGAGACATAAAGGTTCTGAGATCTGCTGACACGAATAAAGCAGCAAACACAGAACACACCCTAATGTGGATCAGCACGCTATTTTCGAAATTCCTGCTGTAGGCAACAACCAACACTTCAACAGTCACTTACATTTGGCAACATCACTGAACCTAACCCAAAAGCAGCAATCTCTGAAGGCCTACCTGTATGGCTTCGCTGGTGAACAGCCAAGAAATTATTACACTTAAATACTTTGCCACAGTCTTTACAGCGAGCTTCAGAACCCACGCGCTTTCTTTTTCCATCGGTTCTCTTTGTCACTCCTTTCTCATCCTCATCCCCAAGAAGTTTATAATCTTTTAGTTTGATTGATCTCCTTATTCTGCGTTTGCTGTAACGGCTCTGAGTGTTCTGTATTCCGTCAGATTTGGGATCATAGTTTTCATCTTTTTCAGCTGACAGATCAACAGCAGCCTCTGAGCCACAAGCAGGTTCAGTTTCTTCTCCATCTTTCGTCACTGAAGCCTGTTCATTGGCAACTATTTCTTCTACTTCAGTGTCTTTTTTCATATAATTTTGCTCATTTTGCATAGAGTTGTTCTCTCTCAGCTGCCCATCTTCGGCAGAATTTGCTCTTGATTCTTCTTCCTCTTCTTCTTGGACAAGCTTGATCTTCCTTGGTCGCCCCCGTTTTCGCTTTGGTGGATCATAATTTTTCCTGTTACTTGCAACACTTTCAGCTGGAGCTGGCAATGTACTGCCTGGGCTGCGGCTTTCCAGGTAGTCTCTACAGGCCCATACCAAGTCAGTCACTTTCAGCAGCTGTGCAGTAGCCAGGATTTGTTCTGTGCTTTTCTCACTGGCACAGAGGGAACCAGTGTAGATAAATTCTAGCAGAACTCCAAAGGTGTCTGCAAGCATTCCCTCCAACATGTAAATTGAGTGCCCTATTTCATCCTCATTTACAAACATCATTGAGAAGTATTCACTGCTGGCAGCCAGCAAAGCTTTATGGGCTCTGAATTGCACATTCTCCACTATCAGAGTAATGTCACAAAGAAAATCCTTTTTCCTTTGTTCCTCAAAATTAGCTAGAATGGTATCTTTGTGAGCTTTGGAGTGGATGATCAGTTTCTCAGAAGGATCAGTTGTTTTTGCCATTTTAATTATGAATATTAAAGAGAGTGCCTAGAAAAACAGAATAGCTTTAGTAAAGAATTACTTTAAGTTGGCATTATAAGACCCAAGTATCATTTGTTATACCAGTAACAGCGTTCAAGAGTTTCTGAAGCAATTCTGAATCCTCTGAACTTTTGAAAAATCAACACTAATGCTAACAAAGAATTTCTTCAAAAAGTATTTTTAAATCCTATTAAAAGGCTACAGATAGTTTTTTAGATCAGAATTACTGCCTATCATTTTTTATCTCTGATGTACTGTGAACTCTGTACTATCTAAAAAAATTGCTACCCTAGCTTCTGAAACTAAAACAATCAGACAGAAACAACTCCTTGGTCACAACTCCTTAGTACAGCACTGGCTTTGCATGGCAATGTTTTGGTAGCCAGGCAGCTACAGGGGTGGCTTCTGTGAGAAGCTGCCAGAAGCTTCCCCAAAGTCTTACAGAGCTGTCACCAGCCGGCTCCAAGATGGACCCACTGGTGGCCAAGGCTAAGCCTATCAGCTGATGGTGGTATCACCTCTGGAGGTGAGAGAGCAGTGAGAATATGTGGAAACAGCAGTCCTGCAGACACCAAGGTCAGTGGAGAAGGAGGAGCTGGAGGTGCTCCAGGTGCCAGAGCAGGGATTCCCCCACAGCCCCTGGTGCAGACCACAGCGAGGCTGCTGTGCCCCTGCAGCCCATGCAGATCCATGGTGGAGCACAGATCCACCTGCAGCCCCTGCAGGAACCCAAACCAGAGCAGGTGGATGCCTGAAAGAGGCTGGGAGCCTGTGGGAAGCCTGTGCTGGGGCAGGCTCCTGGCAGGACCTCTGGCCTCAGGAAGAGAGAAGCCCACACTAAAATGGGTTTGCTGGCAGGACGTGTGACCCCATGGAGGCCCCAGGCTGGAGCAGGCTGTTCCTGAAGGACTGCACCTTCAGGATCCAAGGGGATCCAAGCTGGAGCATTTTGTGAAGAACTGCAGCCCACGGGAAGGACTCAGGCTAAAGTAGTTAGTGGGAGAAGGGCTGTCTCCTGTAGGAGAGACCCCACACTGGAGCAGGTGAAGAGCGTGAGGAGTCAAAGGAGACTCAAAGCAGCCCCCATTCCCCATCCCCCTGCACTGCTAGAGGGAGGGCATAAAGAAAACTGTGACTAAAGCTGAGCGTGAAAAGAAAGGAGAGGTGGGGCGAGCTGTTTAAAGATTTGGGTTTATTTCTCATTATCCAACAGTGATCTCATTGACAATAAACTAATTTCCTCAAGTCAAGTCTGTTTTGCCTGTGCTGGAAACTGGTCAGTGATCTCTCTCTGTCCTTATCTCAGCCCCTGAGCTTCTATTATATTCTCTATCCCCTGTCTACCTGAGGAGGCGAGTGATGGAGTGGCTCTCATGGGCACTGATGTTCAGCCAGCACCAGCCCACCACACTGGAAACAAAAAGGTCAACTGCAGTTTGACCAGTGCAGTTTACTCAGGGACAAGGCTAGGAAATCCTGTAATAAATGATAAAATTTCACTGGTATCAATGTGCAGAACTTCATGACTTCTTTTACACCCATCTATCCTTCTGAAAATTTCTCTTAACACTTTTTTTTAATGCTTTCACTTTTTTAACACTTTAACACTTTTAACTTTACTAAGCTTCAGCCTAAGAAGGTAGGCAATACAAACACAATATCACCAGTGTTTTGAAGGGTTCTGTCTAATACAGGATTCATTAAGGTATCTATTAATGATCAATTTGACTTACTAAGCGTCTTTGATAGTAAATTTGCAAAAATTAATAGCAAACAAAAAATCCAGTAATTTCAGAAGAATCCACCAAGTACTATGGAAGAGATGTGCCCAAAATGTCCTATTTACAAAGCTCAGCTAAAAAAAAGATAAAACAGATTAGCTATCTGTTATATACTAATTTATACCAGTCATATTAAACACCTATAATTTGGCATATTTGTATTTAGTTACTCCAACAGTTTTAATCACCTGAACAAATGCTCCATGAAACAGCAGACACTATCTAGAGATGACACCTAAATGCCACTGAGATGGTGAAAAGGGGATTCTTTAGCCCTAATCATCTACCAAATAGTTCATGGTGGCAGAGTCAAACTGTTTTATGTGGGAGCTTTAATTTCTGGAGCATGTGCGCCTGATGTTTGTTGCTGGAGCACCTTAAAGCACAGCTTTGTGACCCAATCTGCCTTATCGTGCATTACAAGATTCCTGGACGGCTGCTGCCAACTCTGCCTGCAGGCATCCTCTAACATTCACACACACTCCAGGCAAGGTACCGGGTGTTTTGTGAGTTCTGGTCACATGAAGGACTTCGCTGTTTAAGCAGGAGGTGACAGCATTAGTATTCTGACTGCAAAATCCAAACAACTCGCCTTCCCTAAAAACCCCTGACTATTATAGAGTGAGGTTGTACTCCAGCAGAAGGCCCTACGCTGCCGGCAGTGCGTTCGGATACACACTCCGGTCCAGCCATGCAAGGGCTCAGGAGCCCCCGGGAGGTGACCCCGGGGGGGCAGCGCACGGCCTAGGGCCGGGCCTCGTCACGGGCACGGCCAAGGGCACCGTGCGGGTCGCCGCCCCCCGCGCACGGTGAGAGCCGTTCGGGCCGCCCCTCAAGGGAAGGCCGCTCGACCCTCGTGGGGCAGCAGCAGGGAGCGGGCCCGGAGCACCCGGCCCGGCTGCCGCCCGCCCTGCCCTGTCCCGGCACTCACCGCTCGCCGCCGCCTCCGCTGCACTTCCGGGCCGGGGCTGGCACCGCGCCTGCGCTGCCGCAATGAGCGCGACGCGGGCGGGGCTTGGGGCCACGGAAGCACAGAACAGCCTGCGGGGGACGGGAGCCGCGTGTATCACCCGGATCCAGCTCCCGGCCCTGCCCAGGACAGCCCCCAAAATCACACCATGGACCAGAGAGCGTTGCCAAACGCTTCTTGAACTCTGCCAGGCTTGGTGCTGTGACTACTTCCCTGGGGAGTCTCTTCTAGTGCTCAACCACTCTCTGGGTGAAGAACCGTTTCCTAATATTTAAACTACTCCTCCCCTGGCACAACTTCAGGCCATTCCCTCGGGTCCTGTCACTGGTCTCCACAGAGAAGAGATCAATGCCTGGCCCTCCTCTTCCCCTCACAAGGAAGTTGTAGACTGCCATGAGATCTCAGTCTCCTCCAGCCTGAGCAGACCAAGTGACTTCAGCTGCTTCCCATACAGCTTCCCCTCAAGGCCCTTCACTATCGTCATAGCCTTCCCTTTGGATGTGCTCTAGTAGCTTTATAGCTCTCAACTTCAGACAAAAGATTTTATTTCTAAGATTTCATAGTTAAAAAACTGGCCTGAGAATGTGTGATGTTCACAGGCCATGATGCAGCCATGCTGGTGCCTGATGTGTTAACACTCTATGTGTTAATCAGTGGAAATACAGGGTTCACACAAAAGTGGGGCGGGTGCCTTTCAAGGAAAGAAAAGTTTGCAGCCTGTCATCAAGGCCAAGGGGGCGATCTCTTGGCTCCTTATACGGGCCCATCATGGCAGTCCCCAGGTAGGGGATGAGTTGGCAGTGCTCCACAAACTGCAAGAGCTTCTTCCTGTACATCTGCCGCACTGGCTCCGAGCTCCGGGGGTTGTATGCTGCAAGAATTTAAGTGGCATGTTAGCGTCCCCTATAAACTTTGTGGGATTACATTACAGAAGTCTTCAAAAGGACCAGGCCTCCCTCTATTAGCATTACCCATGGTACAGATAAATACTTTGACTGTTGGTGCCAAGCCAAAAAGATCAAGTCTGGTGTTTCAGAAAGTTCCTGACTCCAAAGGGTCATTATAATCAGAAGGATCAGGCTTTTGCAAAAGAGGACACAACAAACATGCCCAGCTGCTGTCAACTTCCCATTTCTCAGACCATGAGATGCTGGTGAAACTCCAGGCAGTGACAAATTTGGGTAGTGTGGCACATAATGTGATCCTGGAGATAGCCTGGAAAAAAGGAGATTCAGAGGTGACCTTATCACTCTCTACAACTTCCTGAAGGGTGGCTGTAGACAGCTGGGGGACGGTCTCTTTCTCCAGGCAGCAACTGGGAGAACGACAGGACACAGTTTCAAGCTGCGTCAAGGGAAATATAGGTTGGATATTAGGAAGAAGTTTTTCACTTAGAGAGTGATTAAATACTGGAATAGTCTGCCTGGGGAGGTGGTGGAGTCACCGTCCCTGGATGTGTTTAAAAAGAGACTGGATGTGGCACTCAGTGCCATGATCTAATTGAGGTGTTAGGGCTGGGTTGGACCTAATGATCTTGAAGGTCTCTTCCAACCTACATATTCTGTGATTCTGTGAACTTTGAAAAAATAATTAGGATTGGTATCTAAAAGAATAAGTAAAAATGCAAAATAAAAAGGGCCAGGTGAAGTTCACTCAGTGAACAGGTTGGCTAATAAAAGACAAAATCTCCAGCAGTGCTGGAAACCAGCCCAAAGCTGTAGCAGAACTGCAAACAAGGACATTGAAATCCAGAAAGCTGGCAATAGCTAAGCTGATTGCAAACTATTAAAGATTATTACCTGCAACTGATATCTTCGGCTGAAAAAAAACCAAACAGAAATTCTAAAAAATAGCAAATATGAACACTAATTGGCTATCTATGTTGTATCAGAGGACTTATGTCATTTATACAATTTGTTATTTTTATAGCATGCTATTTTATTACACTACCTTTTAGATGGAAGGAGACAAAAAGCAGAGCAGTTTCTCTCACACTTAGGAATGGAAACTTTGGCTTAAGGCTGCCGACTTCATGCAGAGCTTTTATTAGAGAAGTTGCTACTCCCTAAAGAAAGAAAACAGGTTTAAAAGACCATTACAGAAATCTTGAACAATGCCTTATCCTATTGTAACTCAGATCTAACAATACCCTAAGTTGGTGAATAGTAGAAGATAAATTATCATAAAATAGGGAGGGCTGTGACCATTAATAATTTTTATATTTATTCATGTGTCAAAGTGTAACAAACTACTCTTAATTTTTTCCAGGTAAGTTGGAAATATGGTAATGGTAAGTGTCTATGCTGGTATTAGAAGTCACACCAAAATGTACAATATATGATAAACAACTAAGTCAGAAAATCTATCATATAATACTGCAGCTTATTATCCCCCTCTGATGGTCCTGCATTTTTTCCATTAAAGCTACAAACATCTTTTATTTTAAAGCTTTAAAAATTGCTCTCTATTGTAACTAAAAAAAATTTCTTTTAAATATAATCTCATTAATAAATATATGACTTGAATGCATTAAAATTTTTAAAAACTGTGTGAGATACACTATATATCAAAAATCATGTTTTAAAATAGAAAAGCAAAAACTGGCCTGTTCAAGGTATCCAGCCAAAGGAAGTGTAGTTAGCAGCATTGGCTCTTTTTTTGGAGGGAGTTTATGGGGAAGCTTCAGATTCCAGTACTTCTCTGGTAACCTAACCAGATAAAAAGTAAGCACTTTTAAGATGTATAAACAGTGACATGATTGAAGATTAAAATGCAGTTAGTGTATTCACCTCATAAACTTCTGAAGGTTTTCTTCACTTTGAAAAATGTATACCTTGTCTTGGTATTTTGCTGCATACTCAATGTTGCCAGGCATCAAAGCTTCATATCTGAAGAGATGGAGCAAGAATTACAGTCATTCACAGAAAATGGAAAGCATAATTTGTGTGTAAATTCATGAACTACTGGTAGCCTTCTGGTAATTCAGCAAATGTAGCAACTACAAAAAAAAAATAGCAATTGGATCGTCCAAGTTTCCACTACACAACTGACAGTTACAAAGTTCAAAATCTGATAGTTTCTACCTCAAAATCTGTTTATTAAGGAACTTTTATAGTGCTTCTTTAGAGCTCCTACATTTAAAATGCCAATCATAGTTGTTCAGGAGATTAAAAAGGGATAACATGGAATTGGCTATTATGGTTCTCCTCTGATGAGAAATTCTTGCACACTGAGGAAATTTGTATGACTTTATGGTGGAGCTTTATGGATCAAAAATCATAATAGCTGGTTTTGCATTTACTAGGGATTTATGAGATTTCTTTGAACCTTTGAAGGCTTATTATAGAGAGAATTCAAACTATATCTGTCCATCTTCATCATGAAAGACACCAAGCCAACACAGGTCCTTGTCAAACCTGTAGCCATGTAAGTATTAGAAGGTGATTTTATCTTGATTTCCAAAGACACAGGCACAATATATAAAATTGTAATCACTTTTCCTGTCCAAACCCTGAACAACATTAAAAAGTACTTTGAAAATATTTCCTTGTGAATGCATTAATATAGGACACATAGTCTGTAATTCAGATTATGAAAACTCTAGTGACATACCTCTGTTTTCCATCTAGGTAACTGACTGGACAGTATCCCTGCATTTCAGCCTTTACAGGGCATAAAGCCATCACTTCTGCTGCAGTCAGTTTCTTTGGTAGCATATGTGGGGGTGGGAGAGGGTGAGATGCCAGTGATGATACATAAACCTCTGGTCTGCTCAAGAATTTCTATAGAAAAAGAAATGTTTTTATCATGAAAGAAGCACTGTAGGACTGTTGGTCAGACTCCAGAGGACTGGCTCACACAATTTAGACACCTATTTTTTCTACAATGCAACAGTGTGTTGGCACTGCTGTTGCTTCTGGGTAATTTCTTTTCCAGCCTACTCTCAGCTGAAGTAGTCACTATCCACCCACCATCCATCACTATCTACTGCTATCATAAGCTACTTTCTAACCCAGTCTCCCCACAGCACAAAAAGGAGAAAGTTACTGTTTTCAAAGGAATGTTTTATCTGTGACAATTTGTAAGACGAGCTTTAGTTTAATGGTGTCTGTGCTGTATATTGTCTGTCTAGACGTTTGACAGCAGAAGTATGCAGAACAAAAGCTTGACTGCTAACAACAGTGGTCTAATTCAAGTTGCATATTACTTACTTCTGTATGGAATCAAAGAATCTAAGCAACAATGTTCCCTCTTCCCATAATCCCCTCCTTTTTGACCTGCTTTTTGACACGCACTTCCAGTTCTTCCTGTGAAGCCATTTTGTAATAGCGCCCTTGAAATTCTGCAGCAAACTCCAATGAGGAGGTTACAGAGCAGTCAATCAGTTCACCTTTCTCTGCAAGGCTGACAGGACAGTACTGTCCACACTCCCCCAGCTGATCCTGCAGTTCCTTGGGAGTGACACCTAAATAAGCAATGCTGGCTGCTTTTCCTGTTAATGAAAGCAATTAATGATAATGTTTTATTTATGAGAGCCATAGAAACATCAAACAATTTACTCAGGAATGCTACAGTCTAGAAGGTAATTCATAATTTGAAAATTATACAAAATAATGAGAATTAAAACAGCAATTTGATAATAAAATGAAGTTGTAACTCATTTACCAATTAATTTTAATAACATTTTTATAGCATTTAAGAAATATAATCATTATTAATGATGTGGTATACTCTGAATGCTCAGGTTATTCGTCTGTTCTTATTTCTGATTTATTATTTCACTCCTTTGTGTTGCTAAGGGACATTTCAGCTATTATTTTATATCTTAACATTGCTGAAAAAGAGTACAAGGTGCAATGAAAGCCTCCAATTTATTCATCCATATCTTGCAAATGTTACAGTCTACATGAAGGAAATATATTCAAAATCTTGAATAAAATGTCATCTCAAGCCCAAATTACTTTAAAATCATGCTTTTTCAAACTTGATGTGTAAAAGTTAAGTGTATTTTAATATTTTTGATTATGACTCCAATTTTTAAGATGGGTGCAGCCACAGAGCTGTAAAAGTTAAACCTAAAAGGTGGATATAAGATAAAGAAGTATATTTGCCCTTCAGAGGAATTCTAGTTAAATCGTACAGACATGTTTAAAAGGCATATTTAATCCTGACCAGTGCTGACACACAAAAAGTCAAGTGGGAACTGTGCCATTTTAGAATAAAGTGGTCTTCTTCCCAAAGCACAGGAGTTAACAGAGAGGAAGTTCACGGAGATGGCTTATTCAAGCTTATTTCTAGATTTTAAATTAACATCTTCCCTCTCTCTCCCTCTTCCTTCACTAACTTTGAAGTGAAGCTGCAAGCTAGAGTTCCCCTTGTACCTTTGGGGTACCCTTTGTGATTTTTACGACCCAATGTTGCCGGATCTACCATGGACCAAGGATTCTGCCTTCCTTTAGCAGATTTCTGTTACTCTGTTCTTTGGAGGATGGTCTCAGACTGCCCTGTAGCTGGCTTTGTCTCCACTCTTTTCAAGAGATCTCTTCAGATGAGATTGAGGACTTTAGGGGTATGTATGTGCCCAAGAATTAGCCTCATCCAAAGAAAGGTGCAGTTGTCATGCACAGTACACAGCAGCTTTTAAAAGAAACAAACATTCTGGGAAACTTTGTTTTTCTTTTACCTTCTTTTTTTCTTTCCAGGTATATCTGCATTTGTTTAACAATCATCTGAACTTCCTGCAGAACAGTGGTCCAGACCTTCCATTTGCTATGACCAGCATCAATCGCATACCAGTTCTGATGTTCCTTCATATAATAAGTTCTAATATCATCAATGTGCTCTTTATAGCAGGAATTTTTAATAGCTAGAATCTGTTGGCTGTCATGTTCAGGATAGGGAGGTCTAAAGACAATGAAAAATAAGAGTGATTTAAATCTGAAGATTAGATAATTTCACTGAATTTCAGGTGTAAATTCTAGACTTCACTGTAAGTTCTTTTTACAAAATTTTTCTTATTTGACACTGTAGAACATATTCCAGAAATACAAATTTCTTATTAAGAATACTACCAGCTACATATGAAAAGCAGTGTACTTATGATCAGACAGTCCTGTTCAAGAACGAAGAACAAAACCTTTTCTATTTATGTCCCAAATACAACTCAATAATTATTTTGCAAAGGATTTGGAATGTATCAACACATATTACCTGACATGCACAACGAATACAACTTTAAATGGTACCCTGATATTACACACTTGATTTGTACTTAAGCTTATAAAATATAATTAGTTTGGTATTTAAAATGAAGTTTAAAGTAAATACTTTCAAAAACACATCACTGATTTAATTTTTTGCAATGCAAATTGTCATTAGTCTTTTAGTAAACAATTTATCATTGTACTGATTACTCGATAAAAAGAAAGAGACAAAAAGGACAAAATGAAAGAGGCATGCAGTAATGCTCCAAGCTATCTGGAACTTCTTAGAAACACTTCCTCTAATGAGAAACAGGTTCTTACACAATTTAATTTTAAGGTGAATGTTCTGTTCTTTTTCATTCTCTGTCTGCTTATAAACTACTTATTGTTCTTCCTCAAAAACAACCAACAGCTCTTTAAACAGAATATTTATCTTCTCAGAAAAACAAAGAAGGGAATGAACCGAATTGAAAGGCTTAGAACTTCTGAATTCTATACATTACTAAATATGCATTATTTCCATATTTTTAAAAGAACTCTACTTAAGTTTTTAAAAGATATCAGTATCTTTTATGATAGTAATTAATGAAAAATAAATTTCAGCAGCAGAGAGAAATGGCAACATTTCTGATGTACAGTCTCATTAAACCAGCTAAACTAAGCAGTGGGTGCACAGCACTGCGCATTTGTAATCTCAGTCATGCAGTTGAGGGATCTGGCCAGAGCTTGCCCCAAACACATTACATCCCTGTTTCTGGTCTATGGAAATCAAAGCATTAGAAAGGAGAGGGACTGGTTCCCATGTTTTTCATATGTGGTGTTCAGAGACAGCTGAGTTATGCTCCAGGTTAGATACAACCTCTGGGTATAGCACTGAGGCACATAAGTAGAGATATTACAATATTGTGTAGAAAATAAAAAAAAATTCTATCAGGGAGTATCACTACCGGTTTGTGCTTTCCTTATCCAACAGTGCTCTTCTGAACACTTCCTTTGTATCCATATCGAATTCAAAGATTTTCACTGGATATATCTTAGTTGATTCCAAGAGATCTACATGTTTTCTTGTTAGAGGATATCCATCAATTACAACTCTGCACACAAACAGAAACAGAAAAATTTTCCTAAGAAGTGAGTTTCCAATCAACCAGTTAAGTCTATGTATATTTCTAGTACTTATTCCATGGAGACAAAAGTCTACACCCATGCCATGAAGTTATCACTGCTCTCACTTGATAGGCACATTCTTCACTCCTAAGAATTTATGACCAAATAAAAAAAAATATCAAGTAGGTAGAAGAACAAATAGTAACGAGAAAAGGAAATGCACAAAGGGCAAAAGGTAATTGGATGGCTGTGACTTATAAAAATTGTGTACTTTAAAATTCTGACACATCAATCATTCAGAAACATATTTAAACATATTTAATCATTCAGAAACAATTTTAACTATGAGAAGTCTCCATGTGGATTGGGAGGAACAATTTTTAAAGTGGTAAGTAAAATGATTTACTATGGTATTTGAAGAGTTTTTAAAATCATATTGAAGAAGAAATGCTTTTCACATATTAGGCAATACTGGAACAAAATATACTGAAACAATATTCCAGGATTTAACATGAAAAAGAAGCTGAAAGAATTCTGATCTCAAGCACAAATAATTTTCAGAGATTATTGCAGAATTGCCTTTCTCTGTAACAATTCTTCTTTTTGGGGAGAGAAGTTAAATGTCATGAAATACTGATGATAAAGCTTTTTAAGTCTGCCCAGTGTCAAAGGTGTTTCAGTGGTGGAGAAAGAGCCTAGGATTACATATGAATGAGGTGGAAAGACTCATTGGTTTCAGTTCCTCCTTAATAACTTCAGCTGTTAAGAAAACCAGAAAAAGACACTTGAGTACTTAACCAGCCTGCATGATCAAAGAGAGTCAGGTGTGTCCAAGATGTTTCTGGAGTTGGTATAAGAGAGACCAAATGGTAGTTCTCAAAGGGTAATACTGGTTTATTAAGATAGTGGTTTATTGACTAAAAAAAAGTAATTGTAATAAAGTATATTACTTGGATTTACTGGAATATAGTTACTTGAAAATTGCAGAAAATTATGCTTCAGTCTCATTTCACAGAACAATTGTAAAAAAATCTCCTTTTGTACAGATTATTTTCTTAATGCAGAAACCACTGATGTGTTTTAGTGAAACTGTTTTACAGCGATAACATGGGAATCCACGCCTGTGAAGGGACTGGCATGTCTTAGGGAAACCCCCAAAACTCCAAGAAGGCTCTTACCCAGTGGCATTATCCACGTGATTTAGCAGAGCCACATCTAGAGCCTGGATGGCCAATTCATCAGGTACGGTGAGTCCTTGGAGAAGGTGTGACTGTACCTTAAGTGCCAGCTCACTCTCTGGCTGGTTGTTTATCACAAACCGGATGGCATCTCCTAAGGACAGGCGCAGGAACCCATAATCACTCGCAAGTCTCTGGGCAACTGCAAAATATTTTGATTTCACGTCACAACTTTTAAGGTAAGCAACATCACAATCTGGCATATGCACAGGGCATGCTAACACTATTCAATTTAGCACAAATCTCAGCAGACATTGTCAATGTTATTGGAGTGTGTTAGAAAATATCCCTCCACTGCTGCTCCT
This sequence comes from Pycnonotus jocosus, assembly GCA_013400435.1. NCBI lineage: Eukaryota > Metazoa > Chordata > Aves > Passeriformes > Pycnonotidae > Pycnonotus > Pycnonotus jocosus. The sequence continues at coordinate 590,938 of VWYP01010617.1, forward strand.
CTTACACAACAGCCCATTAATTACATAATTTCTCCAGGAAATGGGAATTATGGCAAAATTTCATCCTAAATATGAGATAATTTAAACCTGTCTCTTTTCTTCCTAACATCCTATTCTAACCAATAACTATGGTTTAAAATTAATTTCCTCCTCCTCCAGTAAAAGGCAGAAACGTGTGGATTGACAGTCATGGAGGAAGAAGGGGAGGAGAGAAGGATGGAAATCTTAGGTGTTTTTAAGTCTAGAAATTTGTAAAGAGACTGGGGAATGGGGAGTTTGGGGTCCTCATCCTTGATCTTAGGACTATTTCTCCATTTTACATTAGCTTATATTGACTGAAAAAAATAAGAAACTATAATACATAATACAAGGGGTATAAATAGTGTAAGTCCAGGTTTTCTAAATGCAAGTCCAGGTCACTAACATCTTAAAGACTTGGGATAAAATTCAGATGGATAATACATAAGTATCAGACTGTCAAATGAGATATTAGAGAATGTAACTAAAAGAATCTGTGCCCAGCAAGAAAAGCAGGAAGACAAACAATATTAATGGTTTATGATTTCTTAATAACAGTAAGGACAGATACAGCTCGAGTCATTAAAAAATGATTTTTTAATAGAGAATTGCTCGTACCTGTAGTCTTTCCAGATTTTGGAAGTCCCACAATTGCAATCTTTACTGGCACAGATAGGTGAGGTTTTGGCTGACAAATATATTTGATGGGATTTGTCATAAATGTTTCTTTATTTTCTTTACTTGAAAAGAAATAAATATATTGTCGATGGATTACTGGAAAGACTGCACTTCCCTGCCTTTGCTGTGGCTTGATCACATCTCCTTGGCTTAACTGTATAACATACAAAATGAGAATCAGTTAATTAGGTTTGACAAAGCCTCTTCTTCCTCCATCCCAGAGAAGTGGCTTTATAGGAAGGTAGAGGAGTACCAACCATATGAGACAAACCATCAAAGCATTCTGAAATTCACACAGATTTTGTTCAAATCTGAGAAACTTCTATACCTACATTTCTTGTTAAAAAGATGAAATAAACATTGAAGACAGAAAGAATACTTGCTATTTCCAGTAGGTGGTACCGTAACACTTTATGTCTGTCAAGATAGTGTATTCAGAGAAGATTAACATAACAGTTTTTTGAATTTTCAAAGAACAAAGAGAATAATTTTTATTCCTCAGTGAATTAAACTTACCTGCCTGTCTGCCAATAGAAAATACACTGAGAATATTGTATTCACCAGAAGTCATATACAAACGAGGAAGACGTAAAAAGATATAATTTTATGATATCTTACATTATGGTCAAGTGAAAAACCACAAGAAAATAAACTGAAAAAGTTCTTGGAAAAATACATGCACTGCTGATGAAATCTTTTCAAACATATCAGACAGCCCACTAAAAAGTCTGCAGTGTCGATGGATCACTGACATGTAAGAGATGCAATTGGCAGAAATAGTCATTGAAGTAATGCCAGATTAATTCCTTGAACTACTCTTCTCTATGGAGAAACTTAGTCATGTCCCTGTTGCAGCCCTTCTTGGAAGAACTGTCTTAAAGTATCAATAAAAGATGCTTTAAAATAAAATGTAGAAAAACAATATGTAGAAAAAATTGCCCAGACCATATGGCATTCACCTTACCACTCTAAAGGGACTCAGAAGTGTCATTCTGAGTGACATGCAACATTGACTTTCCTTCAACAAAAAAAAAGAAGGGGGAGAAAATTACCATTTTAAATTTTTATTTCCTCCAGCATAGAACCTGGCAAAAATAGTCCAGTAAATCTGACGCTGAGCAAACTGAAATACATTAAGGAAAAAACCCCCAATACTTACATGCATACATATCAAATAATAGGAAGAGCCAATTCAGATTCTTGTCAAGAAAAATCATACCTCACAAATCTATTACTATTCTCTGATGGAGTCAGTAAGGTTGGTCTGGTTATTACAGCTAAAGATGAGGCTGTTCTACTGTGTGGCATTGTCCTGCCAGACTCTTCTCATATCCTTAGGTTTCTACTCCTGCATCAAGTCATTTCAGAGTGCTTGCCCTCAATTTATGGGATTTCATGTGTCTGCTCTACTGCATATCTGCTTTCATTCCTCACTCAGCTCATAATGTTTATTCTCTGTTTATCAGTTGCATAACTACTTCCCCCCGCCCCCCAGATTTAATCTCAAAGTAACTGGTACATACTCAATCTGGATTTCTACCCCAAAACTTCCAGTCTGTAATCAATTTTATCATTTTTATTGTTATCCTAAAATGCCCTGAAAATGATCCTATTACCCTTTCGTTTTTATCAGCTTGTACATTTTCACTGTCAGCACACCACTTATTTTATCCAATAGCTTCCTATGACTTCTTTCTTTTAACTGAATTGTACTTTTTGGTTGGTACAAAACACTGTATGGAACAAAGGAATGAAGTGGAGAAATGGAATACAAAAATATGAAATCTGATAGAACAAAGTGCAAGGACTGGGGTGTAGAGACTAATTGCAATTAAACGCATAAACTGTGGTTCAATAGTTGGAAATGACATAAGTGTAGGTATACCTACTTCTATTAGTATGTACCAAGATTATTAGATGCCAATTGATGCAGCCATGAAAAAGAATGAAGATTCTGATCCTAAGGCTAAAGAGTGACAAATGTGATCTTGAACAGGTGAAGGATGCTATACAAAATGGAATAAAATTATTTGATTAATTGGCGTAGTAAAATGAAGGCCAAGGTATGGCCAAGGTATGTCATTCACAACGCCTTCGTGCTTTCTGTATGTTGTTCGCTGGACTTTTTTTTCAATTAATCTTTTTAATTTTTATTTACTCACAATCCAATCTGCTTTTATTTCTAGCATTAAACCAAAAGAATTACCTGTAAACATTTCATTTCCTACCTTGGGGACAGTGATGAGTACTTTCTTACCTCAACTTTCCAGATCTCTAGTAACATACCATGGAAATAGATTTGTTGCTCTTCAAAAATTTTAAATTTTGACAAGAAAGAATTATTGCTAATGAATTAAGTACAGCTAACATTTTTTGCCACTACTAGGTTTGATGGGCAGTTCTGTGTGTGTAGCTTCTTACAAATTCATATTTCAAATATTTTCTGTTTGTTCTCACTACTATTGGAAGGTTTTAAGACCTTCTTTGTTGTCCTGTGTTTTGTGTATCATTAAGAGTTAGGCATTTCTTTCTGATTCAATGTCACTTTTAATCATTTTATCAATGATAGTGTAACAAATTTTACTAAATGCCTCTCAGCCTTAAATTGGCTGCAACACTGAAAAGACCAACACCTTTTATTATTAATGCTTGCTGTATTTTTTGTATATTCAGTGGTGTAATTTTGATCCACTAATGTAGTTTTCATTAAATATTTCTGGTATTAGTTGCTACTGTCTGATAACATCTAGTTAATGTGAAATACATTTTTAAAAAGTATCAACTCTTGAAGACATTCTTCAGCCATTTAAGAACATTACCTTGACTGGATCCCACTGACCAAAAGAACTCAGTAATTTATATGAGAAAAGGAGCATCTTCTGTGCAAGCGGCAAACTTATTGGGTAACATTTCTCAAAAATGCTCCTGCGGTTTTCCACCAGACCTTTCAGCTTGCTGTATATTTGGTAGCACACGATGCGAGGCTTCCGTCCTCCATTGATCTCAAGTGGTGGTATTAATAACTTTTCCAGTTCTTCCTGTTTATGAAAACATAATGAAATATTTGAATCATAAATGCGATCAGGTTTTTAATGAAGACTGATGGCAAGATTTTCTGTGAACTATCAAGGATTTCCTAAGCATGTTCTCAGTCAACATAAATCAGCAAAATTTGATGGGAATTGGTCTTTCTGCCCACTGAAGTTTAAACTTCTCTGTTATGTGTCACACTGCTACAATATTGAATTATTATCTGGTTTTGTAAACCTTCTCTCTGGTTAGTGGGTAGAGCTTCTTCTAAATCCTGATTAGTTTCTTTTTGAAGTGAGATACACAGTAGATAACAAACAAATGTTACCAATCTACCTGCTGTGCCTTAGTTGTGGCATTAGCCATGCAGATATCTGGTGTTGGATGAGGTTACCTCGCCATAGGCAACTGCACTGATTTCAAGAAAATTATGTCAGTAGGTGTGGGAATGGTGTCAAACACCTGGCATCTTAATTGAGATTAGATTTGGATTTTTCTTTACATTTTCTTTCATCACTAACAACTAGGAACGGTATTAAAAAAATAGAGCTGTCTAGTAAGAACTTTGCCTCAAAAACTATTTTGAAATACTGTTCATACATTCACAACTCTCTAAGCTGGTTGCCTGTGTCAAACGACCTATCAAAAATGAAATGATACCAAGACTGGATAGGTCTACCCAAAAGCTTCTCGTTTTTTTTTTTCTCTACTATATTAGTCATATAAATTATATACACTTTAAAGTCTATACCTTCTCAGTACAGTCTTCATCTTGTTCACATTCTTAGATAATGAGTACAGCAGCATGGTTATTTAGGCACTATAATATTTAAATGTGAAAAATAAATACAGAAATTCTTCTTTATGTGATCATATAATTTAACAAAATAAGCAGTGGTATCAGTACCTGCACACTTTGTAATATGTCTACTTCTAATTCAAACTTCTCTGAAATTTCATTTTGCATGCGCTCAATAGCATCTTCTTCATTTTCTTCTTCTTCTTCTGGTTCTTCCTCTTCTTCTTCTGCAAACTCTTCGGCAAGTATAGCTTCAATATCTTCATTCTCCTCCTCCTCCTCCTCCTCCTCCTCATTATCCTTACTTGCTAAAGCCTAAAAAGACAAAATATTTTGTTGTTTCCTATCTATGATACAGATATTTTGAAGGAACATATGACAGTTTTCTCTCTTTTTAAATTAAAAAAGCCATTAGTTGAACGAAACCTCATTTTGGAATATCCTTTACTATACGCAAAAATCTAGTAAATTCTAGAATCTTATTTCAGAAGAAAATACAGCAGTATTGCATAGTGCATA
>VWYP01010618.1:8330-55195 GCA_013400435.1 Pycnonotus jocosus
CGTATGTCTAATATCTTGCTTTGTTTTTTATTTCTCCAAAATCAAGTAAAAGACAAAACTCACAAACTGGTAACCCCAAGTGTCCAAGATTACATCATTTTCTAGTCTTTATCCTGTTTCCCTTTTATTCTGTTTTTGGTGATTTTGTTTCTGTTGGGTCTTTTTTTGTGTTTTATTTTTTATTTTTTGCCCCATGACTTTATTTATTTTCTTAGACTATTACATGCGATATCATATTTCATTGATTTGAAGGGGTACATGAAGCTTCTTTTCCATGTTACTTTCAGGAACTGCTTTAATTTATTATATAATTTCTTTCTTTGCAATACTCATTCCCTAGAAACAAAACAAAACAAAACAGTCATTACTTCAAAATTGAAATCAAATCAATGTTGGTTGGTCATCTAGATTTCATGAACTTTTATTAACATACCTCTATGAGAGGGACCAATCTGATTTTTATTTATGTCCCAGCGTGTTTCACCTGAGCCACAGCTGCTGCAGGAGTGTTCCCATGGCCACTTTTAAATGACACGTTTTATCACATTTTTTTCCCCCTGGATACTAGTACTTTACCATGTCATCTTTTTCCTCATTATTCCAGACTTCTTTCCTCAATAAATACCATTGCTACATACATTTATTGAGAAAATCTCCCTCAGTACCATTCCAGAATATCAATCACAATGCACCACAGGTAAGCTGAGAAACAACATACTTACATTAATTAAATAAATAAAATATCCACAGCATTTAATATTTCTCCTATAGTACCCGTCCTTTATTTCATCAACATCTAGTGAGAAACAATCAGTATAATATATGCTTCTGTAGAAAAGGTTTTCCTGAAAAATGCTAAGCATTGATATTTGACTGTTGCATTGCAGAATTTGCAATTAACATATATTAGGTCTTAATCTTTTACTAGTAAGCATGACAATATATTCTCTGCTGCAGTTTGAGTTCTGTGTTTTTCTTATGCAAAAATACTTTATTTTAAAATATTTTACGTCGTTTCCTCTTTAGCCACAGAGAAGTATTCTTAAAACAGAGTGGGTAAGACTGTTGATTGCTTCACTGCATTACAACTAGCTTGTTGGCATTAATCAGAAAGTACTATATGATTCATTAGCTGTGAAAGGCTTTAAATAATTGATTTGCAGCATGGGGGATTAACATGGAATCTCATTAACCAAGAAAGTTTGCTATAGTTTTCATTTAAGTAGAACTTACGCTTTGGAAATTGCTTGATAGGGGAAAAAACTATAGCTGTCTCAACAGAAACTCAGCGTTGCCAATATTACAAAACTTCCATCATATTATGTATCTTTTTTTAATAGTTGAACGTATGTCTGATATTATAATAAACCTGTGATGCACATTGGACATGCTGTTTGACTGAAATATCTGGTCGATGGGTTTAATTATATTTTTATTTGTTTTGCTAAAGATTATGTGGGTTAGATGAAACTTGCTGTAGATTGACTATAAATATCAGAATTTTTTAATACCAGTGGGGAGTTCAAGTCTCATGAATTAAACTACTCTGAGGTCCTGGATATTTTACTAACAAATGAGAACAGGAAGTGGGTTACTGAGTGAAGACATTTTCAAAGACATGCTCCTCCATTATACATCTACATCTTTCTCCTTAATAGCTTTTTTCAATGTTGCAGATCAGTTTCCTGAAGAGAAGCCCATTGCTTATATGCTCTGTCTATTCTAGGGATTTTTTCTTCTATTGAGTTCTAACACCAGTGACCTGGAAAGGAGTTAGTTGAATGGGATTTTCTATATCTTTACCTGACTTATATCAGAGATATTCTAGAAAAATAATTATTCTGATTCTGTCAAAGTCTCTTTTTTATAATTAAAGAAATGCATTTAACAAATCTGCTGCTACTGTGTTAAAGCATCCATCTAGGGTGAATTTTTTTTTTTTTTATTACTAATAGTTTTACAATGATTTATTTATCAAAAACTGCTTTCAGTTTTTTCAACAGTGTCTACCAAAAGATTAAATAGGGTTCTGTGTCAGAATGGTTTTGTCAAACCTCCCTTTTTATTTCTGATATCTGCCATTTTTCAATTCTTATAAAAAACCATAATTATAAAATAATCTGTTCATAGAAGAAATGTCTTCCTCCAAATACTTAATGACTGGTGCATGCACTGAAGCATAAGTGTTTCTATCCCTTGTAGACTGTTCACATATCAAACACATATGAGCCATCTCTACACATCAAGCTTTTTGATTACTCATTATTACTACATTATCAAATCAAGTTTCTTCAGGTCTCCATGTGCACGGCAAACTTTTCCTTCAATATTATTTCCCTAATGAAACAGCCTGTAATATTAGTGATTTTTTTTTTTTTTTTTGGAAATGGAGTGGATCAAACTGTATAGACTTCTTCATGCAGACATTTTTCAAATTCCATACAAACTTTTATATGCACCACTTTTACATTTTACTATGCTCTTTACTTATTCTTTAAACCTTAACTCAGGAATATTTTATTGGGATTCTTGGCTCACCTGAACCAAGTGGCAGTCAACAATGACCTTCATTTTTATTTAGTTTTTCTTTCCTCAAATGCTGGATATTTACTAAGAGGGGAAGAGAGCATGGGGAAGAGTTTTGTATTTGCCCAGGTGTATATTGATTTAGTGGTGTATTTGACCTCTTCATTTAGGTTTCTTTCCTTTGACTTGATTTGTAACCTAAACCATTCCTGCTACTTTTCTGGTGTCAGAAGAGCAGTAGAACTTTGGTTTGTGATACTGACAATCTTCTAGCTGTTGGCTAAAGCAAAAACACTATAAGTCTTCAAAGCATTGCAAATTTTAAAATCTTTTCCTCATACCATTTTTTGCATGACTCAATGAAATTCTAGAAATTTTATTTCAGTTCACACACAATTTCAGGATAAGTTTTATGGCTTTTTTTATCATTTTATGGGAGGATCACAGGTCCTCAATGGGCAGTTTTGATCCACTGCCCTCCTAATGTGTAGCATTACTCTTTTACAAGAGAGATGATTTAAGACAATGATCATCAGGCTGGAAATAAAAAATTAAGAACAATATAAAAAAGACCCTAAAAAGGAATGGTTATAAACATAAGATGATCTCACTTCACTGAGCAATCTCCAGTAGAGGTGAGGTTCCTTAGAAGAGAGGAGTCAATGATTTGACACTGCTGCCACATAATAGGTGTTTCTATTGCCATTAGTCTGACAGTTCTTGTAAGCAGAAGTTCAGTTCTATGTCTCAGAAAAGTCACCATTGAAAATTCAGGTGCAAAATGAAATAATCCACAAACATGTAGCAATGTGTCACTAGCTTACTTCTTTCTTTATGAACTTCAGCAAAATTATTATCTTCAAGAATTTGTTCCAAGTAAATTATTATGATTTAAACACTGTAGTGCTAGACAACAGCTTGTGTTGTAGCTACATTTAAGAAGAATAAAATATAGAAAATGAAACATTGGGACATACTCATGTCTGTACTATCTGTTCCTGTAAGACAGAAAAATCAACAAAAAGAATTAACAAGATAAATCTAATTGTTTTCTGAAATGTTCTAAAGATTTAAGAAATATTTCTCCATACTAAACTAAAAAGATTCAATACAACTAAACCTTTCCAATTTAATTAAAATATATTACAGCATATTTTTTTCTCTGTTTTATCACAGACTGAATCTTATGTAGATTCAGGTCCCATTCTGTGAAAGCTGAGTACGGATCAGAATAGCATTGCATCTTATACCTGTTTCCAAATTAGGAGCAAAACTATATGAGGTAAACCTCAAGAACTAGGGTATACATTTCCTTCAATAAATAGGTTCAAAACTTGGTTTATTAGTTATTCTTTGGGTTTAATACTTTAAAATCACCTTGAAATTATAATATTATTTACAGACCAATAGTATAATTATGCTGTATGACATCCCATTGTGACATAAGATGATGGAATTTTTACTTTGTGATTATGATTCTCCTCCATCCCTTTATTTCTAACACATTGGATGTATTAAAAAAAGGTGGGGGGGAAAAAAGGAATTTGGAAGGGACATAGAAAGCAGCTTTGCCAGGAAGAAATTATGCCATGGAAATGGAATCTGTGTTTTGGTTTTATTTTCCTTGTTTTGCTTTTGTGATAGTATGTCACAGGGGAAGTTATTGATTCTGCATTTGATAAAGCAGCTTTTAAACGTAATAATTCTTCCATGTCATTTATCTTTTCCTTAATATCAAAGCTGCCTCAGACACTGAACATTCAATAAGTAAAGTAAAAATGTTTATTTTGTCTTGGGGTAAGGAAGAAACATTATTAATGTTGATCCTTTGTTAATATTCTTGAAGCCACCACTGCCCAAAACAATGCTGATATTCTCTTCCCTCATATGTTAAATTCAGTAATTTAAATTGTTTAATGATTACTAATGAAATTGTACCCTTATAGAAATATCACTAAATTGCTTATGATTTTTTCAAGTGATTGATGTGAAAGAAGAAACACCACACTTGGTGTTATATGGCATCATAAAAAATCAGTAACTTAAGGTAGTATTGACTGCTTTTCAGATGGAAAATTGGTTGCCAAAATGCATACAAATTACATTTTGTTCCCAGCAGAAACTCAGAAATAGTGCTTTTGTCTAAAACATGACTACAATACTAAAAAGAGTTATTTTCATATTACATGATCTCAGTGTTATGCTTACATGCAATCTCTACAGATGTACCTGAATATTTGAGAGAAAGAAAAATTAAACATTTTGTAAACAACATAAGGGTATTGTATAAGACTCCAATTTTCATCAATAATAATAGAAAATGTAAAAGAAGTAAAAAATAAAAAAAAAAGAAGATAAATATTAAGGCTTTTGGAAGTATACATAATATTAAATGACAAACCTGAGGCTTTTACATAATTCAAATTACGGCTATTCCTGCTTGCTAGAAACAGTACAACATCAATTTGATGCCAAGGTTTAGTCATTAATTTCTAATTTGATTGTAGTGTTTGCTTTTAAAAAGAGAGATCTATTCTTGGTCATATTCTTTCATTTTTCAGTCTCCTTTTTGTTGTTCAAGACTCCCTAGTCCAAATTTTATCAAATATTTTTCTCTGTCTTCACCCAATTTATGCAGTGTATTTGAGAAATTTGAAAAACTGTGAATAACAAGGAATAGAGCATGAAAATTTGTTCAATTTAATCTCCTGTTCTGGCATCATATAGCATAAGAAATATTATTTCTTCAATACTAGCAAAAGGCCATTGACTTTTTATTGGTCTGAACTGACTTTGGTAGTTGTGGTAACTTTTGTCTAGTAGACAAGTAACTATTGTCCAATTTTTTTTTTTGTTAAACTTTAGTTTATAGTGATGAAAAGAAAAATGTGTATACTGAACTGTTGATGATTCCTCAATAAAAACTCTTGTAGAAGGGTAGACACTGAATGATACCTGAGGCCCAGGCATGAAACCTTGTGAATCAGGCAGAATTGGACTTACATGTATTGGTATTGTTATCATCAAATTTATTTTCACCTAGAAGTGCCAACAACAATGGTAAGGAGAAAACAGCGCAGTGATAAAACTCTTCATTATATGAGCATCACAGCCTGCCTCCTTAGATCTCAGCTGAGAAGCAATAGAATCCAGAGAAACTTAGATCACAAAGGGGCATATTTCAGTTAGAATTTTAGCAGGTAAAGATCTTGCTTAAAATTGTAATCACGCAATAAAAGAGGGAGGAATCAGACAATCAGACTAAGAACTAAAGGAAAACTATGTTAATATTAAATTTAATATTTTGGGGGGGAAAAAAAGGAAAAAACCCCTCATGTGTCTAAATGTATATTTTACTTCAAAGTATATTACTAAATCTGTTAGGAATGAAATTGCACTTATCAAACTTAAGCTGAGAGACAGTGAGAGATAGTGTTTAAAAGAAAAAAGATGGAAATCCTGAAATGAACACTGAAAGTTCTCTACTGGAATGCATTTAAATTCTTTTTACATTATTTTTACATTTGTATCAAAAATACAAAATGACTGATGCTTCTATTATTATATTTAAATATGTAATATAATATTACATATATTATATAATATTATATATAGGTACGTATTATGCCTATCTATAGATAGATATAGATACATAGATATAGAGATATAGATGACACAGATATATAGATAGATATCTGCTGCAAGTACAAATTTATACTTAGGCTGATTAACATACAGTTTTTCATAGTTTTTACCTACTCTCTGCATAAGAGGAACCTGGCCTATTTACTTATTTCCAAATTGTTTGCAATTCTTATGTTTGACGGTCATCCAAGTTACTTTGAGGAGGATTAAATCTGAATAGGGTGTATTTTTGTTATTGTCAATCATGTTCACTAACATTTTACTGATGTTATTTTGTGTCATGGTAATTTTAAACCATTTCTTGTGTTAAGGAACAGACATAGGCATAGTGAAGGAATTCAAATCACATATTGGTTGCCCAGTAGATTCAGACTTCTGAAAACAGAGAAATGTCTCTCAAATTTAAACTACTTCAATGATGTTCACACAGCACACAAGAACTAGTTTTCACTTTTGGCTTGAAGACATTTAATATAATGCAAAGATTTTCTCAGTATTTACTCATCTAAATAAAACTGATTGTTTCTCAGAGATCATGTCTTATCATTGTCTTACCATTTGTAATATTGTCTGTGAATGATTTAGTTTGCCAGAAGACCAAGTGCCATTTTCTACAAATTAGGAATATGCTCAAACTGCTGGCATAACTGTGGATTTTAGTTAGATTATATTATGTACAACTATGCACAACCGTGCATGACATAGAAACATTTTTGTTAGTACTTGGAATGACAGATAAATTAAACTGTCCTTTCTGCTCTATATAAATACTTAGAATATCAGAATCTGCTAGGAGTCGTACTACAGAAACATATTGAGATGATAAATATATTATAAAATCTAACACTGCTTGGCATAAAGATGCAAACTCCTAAAGAGTAGTGCTTCAGAGATTTGAGATCTTTGGAATTTCTTATTCTTCAATTATTTGTACAGTTTGCTCTTTCTAGACAGAAAAAGAAGCAGAAGCCAGTTAGAGTCAACTCAGCAAGTCTCTGCAGACCTTAGCTGAGAGCTGCAGTTGCTGGTGCATCAGTCGTTCTAAAGTCTCATGCAGAGCATCCAGTGCAGAGCGCTCAATGCCTACATTACATCCCAGAATTTCTTGTCTTATATTTCCTCATGAGTTTCTGCTTTTGTTATTGCTGATTGTGCAGCTGGGTGCCTAAATATCATAATTCCAAAGAAAGCCTAACCAGAGTTGCAACCATCTCAGGAGCAAGCAGGAAATACAACATCTAAGGTGTGAATGTTTTAAACTTTCTGATGACTGATTGGGGTGTTTGATTGTTTAAGCACTGCAAGGATTACAGGGATAAATGATTAGAATGCAACCCTCAGTTGAGGTGGTTTGAATAATACTATAACAATCACAGCCACTTGACAACCTTTTATGTTTGACTCCAAGAATTAGACCCATGGTGTGTTTTTTCTTTTTTATTGCCAGATGGAATTTAGTCATGCAATGCAGAGAAAAGAGAGGAAAAACAATGGTTTAAAATTAATTACAAACGTTTTACTACAGTCTGGTGAGACCATTGTAATCTACACAAACAGTCCTTAACTGGTATTTAGCAATCAAATTCTATTTTGTCTGCTGTTTTAATAATAACAAAAGAATTAGTAGTGTTTCTATTTAGTGAAGTATTCACTGCCACCTCCTTTCTTTAATGGGTTTAATCTGTTTATCATTCATTCACTGATATTTTCAAATGCATTACTACAAAACTAAATAAAACAATTGGTTAGCAATGTTTGGATAGATGTGTGACTAGATAAATAACATGCTTTAATGGTGATTTTTGCTTACACAAGAAAGAAATTTCACACAAGGCAGTAAATTTTTAAAATATAGATAATCATCTCAATTACTATTATTATTTTGAAGAAAGCCTATCTCAGATATGTATTTAGATCATTACAATCTCCTGTGTAAAATTTATTTAACTTTTTATTCAGTCTACATTATTTTGTCTCTAACTTTCTGAATCCTTACAGAATAATAAAACTCTCAGTGACCTAAGGAAGTTCTCATAAAAAAAGATCCTACAAATTTGTATTGTAACATTTTATTGTATAAACTTAGACATATCACTGAGGAATATAAATTCAGGCTTTTTTGCTTAGTTCCTGTGTCTCTAATCTACATTTTTCTTTTATAATCTTTATTAAAATATCTATATAATTATACATTTTGTGCCTAGGTGATGCATAGTCCTTATTTTTGTTCTTATGAAACTCAGTAAACAGTCATTTAGTCATTGTAATACTCGTTTGTGTGGGCAATCACATTTGTAAATGCTCTCATGTGAATAAGACCAACATCTGGATTTTCCAACCCAGCATGAGCTTTGATAGCCATGACAGTAATACTGTATTCTGCCTATTACAACTATTAATTTGTGCTTGGAGCATCCTAATAATTTTCACTGTCCTGCTTTAACTAATGATTAATTGAACAATAAATTTAAACTTTTATGAAATCAAAAATCCTCAAAGAATAAATAGAGCTTGGGAAGATAACAAACACAATTTGTATCAACACAGATTTAGTTCTATAAAACCATAAATAGGACAATCAAGACTTTATTATATTCACTTTAGAATTAATATAATTGCTATTGAAATATGAGAGACAATGCATATTGGGAATGAAGATTTAGGAATTTCCTCTTAGGAATACCAGAGGTTTGATTTAAAGCATATAGTTACGTATAAGCCTAATTTTTTCAGATACTGCAGTTTAGATGGTAAATAAACTACGTAAAGAACCTCAGAAAACAAGAAAGTTAGTATTTAGAATAAAACCATAAAAAGTTTCAAAACTTACATTGTATACACTAATAAAAATATCCTGGTTTCAGATGGGACAAAGTTCATTGTCATGTTAGTAGCTGGTACAGGGCCATGTTTTGGATCCAATACGAGACTAATGTAGCTAACACACTGATGGCTTAACTGTTGCTGAGCTGTGCCCAGTGTCTGCCAGTGAGGAGGTGCACAAAAAGCTGGGAGGGAGCGTGGCCAGGACAGCTGACCTGAACTGATCAGAGGAGAATTCCATAACACAAAGCATCATCCCCTGTACAGAAACTGAGGGAGTGATCGCTGCTGGGGATGGGCTGGACATCACTCTGTGGACAGTGAACTCTGCATCACTTGTTTCTCTTGGGTCTTGTTAGTAGTAACTTCTTTTTCCCCATTTTTTTTTCCAGTTAGTAAATTGTTCATATCTCAATCCACAAGGTTTACCTTTTATTTCTGATTCTCCTCCTCAATGACAGGGAGGAAGTGAGCTGCTGCATAATACTTTATTGCTACCTAAAGTCAAATAATGATAAAAAAATAAATTCAATTTATCTTGATTAATGAAAATAATAGTAAAAAAAATAAACTTGGGTGTATGATATCTTTTGAACTTCATTCTTCTTAACTGATGTATCTAATTTCAGAAAAAAGTGCTATCATTGAGCATTAAAAAAATTATTCCTTTATCTATCAGCTAATTCTATGCATTTCTATTTAAAATAAGTAATCTTTGCAGGAGATAAAAACATACAATTACCATGTTCTCACTTGTTTTTTATCTAAAGTTGTTCCTATGGAAAATGCAAACACTTTTTTTTCTTTCAAAATTTCCAAATTCTAAAATCTACTCACCTCTAAATAATTGGGGAAACAATAGAACTTCTTTCCAGACCTCAAACCTGTAAAAATCTAGTACAGTAATCCCAGTTCTATATGTGGTTGCACACAAAAAAACTTTATCATAGGACACTTTTATTTATTTATTTATGGCTCCACAGGACATTGAAGCCCTTGCTAATGTTGAATTAACTTCCTCAAATTTAAGCTCAAATGTTGAACAGTCTGAGAATCTTCTAATAACTTTTTGCGGAGTTTGAACTTGCATATATTATAAGAAGATGAATTTAAAAAATTAAATAAAAATATTTTTTGTAGATCCATCACATTCCTGAAACTCCATTCTCCTGACTGCAGCTCTTGTCCTGCAGACATTCCTATTAACAAACCTGTGAGAGGTAGATATTAAAACCAAACTATCATCAGTGTTTCTCTGCATCATTAAACATAAAGCACATTAACCAAGAGAATCAGTGTAGAGCCCAATTAATTACAAGAAAAAGAACAGCAGGGGCGTGAAAGAGTTTCCAAATGTGCTCAATAGCCTCATCTCAAGCATTTGTATATGCACCCTAAAAAGCAAACCTATGTAATCTGTAATGCAAATATTTAATAAAATAGAACTATTAATTTGATACATCTGTTTTTTGAAAAGTTTTCTTCTGAAAGTTTTTTAGGCATTAATATCCTCCATTCACTATAGAAAATTACATCAGTTACTGGGAAAAATATCCATTGAGAAAAAATCCACAAAAAACCACCATTCAGAAAGACATGTCCAGACAGATCCAGGGATGGTTTTTTTGTGGTTGTGCTCTATAGCAGTATATTTTAACTTGCTTACAAGTTACATATTGAAGAAAATTTAATGGAGTTTATGGTATATAATTGAAATGTGCAGGAAATTTTTAATTAAAGTCAACTCAACTTCACAGATTTTTTTTTTTACATAATCATTGAAGTTTGGGTTTCATTTCATCTGTCTGAAGGAGCAATCTAAGTTCCAGCTCATTAGATTTAAATGTAACCTTTCCATCCAACCCAAAGAAAATAAAATACTTATCTTTGAGAACTTATCTTTGAGAAATGCCTATTTCTCCTCATGAGTGGTGTAGATAAAAAGATGAAATTAAACCATTTAAGTTTTCATCATCAAAAATTGGATGAGATCAAACCACTTCCAGTGGCTTTATTAGCATACACTGAAATATGAATTTAAAAATCATCTTAGTAGACGAATGTTGAGAAAGAAATAATGTTGTTAAATGAAAAAAGAAAATTTTTTAACACAAACTATGAAGATATGACTATCACAATTATTGACAAGCTATAAGCAATAAAGATATTTTTCTAATGTAAAATATAGCCTGTTCAAGTTAAAAACCCAGCAAAATTATTATTAAGTCAGTTAAATAGTTTTATGATTCAGACACAAAGACTGAGGACAAATTTTGTGCATTTTTGTGGGTTTACAGCAAGATTACAATCACCATGGTAACACTTCTCATATTAAAATGTAGAATAAGAGATTTTGACTAGTTACTCATCTGCATCTTAATTTTCTGAGACAAAAAAAGATACTGTTTCAATTTGTTAATGATTACAGGATCATATTTTTGTCTTTATTAATAATTAATGAATTAATATATTTTGCATAAATATATGGGACCTTGAAGATTAAAATCTTACAAATGGTGTGACTGAAGTGCACTACAAAACAACAGAAACAAACAAAGTCCTAACAGCTTTCTGTGTTATCCAAACATTCCCGATCCTTAAACTCCATTAGTGAGCATGCTAGGGTATTTTTTTGCCAACAACTAACATTATTTACAAACAAATCATGCCTACTGTTCATCTATTCTAATCTGAACAATTTAGTTATGTGGAGTACTGTTGCATCAACTTCAGAGGAAATCACTCACTGCGCCTTGTAAACAAGGCCATCAGAATATCCATATTTACCACTTTGTGAATTCATACTTAATTACCAGTGCAATGTTCATTGTATTCTCATGATTGAGACATCATATGATTCCTGCTTGTCCTGCTGGCTCTGTTCCTTTCCTTGTCTTTGTTTTGGGATTGAAATTTGGTCATTCAAATGACTGAAACATCATCTTTGCTTCCAGCTGGTTGCTGCTTATGTGATGACAATTATCCCCATAGTTATCCTAGTTATTCCATACTGTATGACATGCTTTTGTTCACTGATAATAGCATTCACATTTCATTTATTTAAATATTTTTTCTATATAATTTGTGCTTAAAAATTAAGTTCTAGGGTTGTCATTCAGAAATAAAGACCAAAACAATAACATTGCTTGAAAATTTATTTTATAAATTAGCAGCTTTAAATAAAAAGCTTGAATATGCTTCCAGATTTCATGTGAGTTATAGACTACTACTTTTTAGAATTTAAGTCTACACATCATTGTTTCCTGGCATTAAGATATTTCCCTTTTATATTAATGTAAACTAGGCAATGGAACTTTGCCAAGTCCTGTTGAAACCTAGGTATGATCATGGAACCATGAGACTGGTTTGGATTGGAAGTGACCTTAAAGATCATCTAGTTCCATGATTCTGGCATGGGCAGGACCCCTTTCACTTGACCAGATTGCTTAGAGCTCCATCCCATGTGGCTTTGAACTCCCCCAGGGATGGGGCAGCCACTTTCCCTGAGCCACCTGTTTCAGTGCCTCACCACCTTCACAGTAAAGAAGTTTTTCCTAATATTGAATCTAAACCTATTCTCTTTCAGTTTGAACCCATTCCCCCTTGTCTTGGTACTACATTCTCTTGCAAAAAGTCTTTCCCCATCTCTCTTGAAAGTCCCCTCAGGTACTGGAAGGCTACATTTAGGTTACCCTGAAGCCTTTACCTTTCCACGATAAATAATCCCAATTCTTTTAGCTCTTCCTCACAGTGCATCATCCCTCTGTTCAACTTAGTGGTGTTCCTCTGGACTTGCTCCAACAGGTCCATGTCCTTCCTGTGCTGGATGCAGCACTTCAGGTGGTTTCTCCTGAAAGCAGAATAGAAGGTACTTTGGATTAACTTCTTGTTCCATGACCTCCCCAGTCACAGGGGTAAGGCTGACAGGTCAGTTCTCAGGATCATTCTTTCTTCATTTTTAAAAATAGGTAACGTGTTTCTATTTTTGTATTCACACAGGACTTCCTCTGAGTGCCATGACTTTTCAAATATCATGGAGGATGGCTTGGCAATTACATCAGCCAATTCCATTAGGACTCAGGTGCCTCTCATGGGGTCTGATAGACCTATGCACATTCAGGTTCCTCAGGTGGTTGTGAACCTGATCTTTGATTCTTTGGTCTTTGCTATCTACTCTCATACTGTTTTACAGTAATTTAAAATATATATATATATAGTACTAGTTTCCTAAACTTTCTAGCTCCATGTTACTATGTTTTTCATACTGTATAGTAAGATTTAGTAGCTATTATAGCATGGGATAAGAGTCAAAGACACAGGGACATCCCTTTCTGTATCCCTTTCTTAACAGAGAAGCACAGAGAGCTCAGTTCTTATTGTAATGGGCCCTATAAAGGACTCAAGGTAAAAATAAGCTCTAACAAATGATTAATAATCATAGATGAAGTTGGATACAGTGTGGAAAGTGAAAACATAAAGATAGGTATAGATTTCAATAAATAGATAGAAGCCACATCTTTCAGATGTTTATAAATTGAAAATTTAGCTTTTGAAGGAGGAGTTAGAGATCAGATTGATAGCTGTTAATGTGTTGTGAGTTGAATAGAAGAAAGAAACATCAAATTAACTACATATAATTTATTGATTATAAATTGCCTGTTACCTTGCTTAGAGCACATAAATATGACTGATAATTGATCACATAAATAAAGATAAAACTACCAATTTTATGTAGTTCATGTGTCTGAAGTAAAAGTACGGACTATATTGAGAATGAATAAGCAACCATTTCCAAATATGTATATGAAAGATTCATTTTCTGTATCAGCAATTAACTTTTTTCTTTTTAAAATTGTAAGCCATCTTGGGCAAAACACATGCTTATTCAAATGAGAACAGGATCCCCCAATATCTGCTGTTTCCCTGTCTTGTAGTTCTAGTAGGAAACTAAGTATCTTTATTCTTTTTCAATTAATAAACCACACTTTATACATATACCTACTAACCCAACACAACATAAGAGAGAGAATTCACCAGAGAATGAATCTATTCATGACTTACTCTGGCTATTGTCAGATTAATTTTTCTCTTTTTTCCTAACTTGTGGTAGGGCCAGATCTGATTTTAGGTGATTGATTGATATATCAATCACTTCAGGGAAAAAATCAGTTTGACAATAGCTTTTTTTAAGTGCAACATTAAATAAATTGTTATTTAGGATAGAAATCTCCCACAATGAGATGATTTTCACTGGTTTAGAAAGATTGAAGAAGGACCAACAGGACACCACTGGACCCACAGTGATCTTGGGCTTGACCTCTCCCCTCTCTCTCTTCCCCCACCTCTCTCCCCCTCTCCTCTTTCATTTTTCTTTCTACCTCTCTGCCTCACACTTACCAGTAAATAAAATCTATATTGTTGACTTCCATGTACGGTCTTATGTGCACCTTGATTCAAGCAGAGGCATCTCTCACTATTAGGATCACAACTACTAGGATCCATTAAAGTTCCATTCTTATTGCAACAGTGTCAAAAAAAATACAAAATTAAATGTCTGGTTTTGATTCTGAGAAAATGTAGGCTAGATGAATAATATTACAAAGTTTGATACATCAAATAAAATTGTTATTAACAATGGAAATTTGGAACATTTTGTAAAAAATCAAATGTTTTTCATTATATGTTCTAAGTTGTGTGAAATAATATCTAGGAAACTGTGGGTAGGAAACAGTCATAGCAGTGAAATGGTGACAGTAGCTCCTCATAATGAAGAATAAGAAAAAATATTTCTGTGATAACAGAACCAATATTACTGAGGTAAGTGTTGGTAGAAACATTCAAGAAAAAGAAATAAAATCCTAACTAATTAAAACATGAAAAATACTTTAAAATTGGAAACAGATGGTATGAAGGAAGAAGGAAATCAGAAGGAAGAAAAATTAAGAGATCAGTAAGGCTGAAAAAATATAAACACATATTGTATTCCTCATATTTTTCAATTTTACAAAGGTGACTACTGTTTTTAAATTATTACAAATTCCCCATTAAAAAGGGCACAAATATGTAGACAATAGCTCACTTCTCCATACGATTCAGCCATATACCTACAGTGTTAAAGTTATAAGATGGATGTCTGAAAGTAAGAAGGGAAGTGGGTGGTGAGAAAATAGAAAAGGAAGAGCTGATGCTGAGAAAGATCAGGATGCATGATTCTTGGTAAAAGTAGTATCAGTGGGAAAAGTGAAGTTTGCTGGAGGGAGATTTTAATAGTTTCTTGTGGAGCTAAAGAAAATTGACAGATCGGCACAGCTGAAAACTTATGTGGAGCTATCTAGCCTGACATGCTTTATATGTTCTAATATACACACAAATATTTTTGTTGTGAAATATATTGCTGCCTCAAATATTCTTTGCTGAAATATTTCCAGGTTATTTGTCAGAGCTGTGTAATCATTTTGGCAAATAGCAGAGCTCAGTCTCTAATGATGACAGCAATCTGTCATCATTAGGATTTCACAGTGTGGAAGAATATACTTTACAATCTGTTTTTCTCAATCGCTACACATTTTCTGTTTTACTCTACAGAACTTTCTTTGGCACCATCCATTCGCAGTTAAAAACTGTGAGCAAAAAGGAAAAAAAAAGTTGCTGTTAACAAGTTAATTACAACACTTCAAAAGCAGACAAAAATTGAAAAAAAATAACCAAAAAAGAAACCTGTGTCCATTCACATTCCTTCATTCTTGGAATTAGCAGTTTTCAAACAGAAGATTTATTTAAAAACTAATAATTATCATTTATGAAAATTATTAGGATATCCTAACTGCAGCTGAAGCAATCTCATTGACAGCACTGTTACTCTGCTATACATATACATATATTCATATATATATATATGTATTTTCTCCTGTTTTGACTGTTTCTTTTTGATCACATAATTACAGATATTTACAGAATTCCAAAAGCTTGAGGGAAAATGAGTGACATAAGATCTAGTTTAAGAGTAGTATTGTGTTCAAAATTCTTCTGCAAGCTTTGTAAGAGAAGAAATGAAATAAAAAGAAAATGTTAATGAAAATTAAAATCTGATTTACTGTCATCTAAAGTGTGGTAGTTTCTGCATATAATTCTCTTACCTTTGTCATTTTTTAATATGAATTATAAATTTGTCAGGGGAGACCTAATTGCAGTCTTCAACATCCTCATGAGGGGAAGTGGAGGGGGAGGCACTGATCTCTTTCCTCTCAGGATTAGTGACAGGACTGGAGGGAATGGGCTGAAGCTGAGTCAGGGGAGGTTTAGGTTGGATATCAGGAAAAGGTTTTTCACTCAAAGAGTGGCTGAACACTGGGACAGGCTCCCCAGGGCAGTGGTCACAGCAGCAGCCTGACCACAGCATTCAAGAAGCATTTGGACAATGCTCTCAGGCCCAGGGTGTGACCTTTGGGGTGTCCTGTGCAGGCACAGGAGTGGGATTGCATCCTGATCCTGACCTGGGTCCCTTCCAGCTCAGCATATTCTATGATCCTACGGCTGTTCTTATCAGTGCTATATTTAAGCAGGTGGGTGTTGAATCTGAAATGTGTAGTGGCACTTACATGGATGGTAGGATTTTTCAGTCTTTGTTCTATTTTATTTTAATGGATTATACACAATACTTGTATTCATATTTGCAATGAAACTTCTGGAAATAGTAAGCTGTTTCTTTTAACTCTATCATAACAAGCAGGAAGGACTTCTTTATCACAGTACTTGTTAGTAAGCTTGGGGAGAAGCTAACCCAAAATGCTACCTTAAATTAATTTAGATTTTAAGATATTTAAGCAAGTTGGCAACCACAGGATTGTCTCCTTCCTCACAATTTTCTTTACAAGCCTAACAGTGCAAATCTTACACAATGGAATATTTTCCCATCAAAATACTTCCAAACAGTGGACAAGATTTGGATTGAGCTTGAAAGGCTAATATACATATATATAAACATATCTTTATATTTGCACAACTTTACAAAAGTTATGGTTTCAGTATTCTTAAAAGGTATTTTGTCTTTCAGAGGCAGGCTATAAATGCTCTAGGGAGCACCTTTTTGACAAGCAGTATGTATGTTCTTTAACATGATTAGAATTTTCCTGTAAAATGAGATTTTTGGGCTAATTAGCTCACTTCCTCATAAACCAAACCCTCAAGAAGAAACAAATTTTAACTCAGGTAAAGTTTCAGTCACAATTCTTAAATTTTACTTCAAAAAACATATTGATTCACTAACTTGTTTATAGTTCATCTAAATTCATCTGCTTTTTGAAGCAAGGTATTTACTCTAATTTCCTGTAGGAAAAAAATAAAGATATTGCTTTTTGTTCAGCTCTCTTTTTTATGTTTTTACTTGGTAAAACATTATCAACAAATGAATCACTCACTCTACTTTCCAAGAAACCTGATTTAGTCAGCATGAAAGGCCTTCTCCATTAAAGAAAAAGAAAAAAAAGGGTTTAATCTTTTAAACAGAAAGAGAAGTTGCTTGTCTTATCAGGTTTTCATTAATTAGTAGACTTCCAGTAGATGCAAGTTTATTTTCTCTGTACCTAAAAATATCCATCTCATCATTTACTTCCCAAAACACTGGTCTATCTAGTTAACTAGCTTACATACTACTTCCCACAAATTAGTGAACTATTTGACTAGTCATACTGAAGGGGGAAGATACAAAACAGTAGGTTAGGGTGCTTGTTAAGGGAGAAAAGTCCTGTGATTAGTCACTGTTATCAACATTATTTATAAATGAAAATAGTTCGGGCAACACTTTTAGTATGGAGATAAGAGAAGCTTTAATCCAAAAAGACCCGTCCTGTAGCCTGAAAATTTGTGTATGGAATAAGATAAATACCTTATGGCAAGAAAAAAGAAGTGTTTTTTCATCTCTTAATGTCATGAAAAGGAACCTAAATTGCCTGTAATTGGGAGATATGATGGCCAACAATGATAGCAGGCATCTGTCTTCAGGCTATATACTAATGATTCTGTTACTCTGAGAAAAACATGCAAATTCTTATTTCATGCAACATGTTCTCATCTGCCATATTAAGTAGCCATATGTACATTTTGGTGCTTGATTCAAAGCACCTGGAGACTTAACTCTGGTTACAGCTAATGTTTAATGCAGCCTTCAGGGGTGTGTGATTATGGGTGGGGTTGACCCTGGCTGTATGCCAGTTGCCCACCAAAGCTGCTCTATCACTTCCCTTCCCAGATGGACGTGGGAGAGAAAATATAATGAAAGGCTTGTGGGTTGAGGTAAGGACAGGGAGAGATCACTCACTGATTACCATCATGGGCAAAACAAATTCAGCTTGGGGAAATTAGTTCAACTTATTAAGGATAAAATTGAAGAAGGTAATGTTAAATAAAAACTAAATCTTAAAACTTCTCCACCACCCCTGCCTCCTTCCTAGGCTCAACTCCACTCCAAATTTGTTTACCTCTTCCCCTGCAGAGGCTTAGGGAGGTGAAGTTGCAGTCAGATCATTGCATATTGTTTCTGCCACTCTTGGCTCCCTGCTCTCCTCCCCTGCTCCAGGGTGATTCTTCCCATGAGGTGCAGCCCTTCAGAAACAAGCTGCTCCAGCTTGAGTCCCCCGCAGGGTCACAAATCCTGTCAGCAAACCTGCTCCAGTGTGGGCATCCCAGTGGGTCACAGCCTCCTCTGGGCATCCCCCTGCTCCTCTGTGGGGTCCTCCATGGCTTTAGGTGGATCTTTGCTCTGTGGTGAACCTGTCTTGGGAGGTTGAGGGACAGCCTGCCCCACTGTGGTCTTCACCACAGGCTGCTCTCTGACACCTGCAGCACTTCCTCCTCCTCCTCTTTCTTCCCTGACCTTGGTGTCTGCAGGTCTGTTTCTCTCACACGTTCACAATCTACCCTCCAGCTGAAATAATGCATTTTTTCCCTCTTAAGATTGTTATACCAATGGCACTACCTCCAATCACTAATGGGTTTTGCCTAGGCCAGCTGTAGGTCTATTGTGGAATTGTCTGGCATTGGCTCTGCTGTTCATGGGATAAGAGTCTGTCATTTTTGCAGAAAACACACACCTGTAGCCACCCTCCACACACCATTACCAAAATCTTGCCATGCAAGCCCAACACAAACTAATTATTCTATCCCAATCACTAAAAAAACCCCCAACCAAACAAAAGCAAAAACAAACAACCCCTAAAACCAAAAAACAAAACAACCAAAAAACCTCAAACAAAAAAACATAAAAAACCACAAAAAAACCCAGAAAAACNGCAAAAACAAACAACCCCTAAAACCAAAAAACAAAACAACCAAAAAACCTCAAACAAAAATCATAAAAAACACAAAAAAACCCCAGAAAAACAAACAAAAAGCCCCAAACCAACCAAACAAAAAAAAAAAAAAAAAGAAAAAAAATCTTTCAAAACTGGTGAAATTAGATTCGTTAGGGATGCATGTCGGCATGCATTCAGGTATTTTATCTTCAAAATCAGGAGTTCTGCGATTTATTGATGGAATGGCTCCTTATCAGTTGTGATTGGGCCTAGGAATGAGGAAAATATCTGACTGGACAACCCCCAGAACCACATGGAACACAACCACAAGCATCTAAAATCAGATAGTCAAGTTCTTAAGTTTAAGCATGTCTTAATTCAGAACTTCTCTTGGACTGCAGTATTATATTCAGTTGTTGAAGTTCTGATGACAACCTGGTACCAGCAATACCTGAGAGTCCAGCAGTCCCATCAGAGAGAGGACAGCCAGCAAACTGCCTAGACTTGTTGACCAGAGGGACTGCATTGAAATAACCATGATCTACTCCTGATGCAAAAGATTACACAAGTGTTTGTAGTCTATTTATACTACACACCAGTCATATAATAGAAACCCAAGAAGAATCATAAGGTGCTCAGAAAATGGGATTTAAATGAGTGACAACTGCTCTCGCATTTGTCAGATGGGACCAGGGAGGACTGAGCGCATGAGTGAATAAGTTAGTAGCTACAGGTGGTTGCCACTGAGAATTAATTTCCCTCTTCATTAAGCTCCTTATATACAGAGCCAAGGGAACTAAGATGGCATGATCCTCAATGAAGCAGGAAATTGAGTAATCCTAGTCAGTCTTCTAAATAAACCTTGCTATTGGGAACTGGCTGCATAAGTAAAGGGACTAGTTCACTTTCCTCTTGCCTCAGCCTTTTTCTGCTTGATACTCTTGAAAATAGAGGTTAATAATATTTTGTAAACAAAATTTTTAAAAAGTAAAGAGGATTATGATAATGTAGCATCAATGAAAGAGCCCCACAAAATGGCTCAATTAAAAAGTGTTGGAGACTATCACACATATCTTACTCTGCAAGGTAATATTTAAGGGCACTATCAGAAAGACATTCTGGCAAAAATATACTTATAAGAGGACAGTCCTTACAGGGGAAAGTAACTCTCATGAAGAAAAGTTTTCAAGAAAGAGATGGAATTAATGGTAAGTACTAGTTTAGTCTGCTGTTACACTGCTTCAGTATTAGCATGTTACAGTGTTCCTGTATGTCTGGAAAACCTGATATTGCTTAGTTTTTAGCTGAATTTTTTCTTGAAATTTTGTAAATATTTTTAAAAGGACAAGATGTTCAGCTAATAACACAGATGAAGGCTATCAAAATAAAAGTTGCCCCTTCAAAAAAGAGAATCAAAACCAATGATTCTAGGTGCTGAGAAGATCTTCTATCATAGAGTACTTTACACTAAAAGATATGGAACGTGCACTATTAAAAAAAAAACCAAAAAACCAAAAAAACAACAAATCTAAATCTTTATAAAATTGCCAGTTTCTGATTCACCTCAGTTCACTCAATTACCCAGAGGGCTAAGAAAATTCCTCAAAGTGCGTCAAGAATCCTGAGAATTAGGTTCCAAAGATTTGTGTTCTCACTGACAGTCTGAACTTCTGCCCAGCGAACTTCAGTTGACATTACTATTGATTTCATTGTCCAAGAGACATGGTGGGATATAGGAGCACTGAGGATGGGTCAGCACAGCTCTGCAGTGAAACATACTTAACCATCTGGTCTACCTTCTGGAAATCTCTTCTCGCAGCCTGACATGGGCCGAATAAATATCTTCATTTATAATAATTTCCATAATGACTTAGAATGTTGACAGTGATTACTCATTATATTTCTCTCTATTTGATCCAGCTAACACAGCCACCCAAGAGCATATACAGTTCCACTTTTCTAATTTTTCTCCTAAATAATGTCCCTGTAATTGGCAGCAATCAGCTCTGGATTTATTTATTTAATATTTCAAGAGTACTAACTACCCACTCTGGTCAACATGCTCCAGATTTTTTAAAATATATATGTATCAGAACTTCAATACAAGTTAGAAATAAAGTCCAAATATGTAAACCAAAAAAGTTCCCATTTGTCACTCTGTTAGTACAACTTCAGCTGCAGACCTAAGTAAAAATATTTTTTAAATTCTATAATGTGTGCCCTTCCTCAAAAAACACCACAATACCACCAAACAAAAGCAATGAAGAATCCTTTTACAATCCATATATTCCTCTCAATGGCTTGTCATAAGATTGTGAAGCAAACAAAAAAAAAACCCAACAAAACAAACAAACAAAAAAACCAAAAAAAACTATCGCTTTTTTTTTTGCTTGTATTTTGCAAGGTAAATTAAAAACTCCTGTCAGTGTACTGAGCTTAGCCCCTTAACTGAAGAAAACAGATGTCTATATTACAGTTTAGGAATGGAATTCTCCAATTCAGTGCTCTCACCGAATCAATGTGCTGCTTGTTCACTCTCTCCTCTCCCTCTGTCCCTCTCCCCTGAGAGGAGAAATTGGAGACACAAAAGGCAAAGATCACAGGGTGAGATAGAACAATTTACTGGAAAGAGCAACAAGATAAGAAACCAAACAGTAACAGCAACAATACTAATCACACAGGCTACAAGAAAGGAAAATAATTCACACACAAACAACAATACCCAAGGCTCCCTATGCCACCCTTCTATAAATGGGAAGAGACTTCCTTTCCCTGCTCCAGGCAATGGTGTGAGGTGGTTTTCGAGGTACTGTAAAAATTAACCCTCTTCCGGCCAGAACCAAGATGTTTTAAAAAGAATTTCACAGCTAGGTTTTCCTGATGTCAAAAGAGAAAAAATTTGCTAATATCATATGTTTCTCTGCAATATTTTAATACATTTTGAACACTTCATATTTAAGAAATAGAAATGAGATTATTGACTGAATTTGCCAATGCCCTTTTTTTATTGTACTTCTGCAGCAAAATTAACACTAAGTATTCTAATATTAAATATTTACAAAAACAGCATAATGTGAAGTGTGTTCCAAATAACTTCTTACCTCATAGATATTTGAATATCGGTCACAGGTTACCAAAACAGGTAAAATAAAACTCCTTAACACCAGTGTAACATTGATAATCAGTCATTCTCATTCGGTGCTGGATGCATGGGGAATATTTTCAAGCCTGTTGTGCATACCAAGTACAGCAAAGGTCATGTTTACGTACTGTATTTTATATACATATTCACTGTTTTTCCTGGAAAACACATACAGATGATAATCATTTCCCCAAAACCATTAACATATTTTCCCTCTCACTGATGAATGCAATCCCTCTCCTGGGTGTCCCTCAAGTGGTCCTTCATTGTCAACCTCAAAGTTTTACCTGACAACTTGATGAACTCGGTGTTGCTTCCCAAATGTGGAAGTGAATTGATATTACTAGACTGGTTCATTATTTTTGCATACTCTACTTGGTTGATGTTTAACATAGTTTTGCAGAATGAGCATTGTGAGGTTCCATACACTTATGGTTTATCAGAATAATTGTGTCTTTCCACCAGCTGAGCAAAATAGTTCATCTGGCAACAACAAAAGTTGTTTTCCTTGGCAAAGTGGAGATTCTGAGTACTATGTAGGAGTAGTTGTAAATTCCAGAATTTCATGATGATGATTGCAGTATTGTGATTGTCACCTAACGTAGTAGTCACCATTTCTTGCCTAGACATAAAGAACAGATGAAATATATTAAAATGACAAAAACCTCTCTATTCAATATGATTCAATTCAAATTCCAGTAATTGCTTCTTACTATATTTGATTAAAAAAAAATGTAGTTTTAGGAAATTGTTTTTCTTTGCTTCATTATGTAATAATATGATAATATAATGCAGAAAGCTAACCACAATTTGCAGAAAAATAATAAATCCTGTAAGAACATTCCATCAGCAGGAAAAGTTAAATCTAGATCATATGATTCTAGCACTTTTTAAATTGCTGCCTACAACTCTAATAACATCAAGATACGCATCTAGATGCACACAGATAAACGTATACGCATACACATAGGCATGGATGTGTCTATATATTTTTAGATACTGGACAGTTTAATTTTTCAGAAAAAATCCTGTTTGTTTTATTGATTTGTAGTCTCAAAAATATGTAAAACATTTTTCTTTCTTTTTCTCATCCAGAAACTGTAAACATTTACCAGGAATTTTATTATCTCATAGGGTAAGTTTTGGACTGGACTTCTCGACTCTGAATTCATCAATACAAATCAAATGTTGTTATTACTTTCCAATAAATGCCCTTTCTGTATGTCGTAAGTGCAAAATAAACAGTTTATGTTATGCACATGATTTAAATAATGCTGAGAAATAGAGTTTTATTTTAACTGTACGACCAAGAGATTTCCATATTTTTGATCTCTTCTCAGTGGAAACCTCCATGTCTGACTACACAAATTCAAATGAAAAGAAGGATTTTCAGATATTTCAGTTTATACTAAAACCAGTATTTTGAATCCACTGCAAATAAAGGCATGGAATATAAACAATGGAAATAGGAAAAAGCTATGTACTTGAGCATAGGAAAACAGGGAGAAAAGGTATTTGTGCCTTCAAAAGTGACTCAAAACTGTCTCACTGAGCAGTATCCAAATGGTTTTCTCTTCTGATAGTAGTTACTGATGTTAGATTTGATACATTTGTTAATTAGAGCTTCTTTGAAACCAGGATCCTGATTGACCTGTAAGCAGTACAGATATTTTTAAGCACAGGTTTTACTTAGATTACTTTGGAAAAAAGGCTCACATGACATTATACTTCATCATTGGTGTAGACAAGTTAAGATTTGCTTTTTGTGTAAGTACTTTACTGAGGAATCCAAATATAAAGTTTGCGATCATTCATTTATTTTTTTTCTCAGATTTTCTAAATATATTCACTAAAAATAAATGATCCTTTGGATTTAAAGAATATTTAGGTGATACAAAAAACTTCTGTACTTTGTTCATTATGACATCAACTTAATATGCAGACTAACAATTTTTGCATTCCTGTGTTCTGGAATATTACATCTCGTTAAAATGACCAGCTAACTCATTTAGACATCACTTCCTCCCCAAAAACTGGTTTGAAAAGTAAAAAAAACACCCCAGTTTAAATCTATGTATCAAATGACTAAGGATAACTCCAGAGGAAGAAAGTACTGGTTAGAAAATATCTGCTGGCATGAATGTAGGAGGATACAGTTTCATATGATGTCTTTAACTATTCAAAAACTGAAATAAATTCAGGTTTTGAATCTGGAATTTTTTGCTGCTAATCTGTATAATAACATATTCCCGTTTTAGACAGGCACCCTCACATGCCTTTCTGCCTTGCAG
This sequence comes from Pycnonotus jocosus, assembly GCA_013400435.1. Taxonomy (NCBI): domain Eukaryota; kingdom Metazoa; phylum Chordata; class Aves; order Passeriformes; family Pycnonotidae; genus Pycnonotus; species Pycnonotus jocosus. The sequence goes on from VWYP01010618.1 coordinate 33,047, forward strand.
CAACTAACTTCTCAACTGTCTTACTGCTTACAAAACTAATGCTCTTATTCAAGATCATATTCATGGTTTCATAATTCTCTTCAAGACACTTCCAGAATAAAAATCAATGTGACCTTGACGTCTCTCATTTTTACTCAAACCCACAGAAACCCTTATGTGTTTTAATAACAGCAGACATGAGTAGAGAGTTAAAGAAAGAAAGAAAGAAAGAAAGAAAGAAAGAAAGAAAGAAAGAATAAAGTATTTTAAATCAAATGTAAAGTTCCACTCATACTGACCTTCAAGAATTAGAATTTACTTACATAGCCAGGGTGACACATTTGCAGTATTATGGAACAGTCTGTAGAAAACTAATCTTATTTGTGTAGTTTAAAACATGAACAAACTGGCACATCCACAACTAAACTGACATGATTGATTGCCACACAGTTTAGAATTTGAGTACATCCCAAGCTATCCTTAATCTTAAATGCAATCCCAATTTATGGGCTTTGAGGAAGATAAACAGGAGTCTTTTTTTTCCCTTTATTTAAGAAAGCAGAAAGAAACTCAGCATAACAGAGACATACAGGTAGAAGCCAAAGTGTACAAAAAGGCTGAAGAAATGTTGCAGATCTAGATAGGAAAGGCCTTGCTGAAATTAACCAGTGATATGAACTAGGGCAAAAAACCAGGAACATGTTCCTGTGTATTACAGGTAATTTATTATGAGTCATAGGTCTATCTAGCTTAAATAAAGCAAAATATTAACCTTGTATCCTGCTAGGCTGTTGATTATATTTAAATTTCTCAATTTAAAAGCAAAAAAAAAATCAACAAAATTAAAAATTAAAACACTGGAAAAGCTTGTTTGCCATTTTAGTGGGAAGGGACTATTGTTCTTTATCTATCACCATTCATATTTCTGGCCAACCATGTAGATTTGAAAGTTCCTACAGAGTCTCTAATAAAAACACCTCACAATTCTCTACTAAATGTTCATTTAAGTGCAATGTAGAACACATCACAAATGAAATTTGAAATTTTTCTCCACTTTTCAAATCAAAGTAGTTAGGAAATTTTATATATTTAGTCTTTTGTTAATTGCCTAAATGCAGAATTTCATCATAATGGCAAGATTTTTAATTCTGCACATGCAACATCTGATATTCAACAGCAGATATTCTCTTAATCTTTGTAGCTGAACTCTTCAGGGCTTGAGAGAAGTGTCAGGCTGACCATTCTTTTACAGATCCTTCAGATGCTATGAATAACTTGGCAGTCTAGAATCATAAGTTATACTTTTATATCCAGACAATATTTGATCAACTGATAATTCTCTGCTAGTGAAGCAGAAATCTTTAACCTATATATATATTCTGGTACAGATCTCTTAGACATCATACAAAATGTCTTATATAAAAGAATTTGCATTTCTTGTAGCAATCTTTTCTTAACTAATACAGAAAATTCAAGTAAATAATGTAAGAAAATATCATCATCCTTTTATTACTGGTAAGAATCCAGTTACAAGTAGCATAATAACAAATAAAGACAATTAACTGTTGGATATATATCACTTTAGGTGACAATAGTTTTTCTTTTAGTGCATCTCTAAGACATTCTTATGGACTACAAAACCCTAATTATCAAGAATTACGGAATATGTAAAATTGTGTATTCAGGCATCTATAGATCATTTGAATCTGTTAGTGGTTGGAGGATCATGATTTCCAGTGCTAATTCTTTGGCATGGCATTTGAAGGAACAGAAGGGAAACTACCAGCTTATGAGGGAAAATCAGAAATATATAAACTGAGAAATAGACAAAAATATTTTGACAAAAAGAAAGACATTTCAGAGGAATGATCAATTGCCACATTAATGGTGTCTCTTATTGTTTCTTATATATGAGAAAAAAATTAGTATCCTTTTATCCATGCAATTATGCAAATGACATAATTGTATTGTATTTTTCAACATCTAAATGTAAAAATATGATAAGACAGATGTGAATAAATGCTGTTTGAAAAGTTCTGGTAAGTGCTTTATATGATTTTAGTTGCATGTTGTAAAGGGTATGAAGGAAAAAAAAAAGATAATTAAACTGTGAATAGTAATAAATAAGAGTACTTACATCGGATTATGTTGTGACTAAATATACCACAAATCTGTTGCTTACATTGATTGAGTCATGAATGTCTGTTATCATAAATGAGCCCATAAAAAATACTTCACACATTAAGAGTAAATTACTCACTGATTAAACAGTTGCCACACTTTAGGCACCATTTCCTTCACTTAATTCAAATATTTCACAAATACAAATCTGCCATCAGTTTTAGAAGATAAAATGACTTCTTACACTGAGTTAGTTGTGCAAAGAATTTCTTGTGGTGCATAATTTATCTTGGATCCCATTGAAAAATATGCATAAGTAGGAACATTGTACTTTATCCCATCAAAACCCAACTCTTTGTGCTTACAGAAGGCATAGTATTTAATTAAAAATACTTATTAGTCTCTGAAAATGAAACAAATAGTTTAGGAGCAATTCTTGTGCTCAAAGTTTTAATGGCATTCAGCAAAAACTCAGCAGTGAGTGATACCTGAACACAGAATCACAGAACAGTTTGGGCTGGAAAGACTTCTGAAGGCCATTTCATGGAAGACCATGCTCAGGGAAAATTAAATAAGGGTGGCCAATGGTGGTCAATACCTTGCCCAGTCAAGGTATGAATACCTCAAGGATGGAGGCTTCCATACCTTCATACCTTTTCGAGATTTTCCTTCATCATTTGACCAGTCTTGATAAGAAGCCCCTCAAGATTTAAGCCCTTCAAGATTTGAATCAAACTTTACCAATATTTTAGATGCTAATAAGCAGCTGTAGCTGGGCAGTTATTGTTAAGCAATTACACTGCAAATGTTTCATGCTTGACTAATCTTTTTTTTTAAGGAAAAGAGAAGACAATCCCAAGATAGATGTCTGGACAATAGTCACCAGGAGTGAAGTCAGAAGAACTGAGCAATACCTGGTGGAAAAGTAATTCTTGCAGTGGGCAATAGAAACCACTGACTCATTGACCACCTACTCAAAATGGACCCTGTGAGTCCATTAATTTATTCTGTGAGTTGCATACATCTCCTTCTGAATTCATATGTACATATACGCACAAAGATCTGGAACAATTATAGACAATGTTATAGGTAGTTATTGGGTATTTTAATTTTAAACTCTGAAATTGCCATCATGCTTTTCTTAAAATACATCAAGCAGACCCATATCATAGTAAATCATCAACACAGATCTTTTTAAAATGTTGTTTGATTTTTTTAAAAACTACTGTACTTGACAAATAATGCATGAACATTTTATCACAGAAAACCTACCAAAATAAGACATGGAAAACTTTGTCAAAGTACTGAAAAAAGAAGTCAGAAAAATTTATTACACTATGAAAAGGAATTTGCCAATGGTCTAAAACTATCTTGTCAACATACAACCCTCAATTACTAAACTCACTACAAGCCAACAGAATATATTTTGAAATTTATAGTTTGCTGCTATTGTACAAAGCTATGAGTAAACTAATAAAAAGAATATTTTGTGGCATTAGCTATCCAAGTACTCTGTAAATTTGAATCTAATTTTAATCCATGGGGCTAGGGCTGCTGACAAAATAAAGGAATGAATTCAGAAAAAAAAAAAGTGAACAATTTCAATATTTTCTGTTTGACTCTCATTGAGTCCTTTTATTAGTCCTTAATTTCTAGAATCCTTGCTGAAAATAGAGAAGCCACTAGTTAACTGAGGAACAGCAAGACAAGAAAAGGCAAAACAAAAGAATAATTTCCTGATAGACCTATGAATTATCACGATATTACACTGAGAAATCATGCCATTGCAACTATACATTTCCTAGCACTGGAAAATAAGGAAATGTTTTAATGCATGTCATATTCAGTGGAAGGAAGAAAATAATTATTCTTGGATAACTTCTGGTTAAAAACTAAGCAATATAATTTCTTTCTTTCTTTCTTTCTTTCTTTCTTTCTTTCTCTCTCTCTCTCTCTCTCTCTCTCTTTTCATCTTTTCTTTTCTTTTCTTTTCCTTTTCAATTTGTTAAATTCAACTGGAATTGAAACACAATTTTAAACATTCCACAAATTCCTTGCACTTTAATCTGACTGAAGCCATTTTATCTGATATTTCTACCTACAAACACTTAAAAAAATCAGCTCATTGAACCTTTTGTTATATATTTTAGGACTTTTATAATTTTCAGCACTGTGAACTATCTTGTCCTAGTTCTGCAATTTAAAGAAGTGAACAACAAACTGTAGTCTTAAAGGAGATTTTTTAGGATCTCTTAAATTGCTGGATATGAGAAGATAGTGTGAAAATTACTTGGATTGAATTCAAGAAAGTACTGTTTAAAAAGAAAAAGAATTTTCTGATCCAATTAGTAATTTTTATTTATAAATGTGTCATTATTATATTTTAGGCCTGAACTCTGGGGTAGATATTATCAAGACATCTGGACTGAGTTCATCAGTCCATTTCACCATCAACTGGTGATCTGACCCTATCATATTAGATATCGATTTGTTCTCCCATATTTATAAAGTATTTTGAAATAACTAAATGGCATTCACATCAGACTCTGGCAGAATTCCTGTGACTCATTTTTACATTAGATTTTTCTTTAATTATCAGATTTAACTCTCTCAATTTCAGAAATGTTCCTAAGAAGAAAGTAGACTTAGGAACTGATATCTCAGTTGTTGAGAAAGCAACGTTGATATCCTTCCTTCAGTATGTTTGTAGTTTTAAGTAAATGGGCTTGAAGTAGTCTCTTACGTTTAATTTTCACTGAAATTTTAGACACATCTATTCTGATACACTGTGGAAGCAAACTCCTATGACAGAAGGCTACATGGTGACTTCTGGGTTCTCAAAGAAGTTTTAGGCAGAAAAAGCTAAATTTCTAAGTCTAGGATGCATACAGTAGATTATGCTAGATTACTGTCAGTGAAGAACAAAGCTGATGTCAGGTAAATATAGCACTAAGAAAGAGCCGGATTAAAATCTTCCCCTTAGGCATCTTGGATCCAGTGCCTTCTGCTGTCTGACAAGATAATGCATTAAAGGAGGGAAAGTATTGCATTTTTATGACTAAGTGCAACTAAAACTCATTTCTTTGATAACTGTCCAGTTGCATATATTTCTGATATGCATATGCATAACTCCTCAAAGTTAGGTATGACATATTTAATAGAATTATGTTTTTGGCAAAATGCATGAGGCACCATTTATCTTGGGGAGCTCCCCATTACCAGTCTGACAGCTTTATAGTCCTGTTGGGAAATGAAGTATAACATCAGGTTACTAAGCAACTCCACAGCTTTTTAAAAGTACTTCTTGGAACTCACTTGTTTCTCTTAATTGATTCAGTCCACATCATTTTGAACATAAATGGGACATCATGTTTAGAAATATGCTGCATAACTACTTTTAGCTAACATGTCTTGCTACCTCTGCATATCTAAATCAAGCTCTGGCATATAAATGTCATATTGAAAGGAAATTTTATCTTCTTCCTGAGTTGCATTGACATTTAATATATATATAAATTATTTTGACAGTTCAAACTAGTCTCTGAAGTTGTCTGCCGACTGTCAGAAAATAACATAAAAGGCTAAGTAGCAATTTCATTGTTCAAGTTTTACGTAGAATAAAGTTTTAATTAGTCAATCTGACTTAGTGAATCTGTGTGTTATAATACACCAGCACTAATAGGAAATATATCTCTGTACATTGTAATCTTGTTGATATTTTCTTGAGTCACTAAACCTTTGAGCAAGATACCATCTCACATCATCTCTGAATATTAGTGAAAAATGTACTGGCATATCACAACTTATGAAGAGTAAACTAGGCTTTATAATTCCTGACTTTTTTCCCCATTTTGGTGGAGGTAAATAACAAATAATGAAACATTACATAGAAAGACTGTCTTTGGGGTTCTTTCCTCAACTTAACCTGTGTTTCTTTCTTTATATACTTCCTTATTTTTCAAAAATTTTAATACTTTTTAAATAAATACATTTTTGGAAAGAAAAAAAGAAACACAGACTGAGGATCAACTACCACTGTGTTGTCTCTTATATTTTAAACCCTCTTTTTCCTATATTGCTTATTATTTTGTTGTTTGGCCCCCTTTTTTTGCCTTCTACATCCCAGTCTGTAATTTCCTGAAATATTTATTTATTTATCTTCAATTTTGATTTTTATGAATTTATGTGGGAGACAGCTTTCCTGCAACTGTGACTGGGAAAAAATCATTATCTTGATCATCACTTAGACTTTTTATTGTGCTCTATCAATTGTAATGTTGTTGAAAGCTTAAATGTAAGATGAGCTTTTACTGATTCGATTCAGTAAATAACATCTTGCAAGGTTAAAGTTTTAAATCATGAGTCAAAACATAGAACATATTTTAAAACTGCTGAAATTACTTCCTTCCCCTCTCAATAATAGGTGCTTTGCACTTACGAGAAATGTTTTGGGGTTTGGGGGGTTTTTGTTTGTTTGTTTGGGTTTTTGTTGTTGTTGTTTTGTTTTTTTGTTTGTTTACTACAACTTATATGAGTCCCTGTCATGTGAAAGTCACACATATATCTTACATAAATTTATATATGCACCAGATTGCGAGATAACCTCTGTAATGGGATAGACCTTTTTGCATATCTCCCACATGGCCAGTTTATTGGTCCACTCTTAGGTTATGGCCAACTTGAGTCCCAATATTGTAGTACTCTGGTTTAGCATGAGTGCTGTTTCAATCCTTTGCTGAGGAGGACTACTTCACAGTGCCTCTGCTGCTCTTGGGACCACATACTTGATCACTAGTCAGGGAACCTCCCATTTTGTGGCCCACGAAGCAACTTATTATCTTAGAAATGATGATGGCAGAATTGTGAGAGAATAGGAAGAAGGGATCATATAAGCAAATTTCACACTATGTGAGACTCAGTGTATGGTACATATTTTCCATGAATGTCTTCTTTCTTCCCTGCATCTTTTTACCTCTCATAAGAAACTCTCCCCTATATTTCTCCTTTCTTTCAAATTTTTCTAATCACTGTCTTGCACTTTCTTGTCTGCTGGGAGACGAGTTTTGTTAATTATTGTATTTTGTGTATTATTATCTTGCATGCACTCAACGATAATCCAGGTAATGAGTTATCAGGTACACATAAAATCTGGGTGGATGGAAATGGAAGATATGGCAGAACAGGATGAGAAATTGTCCTATAGAGATACTCTAAAAAAGCCCCCAGTGTTTAGGTGAGCTTTGTGCTTCCAGCTACATTGGACCCAGGAATATTTATCTATACCTATATAATCTATGTTTATACCCTCTATATATCTGTACCTATCTATATTTAGTGTTAATAGATCTGTTACTGTACTTCCTGTTGCAACACATATTACTACTCTGTTAGCTCAATTATTACCATCAGTTCTGAATATGCTTTCCTATTTCTCCAACAAACGATACTATTCACTTATCTGTATCATGCAAGTTCATATTGAATTCAACCAGAATGATGAAACTGAATTGCTAAATCAAATTATTTGTGAATCTGTGCTCATGAAAACTCTTAATGAACACCAGATTTATAGAGCTGAATTGGTTATAACCAGAAATTAAGCCCAGCTGCACTCAGCCACTGATTTCTAAGGACCAACTGGAATGCAAGAGGGTTTATTTTTCTGCCAAATTTCTATACCCATAGTGCAACAAAGGGGAAGGTTCAAGATCTTGTTTACTACAGGACAGAAAGAGACAAAGGACCTGACTGCCATTTTTCTGTGGCACCATGAAAAATTATGGGTCTTATTTTTATGAATACTTTTCAAACCTCACAATATGCAATACTACAAGGTTGATAATCACATAGCAACCATAGAGTTAGCACTTATGACTGCAGCCCTTAGTGATTTTTAGTCACTAAGATCTCAGTGTTCAGACATAAAAACTGATGAAAGATGTCAAAGCCAAAGTGGGTTTGTATTGTTTCTTCTCCAGTTCCTCTTGTTTGTATCCAATGCTTGTATGTATTGTCATTGATCCCCAAAGGGGGAGTGGGAGGTGATATCTCATCTGCTCCCAATACCGCTTATCTTGTTTTTCATTTCTCTTGGTAGTCATTCAAGAAGTCATTCTTCTTGCATATTCATTAGGTTGTCCCTGTCTATTTGCAGTTCCTTGGGTTTATCTTGTTCTTTGTATGGCAACTTTTGTTTACCTTGGAGCCTCCTGTATAAAATTACACTTCTCTGACATTTTGGTTCTCACATGGATCACTATTCACATAGTAAATATATGCCTGGCTATAAAATCACAGGGTTACAGAATGTTTACGTGTTGTTATGCTATTTCAATACACTTAAGATCAAGGCTAGCTAATATTAATGATACCTTTAGGGTCAACAGTTGCCTCTGCTTTGGCTACAGATAAGTTACTGGCAGAAGAATTATGTTAGCCAGAAGATAATTTCTATTTCTCTTTACATGTGTCCTTGTTAGAAAAGAATACTAGTTGAAGCCATTTTAGCAGTCAGCTCAGGGGTATCTTCTGAACATATTTTACAATGGTATAGGAGGATGCCACATCCCAGTATTAGTAATGACAATGTACTATTTCAGAAAACCCACAATGTTTTGTTCATGTAAATATCTCCAAGAAAAATATCTTTCCCCTGAAAGAAAATAATTATTTTTATCCTATCAGGAACAGCGAATGCTTGGATATTAGCAATATTTTGTTCCAGGACTGCTCACCTAATCCACACAGGTGGAAACAGTAGAAAATCAAGTTTGACTCATGTTTAAAACATGGCAGTATTTCATCTGGAGTTCATAAACCATAAAATGGTACTATTTTAACAGCAAAGAACTGAAAAATACTTGTTTAGTCTTTAATAGATATTAAATCTATATCATGCAGAGACAGTATAACATGAAATTTCATTCCATTTTCCTTAAACATCTGTAATAAAAAGAGGTCAACACCTCTCATACAGTTAAATGTGACTGGTGATCCCTAAGTTTATATTCAGAGAAATTCAGTAGCAATACTTTGTTGGACATAGGAAAGGTGTGACTTTGACTTATTATAACTGATAAATGTTTCAAGTGTCTTTACTTTGATATAGATATTCCAGTGTCTTTATAGGATTTACCAGAACTTTGAGTTTACAAGTTTCCAGATGAGCCTCAGGATTGTTCATGTTTTCCTGAGCATCACAACTGAAGTCAATGAAGTCTTCACACTTGCTATTCTAATTCAACACCTTCACACAGGAGCTTTCTGAGTTTATCACAAGCTCTTGACCATCAAAAATTCTTCATACAAAGAAACATGATAGGGATTACATGTGGCTGGGGTAGAGAAAGCAGAAGCAATGCAAGAAGAAAAACCTTTGAGGATCTGTATAATTGACTGGTGAAGCTGCCAATTTATGCACTTCTCCGGTATCACAGAGGAAAGAATTGTACAGCATAATTTCCTTCCTAACCAAGAGAAAAATCAGGCTCCAAAAGGTTTCAAGGAAAAACCAAGTCTCCAAATCAAGAGAAACGAGGCCTTGAAACTGAGTTTTTGCAACATCCTTCCTGGATATTAGCAGTGAGCTTGTCTTCCACTTGGCTCTTGGAGTCCATCCAGTTATCTTTATACAATTTAACACACCTTGCTTACATGCTCTTTCTTTTCACCAGTTCACAGTCATTCAATTTTCTGCTTTTCTTTTGTTATCACTAAACCCGTTTCACCTCATTCACAAGACTGCCTTCACTGAATCATGCAGTGTCTGCACTCTTCCATATCAGTTTTTATTCTAGAGCTGTAGACAATTGAGTCTGATTCTACTATGTGATTCCTATAAATAAAAGCTTAATTAACACAAGACAGTGTTTATTTAGCCACTACACAATTTTAACTGCAGCTGAAACAAGTGAAAATAAGCTTGTACAAGACAATCATAGCATTGTCAAGTAAATATAAAATCAGTGTGTTTTTACTAGCAGTGGGGAAATGTTCTGGTCTAAAATGGTGTATTGGGTTTGCACAGCCAGGTTTTGTCAGCTGGAGGACTACAGGGGTGGCTTCTGTGAGACGCTGTCAGAATGTCTTCCCCATCTCTGGCAGAGCCAAAGACAGCCGGCTCCAAGATGGACATGCTGCTGACCAGGGCTGGGCAGATTACAGAGGCTGGGAACACCTCTGTGACAACACATTTAAGAGGAAAAAAAATAGTTACTGCACAGATGTCATTTTGACCAGAGAAAGCAGAGTAAGAATATGTGAGAGAAACAACTCTGCAGACACAGACCAGTGGAGAAGGAGGGGAAGGAGGTGCCTCAGGCACCAGAGGTGATGATGCAGACCATGGTGAGGCTGCTGTGCCTCTGCAGCCCATGGAGATCCACAGGAAGGCAGAGATCCACCTGCAGCCCATGGAGGAGGCTCACTGGAGCAGGTGGATGCCTGAGTGGGACTGTGAACCCATGGGAAGCCCACGATGAGCAAGGTCCTGGCAGTGACCTGCACACCCATGGACAGAAGAGCCCACGCTGGAGCAGTCTGTCCTTGAAGGGCTGCACCCCATAGAAGAGTGACCCACATTGCAGAAGTTCATGTGTACATTGCCCATGTGATGGACTAATGTTGGAGAAGTTCATGGAGAATTGTCTTCTTATGGGAGGGACCCCACGTTGGAACAGGTGAAGGATTCCTCTCCCTGAGCGGTGGCATGAACAATGTGTGATGAGCTGGCTGTAACCCCCATTCCCTGTCTTCCTGCACCACTGAGGGGAGGAGGTATTGCTGGGAAGGAGGGGTGGAGAGAGGGAAGATGCTTTTAGGATCTTATTTTACTTTTCATTGCCTTATTCTGATTTTGTAGTAATGAATTCAGTTAATATCTCTAATTCTAGCTTGTTCTGCCTGTGATGGTCTGCCTGGCCTACCTATTTTTTAGATTTCTTTAGGAATTATATTATCTGTAAGATATCCTAAAATTATATTATCTTATGGATAATTATATTATTTATAAGATAATGTGTTAGACAGTATTTATTAAGGACAGGTGAGAGTCTGATTTATTTCATTCAAAAGCACAAATTATTAGGGTACAATAATCTTATTTTCTCAGCCTGGACATAGTATATATGTATTTTAAAATAAACAAATGTCAAATTTTAAACAATTTAGAAATTTTTCTTAGATTTTCTCTTTGTAGGAAATATTATTCTAAGACTAAAATTGCCATGATCTAATTCAGTTTCCCAAATCTTTTGACATTTCAGTGGCCAAAAACTCAGAAGATTTTTTCTTTCCATTTCTCTTTTGTAATGATAAGTAACTGTCATCAAACTAGAGACAAAGTGAAAAAGATAAAAAAGGGATCCTAGCAATTTTCAAACTATATGAGATATTATTGTCATCTTCACCAGAAACTTTGACAAGAAAAATCACATCAGTCTTCCAAACACCTGAAGAGCAAGATAAAAGTGGTCTTTTTACTTCCATTTAGCATGAGTTTGTGGGTAATATTTTTTTTCTTGTTTTGTTTTGGCTTTACTTTTCTTTTAAGATGATACTTTATTCCCACTTCAAAGTCTTAAATATGTTCTGGATAGAATCAGACAGAGGAATACCAACTTTTTGAACACTGAATTTTATTTTTTCCTGATCTTCACTGACATTTATAACCCTCACTAAAACCTAAAGCACATATGTGGCACTTCTCTGTTGTAGTGTAGATAAGGTTTTTAAGGATATCTCAAAGAAAACTGTACTTGTTTGGCTTTAGTGTTAGAAGTTGTAGGGAAAAGCCTGTCATTAAAAAACAAAACAAAGCAAAACAGGATAGTTTATTAAATTTTGACCTTTCTTTTATTTCTAGATTTTTTTATACACAGTGCAAAACCTTTGTACTATGTTATCCTAAACCCAGCATAATACATTTCCAGGTGCTAGTCCAGAAGTTTATTTCTATAGATTCAGGTTCCTTTTTCCACTTATTTTTCTTCCTCCAAACAATATTTTTCCAGGTTTACGGTATCTTGCCCACTGTCTTTTCATCCTTTAGCCAGTTTTTCTTTTTTTTTTTTTAATTAATATGCCAAATTATCTTCTCTTCAATGATTTTGAACCTTACACAGCCTCTGATATTAAAAAGCTTCCTGAGAAGCCATTAAGTATGATGTCTACACTGCAATTCCTTTCTCTACTTTGGCAGTCATGACTTCATAGAATTAAGAAATTAGTGAGGCATAACCCTCCAAGTCCAACCTTCCTTTAATCAAATTGTGCTTTTCTAAGCATTTTCCAATCTGGTGGTTTAAAGTAGTTCCTAATAGTTTCCTGCGAATTGAAGTTAAACTATTTGGTCTTTAATTTCCTGCTATGTCCCAAAGCTTTTTCTTAAATAAGGGTTCTATTGGCTTCTCTGATTTCTGTTCCCATTCCCAACAGCTCTTGGGAGATAACTGCTTCTGGAGTCTTGATCAATGTTCAGAGTTTTGCATACTTAGTAAATTCAAAATTTTATTTGTCCTTTTCTTAATATATTATAATTTATCTCCTGTTAATTTGATGTCTCTGCAAGTAAAACAAATTTCAAGGCTATTTTGCAGACAACTCTAAGATTTCTATGTTTTATTTTTATTTTTATGTTATTCCTTTTATGTGCATTTGCAATATATCAGATTTCCTCATTCACTTTGAAGTTTATTATATTAAAAAAATAACTTTAAATTAATTACAATGAAACTGCTTGTCAGAATACATTCTGACTTGTTTTTTTCTCTTTTCATACATTTTATTGTAATTTATAAGATTTTTCTAACCTTTCTCTCTAAATTAAAAGCTTAATATCAAGTCTTCTGTTTCTTTGTTAATTACCTGTCTTACAAGTACTGAACTCAGTGTTTATTTGATACTATAAATAACTGACCTAATCTATTTTGTTCTTAGATTTAAATTTCTAGTATAAAAACCAGACAGTTTCATCATTTAAGGAAGAAAAAAAGTGTTTCTGCTATAAAATGCTACCAATGACAGCCGTGTGATTGATGTTTGAATGCCTCACTTATGTATCCTTCACACTCTCTCCTCCCCGCCCCCATCCACACATGGACACATTATTTACAAATATCTATATCTGTATCTTTTGTACTTTCCATCTATGATCCCAAAAAAACCCTATGAAGAGATATTTTTTCTTGGGCATCTTAAAAAGTCTAAACAAAATAGAATTTTTTTGTGTGATCAAGGAAGATTCTCATATAAAAAAGTATTTCATCTTTTGTAATCTTCCCTCCCTTTTCTCATATTAATGTTCATGCCAAAAACTGTTCCAGATGCTTTTATGTCTAACTCTCCAACATTTTTCCACACAGCAAAGTAAAATGCTTTTAGATGCAAAATTAAGGGGTTTTTTTTCTGACTTCCTGGCTTCAGTGAATTACTAAAAAAAGCGTCACTGGGTTTTTTGTGACACTAAATCATGGTCTGTTAACCTTTCTAAACAGTCAGTACTCAGTCAGAAAGGGAAACTAGAAGGACCTTCATGATTGTGAGTTTATCTTGGAAAAAGTTCTTGCTACTCAGAAAAAGAAAAACACAAAATGGAAAAGAGACCACCTCTTGCATGAAAACTATTTAAACAACAGAAGACAAGGAAGCAGTTCAAGAAAGTGTAAGAAACTAAGTGATGATCTTAGTATGAGCATCTGTTTTGTTTACTGTTGTTATTTCTTCTTATCCATGCTGTTTCTTCTGGCTACAAAAATGGTATGTAAGAAGGTCACTACAATAAATGTTCAGTTTTGTCTGCTTTGGACATACTAACATACAGATCATGGTTTAAAAACACATTTCTTTTATACAGACGTTATAGCATGTCACAAATTATTTCTAGTTTCATGGAAAACATCTGCTCAGTCAGTCATACTATAATCCAGCATCTATTAATTTAGAATAGAAAAGATAATAATGAAAAAACATGAAGATGTGCAGGAAAATGTGTATCCCTTGATGGGAGGTTTGAAGACTTTTCCAGAAACTCTAAGGCATTATCTGCTTCTAAGTGGTGCATTATTGCCCATGGCAAGTGACTTTTTTTGTCAGTTTGTTTTTTTATATCTACTGTCTTAATTAATAATAGTGAGGTATGTGCTTTATTTACTGGTAAAGAATTATTTTCTTAATAGTGAATAAGTAGGTTCTACAAATTATTTAAAAAATCTCAAGTGGATCAGAAGAAAATCTCAGAAAACCTCCAGACATATAGAGAAAACTAGGGGAATAAAGCTGATAAGAGGTTGGACTATGAAGACATGGATCTCATAGCCATCAGTCTTCTTGTATTTAGAAACAGATCATATAAGTTAAACCTCCAGAAATAATATCTAATGGAATATTTCTCTTTATTACCTTCAACTAATTTTTTATCAAGTTTGATATGAAAATGTTATTCTAGGTTTTATTTAACATTCTACTTGGGTATTCACTCAAAGAATGCTCAGGGATTCCAAATCCTGTGCTTGCATAAGCATAATTAAAATTTTCTATGTATGTTTTGCCGGAAGATGTACTATGCAGATGTCTTAAAACCTTTAAACTTATTTTATGTGCCCAGTCACACTCTGGCGCATGCATAATACACAGGCACCTCCAAGATGTGCCAGGCTGTTGCTCTATTCAACAAGAGTTTTGTTATTTTTCACAGAATAAAGGAATTCAACACAGACAAGAGTATAATACTATTATGTAGCAGTAACGGCACTTATGAAGAGAGATGTGAATCCTCATTCCTGTTTTAGACAGCATTTTTCATTTGTTCTTAGTTATTTTGTTTAATATAAATATTACTTTTCCTTCTATAATTGCAATAATAGAGTGAAACTCTTGCAAATTCAGATTTTGCATCGACTCTGTTTAGAAAATGAGCTACTGGCAGGATCAAAACTCTTCCTGTGCTTTTTCCTCGCTTTGATTTCCTTTCTCCTTATGACAGTTGATACAGGACTCTTCTGGATATGTGATCTTTTGTGTTCTAAATCTAAGGGAAATTTAAAAACCAGATTCTTCCCTGTCCTGGTGACAGCTTTGAAAATTTGTAGAGAAGACTTTTAATTCAGAATTTAAGTTTTAGAAAACCTCAATGGGTCTTGCTGAATTACTGTGAAAAGTATGTTTATAGGAACCTTCCCTTGGAAGAAAATTCTAGGATTTAGGTCAATGTGTACGGAGAAACTTTTCAGAGGACCTTACATCTTTTTTTAAGCACACAAGATGTAAGTGATATTTTTTAGAGGTTCATTGCAAGTTTTTTGTCAATTAAAGTGTGGTGGTTTTGTTTGTTTTTGTTTCAAATAACCCATCTTAGGTTTCTACTTATTTGGAGTGCCTTAATACATCATTTGGGACCTAGGTTCCTCAAATTAGGTCTTTCACTGGATATGATCTCAAATGTGCTCATTGCAGGATTTTTTTAGAATCTAAGCATTAGCATTAAGATACATCTTCATTAATAGAATAAACAAATCTTTTCTTTTCCTTTTTATGTTTCCAAATAATCATTCAACAATGAACCCTATGACCAAATTCCTTACAAATGAAGAGTGTTCTACAAACACTCAGTAATTAAAAAACCAAAGAATAATCAAACCAACAATTCTCTTCCATATTAATTTACTAAGCCATTTGATAATATCAGGGTTTGGATGCACACCTTGCTATTAAGCCAGCATGATCACTGTTCATGCAATATTCACTGACATTTTGAGTACAAATACCAAGATTATTATCTTTTAATATTAAACATTATATGAGTGTTTAAAGTGCCTGTGAAGCATATTCATATTAAATATTATTGCTGACATTTGAAAAAGGTCAAAAGGGATGGCCTTACGCAAAAAAACCATACTAGCAAGCAAGACAGAATTATTACAATTATTAACAATAATAATTTGATTGGGAAAATATTAAGTTTGAGAATATTCTTGTCTTTTTGCAAGTTAACACAATTTAAATTTGATCAAAATTGCAATCTCTTGAACGCACTAATATCAACATCAAGGTTTTCTGTCAGTTGCATTGAGTATACTTTTTCTAGCCAGCCACATGTTGAATGTATAAAGCCACAGAATGGAGGATATCACTTTTTCCCTTACACAGCAGATATAATTACTAAGCTCCCTGTGCATCTAGTAGAGGTGAGTAGGTGAAGCCAAGAAAGATGTTTGTTTACTAAACTCTATGGCAGAAAAAGCTAACACTCTATAACTAATCTAATTCTGTCTTTGAACAGAGGGCTGGATCCTCTGCAGTCATCAGCCTTTTTCCCTAGACAGTCAAACTCTTGTCTGTAATCTGAAACTTTGTTTTGCTTAGAAACTTTATTAGCACTAAACTCATTTTAAATTAAGGTAATAAAAGAACTGGAGAGGAAACTCCAGATACATTAGCTGCAGCTGTCTTCCTTCTTCTTCCCTTCCGAATTTTTCCAAGACAGACGAGCATTTATCTTAATTTGCTGACTCAATTTCTTCTCATCAAGGGTTGGATTTTATTTAGTTGTGCATGTTCTGTTTCTATGTATTTTAAGACTACATAATTCTCTCTTATTTGGAGATTCATATCCTGGTTATAAATCAAAGTACAGTATAGTTTTATAGTTTCTAATCTGGAGACAGAAGTAGATTATTTGGCTTTGAGACACAGAAAATGGTAAACAAAATCTACAAACATAAATCAGAAGCCAAGTAACTTGCCTTTTATCTATGCCCATGTACAAATTATTAATAGAGTGATCTACTATAGGTCTAGACAGCTGATTAGACAGAGCTATTAGTAGCCTCTCCTTCTCTAAAAAAAGGTATATTTTACATCTTCTTTATCTCCCACCGAGTAGAATTCTGATTTCATGTCTGATATCACTTTAAATTGTAATTCGTAAGGATATCAGTGTTCATAGCATGATCTAATAGGGTAGTTCAAGAATTAATAGTAGACATGTCACTGATGATCATTTATCAATTATCTATATTGAAAATCTAAGTATCTTTGATAATAAAATTGCCTGAGGAGAAAGACTGAGGGAAAGAAAATAAGAGGGGAGGATACTGCTATCATAATCTTAATATGTTGGCTAAATGGATTGGATTAAAAAAAAAAAAAAGAACATATGAGAACTGAGAAAGAAGGTTATATCTGTAAGCTGCACTAGGAAATTTTAAGGAATGGTAATGTAGATGGTAATGTAAGAGGCTATTATTTCTGAAAATCCATAGGTACTGTGTAGTATAGAAGAACTGATTGCATTGATTACATCCGATATCTAAAACCAGATGGAAGTAGAGAAAGTTCTCTGTGGGTTTGTACAACATTGTTATGGCCACTGCCATGCTAGCTACTTAGAAAGGAGGAGGGAAGAGGACAGAAGTCTTTGAAACCTTTCCTGAGCACTTAAGACGATAAATGGGACCTGAATCTTTATCAGCATAATTTTGTTAATGAAGGTCATGTATGCAAGAGGTCATGTATGCTAATGAGAAGAGGAAAATATGTACATCTCCTGGACAACTTGAATAAAAGGACAAGTGTTAATAGGAAAAGGTTAAGGTGGCAGTATCTGAAAGGAAGTTTTGGATCATTCATTCTTTCCCCAGATATCCCAATGTTGTAAACAAACAGATAACTTGTGGCAAGAAGTAGTAATTTCATATTTCCATGGAGTTCATCTGCTTAACATCTTGTTTTTCTGAGATTTTGAGGATAGCTGAAGTAGTATTGGCATGTAGCAGCCAAAATCATGGGAGAGAAACGAAAGTTAGATTTAAAATTTAAGGAAGCACAGTATCTAAATGAAATATGTGAACTCTTGTATGTACACATATGCAGAAATATGAGAACCTTTTCTCTTTCTTTGAGTGTAAAACCTCCAGTGCTTGAGACTTTGTAAAATCTGAACTGTATAAAATATTCTTTCCCTCATGAAATGTATTAACAATGTTCCTATCTATGCAGCTACATTTTAAAAGAAATTCTAAGAGTTTAGTATGTTGGTGATATCTTTCTCTTCATTGTTTGGTTTGCTTGAATTTAGTCTGAAGGCCTCAAAATTACCAGAGTTAAGGAGGAAGCAGACAGCCAAATCAACTTATTATTGCCTTCTTAGGAAGCAATCTTTGAGAGCTCTCGTGTATGTGAACTTTAAGTCCCATTGCCGGGTATTCTTTGGCCACTATGAGTAGCCATATGTGATCTTCTGTGATATCTGCTGCTGCCTATTATTACTTTTAATGTTATTTTCATAAGAATTATTTTCAATCTCTTCTAAATGGAAAAAGATATTCATACCTTTTTCAGAAGGCATTTTAAAAATAACAGATTATGAAGAGAGAAGTAGATTTCTGTCTAAGGAGGGGGCTATTTTTTTAAAGATTTATTTCCTTCATCCTAGATAGAGGACTGGAGAAACCTTCTCCAGAATTGTAAGTCAAAGCTGCAGAGCATCAGGAAGCCCACAAAATTGATTGGAAATCCAAAAGTATTATCCATTAGTCAATATTAAGCTTTCTGAAGCAATTTTTTATATGGTTAATAAAACACAAGCAAGGACAAGAACTGTTGACCACCTGTGAGTTTATTATGAAGAACTGGAGAAATGTCTCTAGTAATAGAGAGAGAGACAGTTTCAGGCAAGCAGCTTGTGACACCTGCATTAAAGCATAAACAAGTAGCAGTGCTACTAAGTATGAAATTGTTCTAAATTTCCACAGCAAACACAGCAGAAACTTCTTAATTGATTGTCAGGCACATGACAGCAAAACCAGCAATCCTAAGTAAATGTGAAAATCTCTTTTCATTCTTTTTCTAATGATTTTAATAAGACTTTCCAGGCAGCACTTTTTAATATTATTAATCAAGTTTTTGAGAAGTTCCAGTCATTTTTCCTTCAGTCTTCTGCCATTGAAGAATTCACCTGAGGCATTTTATAATCATCAAGAAAAATGCTGTCTATTGTATCTTAGGATGAATTAGGAAATGGACAGGAATAATTTAACTAGCTCATGAGATGCTAAAAATTGTGAGAATGAAGTTCACCCAGCAGAAACACTCATCAGGAACCCTCCTTTCAGAGCATGTTTTCATCCATTAGAATTCCACACTACAGGTTGGGTTTTTTATTCATAACATAGTGAGCAAGTAACTTTGTGCAAATTTATAAGCCTAATTAAAGCATCATTAAAAGAAGTTCAAAGTTGGAACTGTATTAGAAGAAATTTTTGATATAATCTTTTTCTGATAAATGTTAGTTCAACAAAAGCAAAATAGTTTTCATGAAATATATGTTTTCTATTGCTTCTTTCAAATTGATCAGAAAATAAACTCTAAAGTTTTCATTTGCTTTGAAACTATGTAACTCAATAAATACATGCTTGGGTTGAAATATTTAATAGTATTTATCTCTTACATAACATTTACTTCTCACATAGAATTTACCTTACAGTCAACAGGGCTTACTTTGAAATGAAAAAAATAAAAATAACTTTGACTGAATCTAAATTTGTGTATGGTTTTGCCTTATACTTTCAAAATCTCAAGATGCATACTTTCTGGTTTTCTTTTCCTGAATTGATTTTTTCCAAGGAGATGAAAATCTTTTTCAAGAAGTTCTAATCACAATAATAACATAATTGCTTAAGTAAATGGATGATGGTAATACAGAAAAGTAAGTCTTTAGAAAGCCACATTCTAAAAAACATGAAATAACTTATAGTCCCTTTAGGATTCAGGCAGTAGTGAACTATTGATATTCTTACCAATGTCTCATCTTCAGTGAAACTCATTTTTTAGCATGACAAGAAAAATCTTGGTTTGTTTAATTCATAATAAACAGGGTTTGAAAGCTGTCAGTACTTTTCACTTTTCTTTGAGGGGTTGCAGTATCTAAACTCTAAGCATATACTTGGTTTTCATGAGTGTAAATGCAAACTTTCACACAAATAAAATAATTTGAAAGTGATTATCAAAAGTTTAGCTGGTAGAACTGATGCAATTATCTTTCTAAGCACTTTTCTCAACCAGTGATATGTACTTTCTTTCCATACTTTATGTGGGTAATATCTACCAGGTGAGAACACAAAGCAGAGATGGTATTTTGAGATTTTATTTGTTCTGTCTCCTATACCTGGAAGGCACATAAAAGGAAAAAAGCAAGAAAAATCCTTAGATGTCAACTGGGAAAAAAGACTATTGGAAAAGAGAATAAGATGGAAATCAGAAATCCTCTCAACATCTGAAAATAATCCTCAAAATATATCCTAGATTTGAAATAGGCAATGAGTCATTTTCTTTTTTTCCAAGAATATGTTGCAGGATTTGTTTCAGGAGAGTTTACAAAAACTATTTTTTGTATCATTATATCACTTTATATATAGAGTTCTTGGTTTTTCACAAGTTTTCAATCTTTATTTTGCAGCTTTATCTACTAAAATCAGTAAAATTGGACAATTTATCTCTGCACATCTCATCCTTACGAAGTAGAGGATATTTTTGGGAAGGTAATATATTAAATTACTTATTTTAAAAATTTGGAGTTTTTTAATTTTTCAAAAACTGAAAACATCTTAAACACCCCATGAAATTAATGCTTGACTGTGTAAACAAGTTTATTTTTTCAAAGGTTTTCCTTGGGAAATTTTAAGTGATTTGTATTACGTGGAACAATCTTTGCACTGAGAAAGTACAAAAGCAGAGTCTGCCTAGTTTCACCAAGGACTACTCATGGTTATAGTTTTACTAATATGCTGATAATGTACAACCCATTGACATTGTGATCTTTTTGACCCTTTCTGTTATAAAAATGTGCTTTTTCAAGTGATTTCAAGTTCATTTACTCTATTTGCCTGTCAGCTTTGTTCAGCATTAATCAATTTGCTTTAAGTGATGTGCTAGATGTTTTTTCCTTAACTATAAATTGTTAAAGGAAGTAAGGGCTTTCGTGGGAAAAAAACTTCCATACTTGTGTAGCATAAAGGGTTTTTTATATTTAATCAATGAATACTATCAACTTATGCCAATTCATTGAAAATTTACAGCTTGATAAGAGGCAAAATACTTGGCTGTCCATGTTGCCTATCTCTGTGTTACATGAGAAACAAGACCAAATTAAGTGGTATCACTCACATTTAGATTTAAATCATTTAGTACCGAAGTTATACTAATATTGGCTATATCCATTTACTACAATTTCAGGAATCACAGGCTTGGAACACCTCTACTGTTAAGACAGGGAGAGAGTTGGAGTTTTTCAGCCTAGAGAAGAGAATGTTCTGGGGAAATGTTCTAGAAGCCTTCCAGTTCCTAATGCAGGGGCCTAGAAAAAAAGCTAAACAGGGACATTTTACAAGGGCATGCAGTGACAGAACAAGAGAGAATGGCTTCAAACTCAAATTGAGTAGGTTTATATTAGATATTAGGAAAAAATTCTTTGCTGTGAAGTTGGTGGTGCACTGTAACAGGTTGCCCAGAGAAACTGTGGATGTTCCATCCCTGGAAGGATCAAGGCAAGGGTAGATAGGACTCTGAGCAACCTGGTCTAGTGGGAGGTGTTCCTGCCCATGGCACAGGGGTTGGAATCTGATGATTTTATGGTTCCTTTGAACTCAGACCACTACATGGGTTTATGAAATGTATTTCTAGGCAACCCCTTAGATTATTTCATGAAGTGAGGTAGTCCTAAATTAGCTCCAGAGAACACTCAGTCAATATTATATAATCAGCACTTTTGTTGATTGAATTGTATATAGAATCATATATCAGAGGCTAATGTGCATTAACTTAAATATAAATTGCTGTAATATCTCTCCATAAACTATAGATACAACTACCTAGTAACATCAAATACAGTTTGTGAGGTCTCTGGCCATGGTTCAAATAGGTACTTTCTTGAATTCTGCTGTGTGCAGACTTCAGTGTTTTGAAGAAACTTCCCTGTCTGACCACCCGGTAGAGACTGAACCACCTGAGCCATACCTGGAGTCCCTTTGCAGGGACTTATCTTTTGTGCTGCACAAA
>VWYP01010618.1:55232-81596 GCA_013400435.1 Pycnonotus jocosus
AAAAAAAAAAAAATTACAGAATGTATAGCTATTTCTTAATAAAAATGAAGAAGTTAAACCATTTCATCATTTTTTTCCTGAATATTTTTCTAGATGATATTACATGCATATTTTTAAATTTGAAATAGTAAAAGTAGTTATGCCCAGTTTTATGTAATCGGATAGATCTTTCAGTCAAGAATTTTACATTAGAAGAATTCTACAAGACATTTTCTTCAGCAAATGATATTTCTCTAGATTTTTAATGGTTTTTATGCTGCTGACTATAGGTTTGTTTTTTTACAAAAATAAGTTTTAAATTGAAAGAAAAGAAAAACCTCAAGAAAAACATACTTTTCCCAGATGGAAAAGCTTCAGAACTTCTACCATAGGTAATTTTTCTCTTTAATTTTTCTCTTTAAACTGTGCTGAAGCAACTAGACCTGAGTGAAGTGTATTTTTATTTGTAACGTAAATGGTGTCATTTTGTCAATGTAAATGGTCTTTTCAGTAAGGCTTTGAATTGTGTTACACTGCACTGCAGCTAAGCCTTTGTGTGTCTATATTGAGTGTCCAGGTGTTTTTAGGTTTTTCTTCATTCACTTGAAAAAATGTACCCAAACTTACCTACTGTATATTAATGGATTTTGTTTATTGTAACAGAAGTTCAGCTGATTCCATTGAATGGAAAATGGCTCAATTTTATTTCTTTTAAATATCTTGCCCAGGAAGATGTAATGATCTTATATCTCTTGAAAATGGGATACTCTTATCTCATTTACAGAGCAAATTTATATTTTTTCAGTCTTAAGAGCAAGGACAGAGATGTCACAGGTTTTCAGATAGAACAGATAAAATAAAACATTCAGGCTGGAAAGTGCCTGAAGTCAAAAGGAAGTTTCCAAGAAGGGACCATCAGACTATGTGTATACTTAAAACACTATAACCCTTGGCTAAAAATCTGAGTGAGTATACCTGAAAAAAAAAAAATTACCAAGGTCTGAGAGATATGAGATGCTGCTTCAAAAACTAAATGGACATATTTTCTAAGTGATTTGGGAAAAATCAAGATTTAGTGTTATACAGCACGATTTTTTTCACACCATCAAAAGGTTAATAAGTCAACTGCAAGGAGAAGATTTTATGAGAACATGATGATTCAAATGCTTTTCATTATGACTTCAGAAGAAACAGCATTCTGCAATAATAAGTGAAAGTTAAGCACCACCAAATGCAGTGGTATCGACCATGCACCTGATTTTAACAGATTTGTGAATTTTTGTTGCTATTTAAATCATAATGAGAAATGCATCTTTTTCCTATTTTTTGCTATAGAAGTTCTTCAGAAGTCATGAACAAGTTAATTAATAAGCTGCAAGATCTATTGCCATTATATTTTGAGTATGTGATCAGCTGTAGTTTATTGAATTATTACAGCTGGAAAAAAAATGATGAGTACTTGACTTTTAACAGTAGTGTAGTACTACACAAACTCAGTACACACTTGTCCAAACATACATAAGCTGTTCAGGTAATTCTATTACATGTTTTATTTCCAATTATTTGATGAGTGTTTTTAGAAGAAATACATCAATTTCCCTGTTCTTTGTGAAAAATAGGGATTTTTCCCTTAATGAATAAGANTTCTCTGTTCTTTGTGAAAAATAGGGGTTTTTTCCCTTAATGAATAAGAAAAAAAAATTCACTTCCTCAAAATTTAAAATACAAAAATATGAAATCAGATCAGACAGAAAGTGAAGCCCACTCATTTTAAAAAAAGGTTTTCTAGCTAAACCAAATCAGCTTATATGTACAATATACAAAGATTTACATTTTCTCCTATAAGTGGAAAGGAGAAAGTTCTGATAGCATCTTGTTTATCAGATTTTATTTGTGGAAGGCTACATTTTTTATTGAATATTTTAAGAATAGGAATATTTACATACTCACACAATGTCAAAAGTCCATGATTTTTACTGCTTTTAGAAATCCTAAGGATTACTGTTGATTGAATCAGGTCTCACACTTGTCTCTTTCTTTTACATGAAAACATTCACTTCCTTTCTTCATAATCACAATCAGAATCTGAAAGGCACAACTGATCTAGCTGTGTCATTCTCGAAAATAAAGAAAGAGAGCAAGAGTACACCAATAGTGATAGATATCAGAGAATCAGAAATTGCTGTAATGGGAGTACTTAGGGGACAAACTGAGGTAGTTATAAAATATTTTTGAAGATAAAAAACCCCAGAACCAAAGAAAAAACCCCAAACTTTACTCTTTAACAACATTTTTCATGTAAAAATTAGTCCTTGCAAAATATTAATGCAGAAAGTATTAGTTTTTGCTATTTATGTCCTAAACCAATTATAATTGTACATATTATGGTGCTACTACTGTACAGTTATTGAGCACAGCTGTGGTTCCTTATGGCCTTACTCATGTGGGTTGAAATGATCACATTTGTAAGTTCCCTGTGAGAAGCTGGACCTGAAGCAAGTTTCTCTTCTTACCCCATCTTGCCTGTTTTTGTTTGACATTTTTATGTTATTTACTCTCTTCACACCTTTTTGCAGCTCATCTGCTCCCAGCACTGCTTATTGCGGGTTTTTGGCACTCATCTTCTCTATATACTTTTCAGGATGTCCAGGTTTTTTTGCAATTTCTTATATTTATCTTCTTCTAGCCTAGGTACTTTTTTCATACTTGTGTGCCTCCTATGTACTACACAACTTACTCCTCTCTTGTTGGTCACATTGATCACATACAGAAAAAGCTTATGCATTATGTCTGGCATACTATCACAGTATTGCAAAATGCTTACAAATGTTCATTGCTGACATTATTTCAGCATGCTTATATTTGAGTTTTAGGAAAGCTAATATTAATTATTTAATGATTAATGCACTTTTCTATAGAGGCATCAAAAGCTTCCACTGACTAGAATGGTTTAATATCATCAGTTACTTAAAATGCAATATATACTTATTTCTGGAAGGAATAGTGCAGGCAAGCATACACTAACTTTATGATCTTACATAAAGTGCAGTTACAAGCATGACATCAATGAAGGGAATACAGAAATAGATTAGGAATGGATTAGGCATAGAAAGTAGGATCAATGTTGTGAAAAGTCTTGGTGAAATAAATCTTTTTTTTCTATGAGTAATTTCTTCCAATCTGAACAAAAAGCAATTTTTTCTTGTTTGCTGTTGTAGATATCTAAAGAAGTTTCATCCAAGTTACTAAACATATTGCATTTCCTTGCAAAAGTGTAAGTAAAGTTTTACTGTGAAATCTATCATGTGTGTGAATATTTCTTCTTTGATTAAAATCTGCAAAAGCAGAAAGAAAAATAAAAATGATAAGTTGATATTGCAGCAACAATTCAGTGATAAAAAGCCAGAATCCTCAACTCATTTCTTTACAGAGGGGCGGTTGAGAACAGTGATGAGAAGGGTCTTGACTTTATCCCAAATAGCTTCCTGAGAAGACAAAAGTAGAGTCTGGTGCAGCTTAGTCCACACTAAATTTCATAATATAATAAGTCATAACTATGATTCCAATCAATGAGATCTTGGTTAAGATTAAAAACATGAGAAGTTGTATATCATAGTTATACATTTCTGAAAAACAAATTACCAGGTAAATTTGAAATTCTGCCTTAAATTTTATTAAAAAAACAAATATGTTAATCACTCCAATAGATAAATAATACATGGCTTTCCAAAGCATATTGTGACTGAAACTGAAACATTGACATAAGAAAGATGTCAAATTAAATGTAATTCCATCATGGAAAGCCTTTATCTCCCTCAGCTGGGCTCTGAACAAGTTGAAGTTTACTCTTTTAAAATCTAAAATCTTTGTCTTAGTACAAACTACCAATGTATTCAACTGACCTCAAACTCCTCAATATCGTGATTGTTGCAGCTAAGGCTACTAACTTAACATTTTTCTTTAAACTGTGATAAAACAATTTCTTATGCTTACAGTAATTTATTTAAGCAGACATGGTGTGTATGGGCACAGGGGAGAAAGGGACTTCTTGCAGACCTACCAAAAATTTAATTCTATGAGTACAGTGTATAACTATTACATAACTGGCTGTAAAGACACATCATGGTTCACATTTTAAAGGATATTGTGTTTATAGACATTCCTTTCCAATATCTTAGAATTTTCTTCTTCAGACAGTGTGTCATCTTTTGGTGCCAAGTTTCAGCCTATAGGAATCAGGGTAAAATGAAAATCATGAAAATGAAAGTCATGTTTTGGAACCTTTTTAATCATCTATAGTATTTCTGATCCTAATATTGTTGTGGTTTTAGGAGCAATGGCCAGGAATATACAAAGGTTCCAATAGCTGTGCATCATGCCACTGGAAAAATATGTGGAGCTTATTTCTTGTATGGAATATTAACCCACAAAATGGATCATTGCATGTTTTTTTGCAATGCTTGTGCAGTCTGATGATCTTTATACATTTTAATAAATATGTAATAATATTTCTGTAGATACACACACACACAAACACACACAAATATATATATATATATATGTACATGCACACAGACATAAATATTTAATTGGAACTAAGAGACCAAATAGAAATTATTAAAATTTCAAATATTGAAACCTATTCAAATATTTAATATTCTCATGCAATCTTATTTAATAAGGATATAAATATAAATATAGTATTATTTAAATGTTTCAAAGATTAGCTATGTTCTTTTTTCCTAATTAGTTTAATAAGTTTTGATTTCACAACAAAATAGCTAATATATGGCCAAATTATTTTGCATGGTTGTTATACAATGAAAAATATAAATGGAATTAAATCCTTTATTAATATCTCATAGTAAATCTCTTTGAGATACCTACTTTTTTGCATTGTATGTCAAAACTATCATAGATTTGCAAAATTCTGATTAGTGACATTTTCATACATAATATGTTCATTTAAGCATATGAATATATCAGTTCCTTGAAACCCAAAAAATAGCTGTTGAAAGTAAATACCACTTTTTCTGTTTATGCTGATGCATTGCTTTAAACACTTCAACCAACTGCATAATGATGGATTTAGTCTTAGCAATGAACGTCATGATCCCCAAATCAAATGAGGTAAAACAGTTTAGAACGGTGATATGAGGATCTTTTATTTTTTTTACTGTAGAATACACACAGACTCTAGCCTGTTTAAGACTCTTTGTATCTGGTTGAGATGCAGTATGCACAGCCCAGAACTATGACACCTGCTGTGACTCTGCATTATGTTTGAAAATAATAGGTTCTTCAAGAGGAGCGGATGCCTTCTAGTATAGTAATTGATTTCAAGCATCAATA
Source organism: Pycnonotus jocosus (assembly GCA_013400435.1). Taxonomy (NCBI): domain Eukaryota; kingdom Metazoa; phylum Chordata; class Aves; order Passeriformes; family Pycnonotidae; genus Pycnonotus; species Pycnonotus jocosus. The sequence goes on from VWYP01010618.1 coordinate 60,564, forward strand.
CAGCAGCTGCTTTTGTGCACTCAGGAATAACTTTATTCTAGGATTGTTGCTTTTTTAATAGCTTTATGTTTTTTATAGCAGCTCCCATTGTTCTTTAGTGGTATTATTTCACAGGCTTCTGCTAACAGTAGGGGAGGAGCTATAAAAGTGAAAAGATGGAACTGTTTTTTTAGTGAACGTATCCTATTCAACTTGTTAAATTTGACATCTCATTTCCTGTATAGATATAGATACCTGCCATTAGCTAAAGTCCAATGGAGGGACAGCAGTTGCTTAACGGCAGAAAAGTGCTTCTGCAATTTTCATTATGGACAGCATAAAATGCAATACATAATTAAAATCTAAAAGACATATATATTAAGTAAGAATGTACATCTTCACTCACAGCCCTTACAGAGCACTCAGGAACCAAGAAAGAAGGTCAGCACTTCTGTGAACTGCCTAAGCACTGCTTGATCTCATTTTCTTTCACATTATCCTGAGAAGCCTCAAATTTGTATTTAATATCCTCAGGGACTTAGAATGAGAATGGCATAGACACTTATATATACATCATATTATTGAGTTCAAAACTTTCCTATATATCAATATGAGAATTTCCAAAATGGTTTATGAACTCATTGCAACATTATATAACCAATACATTATCATTAAAACATATTTTCTCAGGAGGAAAAAAAATCTTAATTTCACACCTTTTATTGGTTTAGTTTTTAAAATGTTTCTAGCATCTTTATTTGTCTAAGAGCCATTTAGCAGCCATCCTGATATTGAAGTTTACCCAATGTGAATGAGGTCAGTCCATTTTGTGTCTCTTGTGACTTAGGTATTATACAAGGTGAAAGGAGAATTAACCAATACAAAGAGAGAACAAAATAAATTACAAAAAACCCCTACAAGCAATTAAGCAAACCACAACAGAAACCCAGAAAAAAACCAAACCCAAAACAAACAAAAAATCAAAAACACTTCCCTCAAACACAAGCAGTCATGATGAGCAGGGGTTAAACATTCAATTTACTGAGACAGACATACGCCGATATCTCATCCTCTTAGAAATAAAAGTCTTTTACTTATTGTGGTGACAATTTCACATGGGTCATTTCACATAAAGAAAAAGAACAACTAGACCTTTGAGTAGGGAGGAAATAGGAGGCAACAAGAATTTTACCTCACACTATTCTTTTAAAGAGGGCCCAGGGCATTACTGCTTTATTTATGAGAAGTTCTATCAGATGAGGAACATCAAAAGAGGAAGAGTTGTGTTTCCTAAGCAAGGGAGATTATTACACTCACAATGACTCCTACAGTTTATGCTTTTACATCAGTGGAACAGCCATAGCTAGAGGGTGGAAGCTGCCTCACACCTTCGTCCCTTATCCAAACTCCACTGGGAAAATCCTGCAATCTGATCAGGTTTGGGTATTATTGCATCCCAAGCTGAATAGCCCAGGGCAGGACTGAAGCACTTGTAGCCAAATTCAAAACAGGAGCTTAAGGTGCTATGAAAATTTGATACAGAAATTTCACCTTCCTACAATATCTAAGGGCATGCGGAATACCCAGGTTTCCCCTGGAGATGGAAGTTTTAAAGATCTATGCTTTGAATTGAGGCACTGTTTTCCAAAATTTCGTTTGAACGCATTTGGTGTCTGTCTGTTGCCCTTCATAGATTGTTTCTGCAGCTTTACTTTCTGATCATGAAGTACAGAATACAAAAAACCTTTTCTTTCTTAATATCTGGGCCATTCAGAAAAGAGAAGTAGGAAGAAATCCATAGAATGACATAGTGCTCTTCCTCACCCTGAAACTCGACAAGCATTTAATAAATGCAAGGACACAGTACTGCCTATATTATAAAGAAGAAGAAAATAAATATTTTCTGTGAGCTATAAAGCTTCCTGCAATAAATTAGAACATAAAAATACATAATTAAGGAGTAGGATTTAAACATATTCAGACATTTCTGCCCATATCCTGAGTCTGCTTAACATGAGCAAATTTTTTGTAGGAAGCTAAATATCTGCTCTTATATGGTCAAGTCAATAGGTCATTTCTCTTAATATTGTGTGAATTGTTCATGTCCTGCTTGTAGATGTAGATAAACTGTTCACAGCACTAACCCAGATATATGTCTTTCATCCTTCTACGAGTAGGGATCCAGCCAACTTTGAAAGCTCAAAGGATCTTGTCTCTCTGTAGAGACATGGTGAGAGATGAAAATTAAAGCACATAATTTATTTTATTGGCCTTACTTGTGCTGATATATTCCACTCTTGACAAACTGATTGAATAATAATTTGAACAAGGCAGAACTGCAACATTTCTAGCAGCTGACCATCAGATGTGATGGTATGCTAATCCAGTTGTATGCTAGTAACATATTCTAAGAGAAAGGTTAAAAAAAATGCCATTGTCTTTTATTTTCATACACAAATTTTCTGCAGTATTGTCAAAGGTAGTGGGTGAGAGTATATGAAATGAAATGCTTTCCTTTGCTATGGAGGAAAAACAAAACAAAACATAAACCCCACCAACATCTGAGTTATCTCACTCTTATGTCCCTTGGGACTTGCCTGGACTCCAGGGTCCACAATTCTGGGACAGTCAGACCTTCTTTGGGAAAACCAAGTAATTTAAGTAGTTTTTAAAACCTAAAATTCACCATTCCTAACCACCCAGGGCTGGTTGGAAGTATGGCATATGTCCCCTTCTTCTGGTGAAATTGTACAATCACAAAAACTCTTTGTCCTGAGATGACTTTAAAAGATTAATGACTCTGAAAAGATTTTGTAACTATAGACCCTGAATTGATATTCAGTGAAGTTAATATTTTTTGTAAGTTTCATGTTTGGCAGACAGCTGAGACACAAAATATTTTTATATATGATATTTTATTTAAAATATATTGGAACTAAGCAAAACTGTATTTATAGAAGCAGTGTCACACAATGAAATGTCAATACATATCTAGTATTACATATTTGCATGCTTCACAGCTGAAATTTGGAAACCTTGCATTTTGATCAGCTTTCCTCAGAAGATTATAATCTACTTGCAATTCTGCAAAAAACTGTCATATATGACATTCAGAAAGCCATTGATTTTTGTTCTTAATTTACAAGAGGGAGGAATCAGCTTCTATTTTTCCTTTGTCTTCAATTTACATCACAGAAGCTGTGCATGAGGTTTTTTGCATATCTGCACAATAGGCGCTAGAGTATAACAGATCCTTAATCTCAGCTGGAACATCTAAACTTTAATATGATAAAATAGTGAAAATTACATATATTCATTCAATGAATTCTTTTCAAAGCATAGAACTTAAAAAAAAAAAAAAAGAATAACAGAAGACATTGATGAAGCAGATAGAGACAGGGAGATTTAAGACTGAAAGACAGCTACAAGCAATTTTGTATTGGATGTTTCCTATCTCTTACATCTTTATTTATTAGTGGTTTAAAAAATGAACTTCTAATGAGAATGCTATTTAACTAAAAATAATTTCTTCCTTATTAGCAGAGGTCTGCCATCTAGTCCTCCATGACAACTTCGAGAACAATTGGCAAACTTTGGCTTTGCAAGAACATTTAATAGTAGTGGCTTCCAAATCTAATTTAGTGCCTTAAAAACAAATTGAATTTAATTTCTATCAAAAGCTGTTGCTGCTCTATGTATTTGAATACTCAGTGATGTGCTTTAGCTAGACTAAGCAAACAACAAAAATTATTCTCAACTTTGCTTAATCTATATAAGAAGGTTTAAAAGTTGAACAAGAATTTGTTGTTGTTCAATTCTGTCTACTGAAAGTTTGTTGAGTTAGAGATAAGCATACAAAATAATGCAAGAGAATGTGGCTAGAGAGTATTTATTAATTTGTTCAGGATTTTTTGCACTCCTTAATCTATCTGAGCAACTTTTTTGTGATATCTTAGGACTCAGTTTAGCAAGACACTTAAAAATCTTAGTGTCACAGGTATTTTAAGATGCTTAAGTTATGCAAAATCTGACAGGATGAGATTTCTAATGACTCAAAGATTGTGTTGATTTTTTCAATAGTAAACAACATCTAGTGAAGAATTACTAAGTCTCTGAACTGTGTAGAGAAAAATAAAATAATGTTGTTTGGAAAACCTCAGTACACTTCTAAATTGCAATAGACTAGAGGCCTAAAATAACTTAAGCTGAACAAATTATATTTCCTATGGGATACCATTGTAACTAAGTTAGAATTGCACAAGCATGGTAAGAGTTTCTAAAATCTTTAATATTTTCTTACTAAGATCAATACCGAAGTTCCTTTGAATTCAATGAAAACAGAGTTAACACTATTGAATCCTTCCGAAAATCCCATTCTGTAGGTCTGGGATCTCCTTTTTTTAATTTATTTTTCAAAAATATCTGTTGTAATCTTGACTTTCAAGATGCAAAAGAGCAATATAAAGAAAAATACCAGAATTATTAATTGCACTGCAAATACAGAAAAAAACTCACTTTTTTTCTGTCATCTGCATATTTTTATTGGATATTGTGCTTCGTTTGAAGTCAGTGAATTTTCTTTTTAAGGTGATGAAAATAGAAGAAAATTATAATCTAACAAGCTAGCTAGAGTGAAAATCAAGAATGATCAGGACTAGAATAGAATTTGGAAACAAGCATGACATTTTTAAGAGTCTATCTCAGCAATAATGGAAATGGCAAGGCATTGATTTTTATTTTTTCATTCTTCATTTGCTAAGCTGAAGAAAAACTTATGTCTTTACAACAAAGCCCAAACTGCAAAATATGAACAAATGAAACCATATTCTAAAGCAAACTGGCAAAGAAAGAATATGAAAATTTTCACAGTTTTATAAATATTTTTTATTTTTCTTCTGACTAACATGAAAAGGAGATTAATTTCTACAGGTCTGAACTATCAATTTTTATTTAGACAGTTTCTGTCATCATTAACTATCAGCCATGGTTGTAAATTTACTTGTTCCCGGAATTAAAATTCAAAATAATCTCCATTAAGTGAATTCAGAAAATAATATGATAGTGCAACACTACATACTGGTTTTATGACACAGCAGCATCACTCATTGAAGATAGATAGACATTTCTCTGTATCAGAGCTCAAAATTATCCCCTCTCCAAATGGGAAATTCATTGAATTCATTAGGTCTGGAGGTTAAAATTTAGGAATGCAGGCATAGAGAAATCAAACCGTTCATCTAGATGTCAAAGTCATGCTCCCAGGGTGTGCTGGACTCGTGGGCTCCCAGCCTCCTCAGTGATGGGACAGCGTGAGAGGCAGAAAACATCTTGAATCTTTGTCAGCACTGTGCAAGAATAATAATAAAAAAAATGTTATCCATACTGTTATCCATCTTGTGTTATCCACACTGTTTTCATCACAAATCCAAATCACAACCCTGTATTACCTACTATGAAGAAATTTAACTTTATGCCAGAAAAAAACCCACACATAAAGATGCTATTTAAAAGCCAAAAGATATTATACCTGGCACTAAATTTGTCTCAGATATACATTCTTCAAATGGGCAACAAATAACAAAACCATAACATCCTAAATTAAAGAAATGTTATGCTTACATCCATCTGTTAACACTTGCAAGGACAAGATTAAATTTCCATATTTCTTCCCGCTCAAGCACATATTTCTTTCAGAAATAATTATTTTGTCTTCTCATTCTCCAGTTTCAGACACTAACAGAAGAAAATGTTATCTGTATTACTGCTATATTACTGGCCTTACATTTTCCAGTTGCCCATTTTCAGTTCTTATTTCTTGATTGTGTTTAATATGTATTATTTATTCTTAAGGAGGACTAGATTCAGATTGTGCTGTAGGTCTCTTGGCCCACTCTGGAAGCTACATTTGATTTTTTTTCCACAGATAATATGGCTGTTACGTGAGTTTGAAGGAATTATTGACTTGGGTTCACACTCATTCTTCAAAAATAGTGAGAGTGACCATGGATTTTCTCATGTAAGATCAACTATGTCTTTCAAAGAGGACTTCTTGCAATGTGTAGTTATCCCTATCATGGGGTACTACCACTAAAAAACTAGACACTTAGGTAGAGCAATTGTTAAAAATCAGAAGAAATAATGCATTGTTTCAAAATTTTATTAACAGCACTGATAAGATTTTCCCCTTCATTGTTGGCCAAATGGCCTGAAGTTGACTTTTCATTTTAGTAGATTCTCCATGACAAAATACCGTTAGATAAATAACACAATACTGGCTATATTCACTCTAGAACCGTAAGACTGAAATACACTAACAGTGCTTGAGAACCTCTAATTAATTATTTAAATATTCATTTATGTTCAGTACAAGTTTTATCATATTTTTCCATCTTCGGTTATGTCTTCATTCTTCAGTGGACCAAGGCCTAAAAGTCACTAAACGGCCACTAGCCCAAGCCAAGTGATTAACAGAGCAAAATACCACTCTCAAGTTAATAAGGCTTGGCTGCAGCACCTGATGGAGGTGGCTATATTACTTGTCCAATCATTTGTGTATATTTTCTTTGTGTTATGAAAAGAGCATAGACCCAACACGTGTATTGGCTGATCTGCTCCTAAGACACTGCTGTGCCTGCCACAGCAGCTGGTACCCATATACCTATATATAACTTCCTTGGAGGAGATGAAAGAATGAGTAATTGACTGAAGATATTCTATGAACCTAACCCCAAAATGCCAGCATGGGGTGCTTTCTGTGTAGCTGTACTCCAGAATTAACTTGTCTCAAATCATTACACTTGGATGGGCTCCAGTGCATCCCCTCAGCTATATGTGTATATGTGAGTATAGCTGTTGTTATCAATACTAGTATTGACTGCAGTGTCAGGAAATGAGGATGATCTCTTTCTAGAGCAGCAGCAATTGTGACACATAGCACAATATATGTAACTTATTCCCTTAACGTTATTCTCTTTTTTCTCTCCACATTTTTGTCTGCAGATTAAATATGTAAAGCCACAAGTAATCCTTGGCGAAAAAAAGAAAAAGGAAAAAAAATTGTTTACTGCAATATATAGCAAACTGAGCTCAGGAAGCCCAATTCATTAATTTTTTAGGTACTTCCAGTTAAAAAAGGAATTAATGAATTTACTTTGAGCTCTGACCCAAGCCCTCTAGCTCTCTTATTGCCTCTAAACCACAAAGCTATTACATGCAAATTTTACAACAACTGTGGTGTCTCTCGGTGATGTGCAGCCCCCAAAATATGCACTTTTTAAAGAATAAAAGGCTATCCACTTACAGTGCTTCTGAATTGTAAAAAATAAATACTTAGGAAAAGTAACACAAGGAGAAAAAAAAACCCCAAAGAATTTCCAGGGGTACAAGTGAAAAGAAAAAAAAGAACTAGTTTAAAGAACATTTTTGCGTACTTTGCTGAGCTTAGCAGAAAGTGAATGCCTTCTACAACAAATTAGGTTTCAGTAAGTGCAAGCAGGCACGTTGGATTAATCTATATGTCAATGAAAGGATGAACTGATTCAAACTAGGAGCTTTGAAGTTAGGTGCCCTACTGTCACTGAAATGTCCACTTACAATTTTCAGACTATTTTGTATTAGTGTAATGCTACACTTCCTCATTACCTTCACGGGTGTTGGCAATAGACAAAGTAACTTACTTGCCCTTTACATAAAAGTAGCAAAAGATTTAAAGTTCTAAGAGTAGGGGCATAGCTTTGTACTGTGCTGTGCTGTGTGCAGGCTGTCAGGCTGCATTAATATCTGTGTTCTAGAAGACAATAATACTCTTAGTTTGTAATGTGCATTTGGCAAATGGAGTATAAACTTACTACTCAATTTAACAAAATACTAAAGGAGCCTGCTACAGCATCAGGCTAATTATTATTTAAAATTATTTTGTTGCTCCTTGTTCAGTACTAACATGATTCATGATGAATTATTTGATTTTTATGTGATGTGCATGGAATTGCATGGGGACCCAGCACAATCTAGCATTCATTTTTGTCCGTAATTTTAGCAGAGAGGCTTTTAAAAAAATAATGTTGCTTCACATAATATTCTTCCTTACATGCTGTAAAAGTCTATTCATTCTGCAACTACAAGGGTAGTTTTCATCAGCCTGCTTCAAGGAAATATATTCAGGCTGACAAATTTTCACATCGTCCAGTCACTTATGTGCTTAAGGGTAATTTTTCTTCTGGCTCACTCTCTTCTACTGGGTTTTTTTCAATCTGAATTAAATGTTTACTGAGCCAAACAGTGTAAGATTGAACCCTAGTTCAATGTCTACACACCACCTGTATTTATTCTTGGCATTTTCCTTATCTGTTTATTCTACTTTGCTTTCTTTCTTCCAACCTTTGCAGCATAAACACAATGAGGCCTGTGACTGATCCAATGACCAGGCACAGCCTTTCTGGTGACATCGGTGGATATTGCAGAAGATCCTTGTTAAATATGTCTATCATTTTTCCCAAGATACTTGTCATTCTGGAAAGAAGTATGGGCCTAAATATGAGAAATTGTGGCAAACAGGAATATAAAAAAAATAAGATATTTTTTCATCTATAGCAGATGCTCTCTAAAGTGTTCTATAGAAAATTGCTTGCTCTGTTTAAATAATCCATAGATCTAGTGAAATTCATTATGCTCAGCAGCATTTATAGCGAACTCTTTTTTTTCCCATTCAGAAATTAAAGTTTAATTTAGATTTAAAATATATGTATGTATATAACCAACATTATTTCCTATTGTAAAACACTGAATAACACACCAATGATACTGCTATTAAAAATAGATGTTAATAACAAGTAGTTATCAGGGCATTAAATCTATACATATCTTCTAATGGTTTATTATTTTGTAAAGTGAACAATTGATGACCCTAAGACAAGGATGTACATGTCACTACGTTGTGCTAATACAAAAGTAGTTATGTTTCAAAGAAAACCGCAGTTCAAAGGCTGTTAAAGAAAAACAGTCACTAGTAAGTTAACAACTGTTGAGAAGTACAATTGCAAAATGAGATCAGAAAGTCTGAAAGTGCAGCTGAAGAAATATAAGGGAGGAACCGGGGATAAGAGCAAATAGATACCAGTGGTCATCAATAGGTCATTAAATTGATACAAAAACTGTTAAGTAATTGAAGCTGTTGACTGAGAGAAGAAGGTCAAAGCTGATCAAAGAGGGAAAAAGAACTAGTTCTATATAGAAAGAATTTAACATACAGAGTAAAACTTAGATATAGCATATTCAATTACTTTATTGTCAGTTTAATGAATAAAGAGAAAGGAAGCTTGTAGTATTAGAAAATGTACAGAAATAGACCTGGCAGATTTAGGTGTAAAGAAAATTTAAGAATTCCCTTCAGTATCATATTCATTCTGCTGAAGAGGTGGGATCAGGGGTGTTGATCACTTGTTGCTATTCACCTGAGCTCTTTTCCATGCAGAAATGTCATGGTCCTGAGGACTCTGCCAACCCTGACTATCCCTGCCCAGCCCTCTCTAGAACTATCCCCCACCCAGCCCAGGGCCAGTACCCCACTGCCCACCACCACTCTCAACAGACTCTTGGCTCTGCCCCAAAGCAGTGTTTTCTTATTCCACATAAGTTAAAAACATCTTCAGTCTGGTGCCCTCACCATCAGGCTTTGCTGCAGCTTGACTTCTGCATGCCAGGTGCAGTACCCAGTGTGGTGCAAACCAGCATTTGTGGTGGCTCATTAACGACCAATGTCTTTATTGCTTCCTGCCTTCATCTACACCTATACTGTCTTATAGAAAGACTTTGAATAAAGTCAAGAGAATGTTTTGTTTCACCTTTTCCTACTGCTAGCTGTTGATATGCTAGAAAGAGCATATGCAAGATGTCATGCAGTGTTCTATGTTTTGGTAAATGAAACAGACCAGGACCTTTTTTTTTTTATTTCTGGCTCTGAAAGCAAGTCCTACATTAGAACTTCTACTTCCAGGGATAAACTCACTACCCCTTGCAAATCCAGGTGAACAAACAGAAATGACAGGCAGATCACATTTGTTTTACCATCTGAGGTTGATTTTAATGATTACATTATAGAACCTGCTCTGTACAAATTATAGCTTTTCCTACTTTGACAAACAGGGTTCACAAGGTGGAGCAGGCAGGTACACCTTCTTTAACTAACATACCTGTAGAAGCCCTTGTTATTCTTTGCATCTCTTGCTAGGTTCAGTTCCAATTTTGCCTTGGCCTTCCTGTCCCCACTCTTTTACAACCAAACTTCTCTATGCACTTCCTAGGTCACCTGTCCTTGTTTCCACTTGTGGAAGACATTTTAAGTATTTTCTTTCCCTTTAGTTTGACCAGCAGGTCCCTATTCAGCCATATTGGTCTCTTAACTTCCTTGACCGATGACTTGCTCCTGGAGATTGCCAGCTTTGTAATCCATAGAATTCCTTAAAGATCTGCCAGGTTTGTTCTACTCCCTTGTTCCTGAGAACACGTTCACAGGAGATCTTACTGACTATCTCCTTGGAGAGATGGAGGTATATTTATATGGGTGGAATATTTATACTGACTCCAGTGATGTCACTTGAGTCTCAAGAAACTTTAAATATTTGGAATCATTTGCTTAGCTTCTGAATGAGCACAAAAAATAGGGGTTGCAGAGTGAAATCTCACTCACGATATACAGCCGTTATGAGATTATGTTGGCAGGGGGTATGGTTTGTGAGAATAAATTAAGATTTTCACCTGTATGTTTTTTTCCTGTGTGAAATGCATTAAGATCATGATATGTGAGTTCTTCTCATCAATTGTCTTTTTCATCTGAAAAGAAATCATTTCTGGAAAAAGGTTTTTTTCTAATATATTGTGTAAGTCAGCTGTACAGGTAAATACTTGAATTTTGTCTGCAAGTAAAACACATATGCAACTACATGAATATTCAAATCAGGTGACCACTCAGTTTTCCAGTTGACATAATTAAGAGAGTTATGAAAAAAAAATGCTCTCAGTTTTTGAAGACCTGTATTAACTAGTCACAATTCAGAACAGGTGTTCTCTGAAAATGTTTACAGACACTCATACATAATATGACAACACCTAGAAATCCTTTACAGACCTGTATCTATAAGCAAGCATTGTGACTCTTAAACATTCTGTTGTTCTGATCCACAATGTCTTTTTTTATGTTCTTTTTGACTGAAGTAAAATAATTTATATGTGAAATAATATTGGTCCATGGATATTTTAGAATATATAGGCTTGTTTTTCTGTCAGTAGCATCACTGACACTTTGTTCTATGCAAACAAATTGTTCTCATTGAGAAGACAAGTTTCCTAATGTCAAAAGTCAAGGTTCCATACTCCTCCTGTACTTTCCTACATCATCAATACAAAATGACACATTGCTAAGGCAGATATTACCCTGTGATGGCACTAAAGTGTTTTCTGTAAAGGTGCAAGTCCAGACCAGGAAATATCTTAATTCCTTGGCAGTAGGATCTTATTAATATTCTATTAAATACTACAGTTCCTATACCAAACAGTTGTGTTTTTTTAAAAAAATGAAAAATATCCTTTTGTACCTGATTTTCAATTTTTCTTAACTGGGGAACAGTCAGAAGCCTGCAGATGCCTCAATTTTCTCATCAGATATGCTCCCAGTATACCTACAATTTCATTAGAATTCCTGAAAGAAGGGACCTCTCTAGTGGTTCCTATGAATAGCCCAGGAAAAAAAACCAAAACCAAAACCAAAACCAAAACCAGAAACAAAAACAAAACCAAAACAAAACAAAAAACCCAAAACAAAAACCAAACACAAACACAAAACCAAAACCAAAACCAAAAACAAACAAAACCAAAACCAAAAGCAAATAAAAAAACAACAAAACCCCAAAACATAGATAATATATTAATAAAAATAGATATAGCAAAGCATTTAAATTTTGTGAGCAAGTTATGATATGACCTGGATGGTGGTGAAGAATCATGTTTTTTCACAGAACAGAGCAGAATAGAACAGAACACAATTTCTTATCCATCTGCCTTCTTAGATAGTGTCAAAGTTAAAAATATCCAGGAAAATCAGACAACTCTTTATACTTTTCTGACAGTTGTGTTCTCAGGTCTCACAAAACTATGCTGTGACTAGCCATGCTAACTACTGAGTCAGAATGTTACATGTCTGCAAGAGCTGAGTACAGGGATACAGAGTGAGAAGTTTAAGTCCAGTTCTATAAAACAAGGAAATAAATGCATAAAGGAAGCTGGTGTTGGATAAATACAGTTAGAGCCAGACAAAGGCATTGCCTTCAACTGACAGGATTGTCAAGGAAAACACCTGAGTAGAGAAACTGATAGGCCTAATTCTGCTTATCAGATCTGCCAAAATGTGAAAGTAAACAGATGTGAGTTTGACTGTTCTGCTTTAATTAGAGAAGACATCCCATTTTTATTGTGTGTTTCCAGGGTCAGGAATTTTTGTAGGGAAGTGTCTGAATGTCTGAGGTCAGAATTATTTTGCAGGTTCACAGCTGCATCTCTTTGAAAGTCAGAGAATGATTCACATAATTAACTAGCTATAAAAACTATCTGAACTGGTGCACTGATTTTCAAACACGTGATTCAGTAACAAGCCTCAATTTTCTGTATTTTTGTTGTTTGGAGGGAGCGTGGGTGTGGGGGTCTGTAAGCTTATAATTTGTATGATATTTGCTCTTTTCCTTAGAACATCTTTTTATTCTCCTTCAATGTCTTTCTAAATAATGTAACTGGCATGCTGCAGCATGACATGTTAGAATTCTTACGGCATTTAATTATCACTCTATTCCATATAGTTTATAGTCTTAATCCAAGTCATCTTAATCTTGTCACAGATTTCATAAATTCATTCAAGAGAACATCCATCAGCAATGGGAAATCATCTCTTAATCTACACTGCTTTGTTCACCCTCTGTCTCTGAAACAAGCTATTAATTGATGTCATTTCTCTAGTAAATAGGATAAAGACTTTAAGATCCAGAATTTCTTGCTTTGTGATTAACTTCCTACATTGTTTTCAAAGCTTTCTTAACTCTTTGTATCTTCTGTTTATTGTCTTGCCTATTAATACCGTAGACTCTTCCGTAAAAAGCTGTTACCAGAACAAAGTCTTACTGTCTAGGCATTTTTACCCATGTAGAAATAATAGCACAAAGTAACGTCAGATCTGAATGGAAGCCCACCGAAATGGGTGGGAGTTTTTATGGTTTCAATTCCTGTGTTCACATTATTTCAATGTATGTGACCACGCTTAATGGAATGATTGTACTGTTCAATACAGTAAAATACTGAAAGCATATCTGGAAGTTACATAGCCTTATACCATTTAATATCAGAACTGAGGGAGATTTCTTATTTGTCACCATTTTACTAGTAAGCATGAGATGCATGACTTTTTCTTCCATTGAGAGTGATCCAAAAAAAGGTTCTAAGGGTCTGTAAGTTAGGTGATGTAACTTTTTCCTGTAGTTGATCTCAAGAAGAAATAAAGTAATAGTGCCGGTTTTCAAGATTCCTTTAAAACATTTGCTGTGGAAAAATAATTAAAGAATTTGAATAGGAAAATTCTAATAGCTTATTCAAGAAATATTAAGCACATCCATAAAATCCAATTCCCCTCTGATCATCCTACTGGAATGCAGGTTATCAACACAGGACTATGGGTGCATTTGGGATCTAAAACCTAGAATCTATGCTCAGAATGAAATACCAATCATTAGAAATTATTATTTGGCGTGTGAAGTTGCCTTTATATCAAAATTTTAGTGCAGCTCTTGCATTTTTGAAACAAAACTTCAAAACTCACTTACCTACCCCGCTTTGGTACACATTGTGGAACAGTCTCAGGGGCAGAAACTGAATTCCTTTCAAATAAAAGTTCAGTTAAAACTAAATATGGGCTCTCAGAGCTTACCTAATGCACTTGTTTATAGCTGACATTCAGTCCTGTATCGCAGACCACTACTCCTAAGCATGGATATCCTGAAAGCACATATTTAGCACCATCTGTTCAGCATACTCTGATTGTATCTGTGAAATGTGTCCTTTAGGAGAAACATACTGTTCTGCCTTTTTCTGAGCTTCAGAAACTCTTAACCAGCAGCTATGCAATGCCTAGGCCATGCCTGAATTCTGAGCGTGCATGGAATCACAGTTGCAGGTCTCAGAGAAACATTCACATTGAAAGGCAAATCAACACCTGAGTGTGTCATCAAGGGAGAGAGAAAATTATCTGGTTTCATTTTTGCAGTAGAATGCTCTTCAGATGCACAGCTACTCTTTGTTATACAAAGAGCAAAAAAGCCTACCTTTTTCACTTCCTTTTACCCCAGCATCTGTGCCTAAGCTACCAGATATACAGAGCTTGAAAGGGAGAAAGGGAGAAAAAACAGGCTCACAAGTGATAAGTAATGGTATGGCATGGCAAAAATTGAAGAACTGAGCATTAGTGGGATCCCTTAATCTCCATGCAGTGCTGGCTACAATAAACCACAACTGAAATGCTTCCACACCAATGCATGGAGCATGAGGAACAATGGTGACCTCAAAGCTTTATACCAGTCCCAGAGATTTGACATCATTGACATAAGTTAAACCTGGGAGGGAAAAGTCCTGTGGCTGAAATGCCATGTTGAACAGTCACAGCCTCTTCAGGATGGATGGACAGGGCAGGCAAGGCCAGGAGTTGGTGTTGTATGCCATGGAGGGACTGGCACGATGCTTACATTTGGTGATGGCATGGTTGAAAGCCTTTGGGTAAGAGTAGGGGACAAACAATTCAGATGTCATTGTGGGAGTTTACTATGGACTACCTAGCCAGGATAAAGACACTAATAAATTATTCTTAAAGGAACAAAGGGAGATCTCCAAATCAACTGCCTTTGTCCTTATAGAGATTTCCACGTGCTGGATGTTAACTGGAAACACCACACAGCTGGAACACACAGATCCAGAAGACCCCTTAAACACCTGGATGATAACTTCATGGGACAGGTAGTAGGGGAGTTGACAAGGAAAGATGTCCTTCTTGATTTATTTCATGGTAACTGAGAGGGTCTCATGGGTGAACTGGTGGCCATCATGGCTGCAGCCATCACAAAGCAGTCAGGATTAAAAACTCTGTTAACAGGAGGAAAAGTACTAGCAAAACTTCAACCCTGCACATGGGGAGACCAGAATTCAGGCAGTTCAGGGAGTTAGTGGCCAAGGACCCCTGGTAAAATTCATTTGAATGTGCTGGGGTTCTCAAGTGCTGGGTACATTTTAAGCACCATCTCAATAAAGCACAGGAGCAGGCAATTCCTAAATGTCAAAAGTCAAGTAGCTGAGGCAGAAGACCAGCTTGTCTTTGGAGGAATGTTCCTTTGGAGATAAGGCAAAAAAGGAAGGTGTGTGTCCAGTGGAAGTAATACGAAGATGCTGCTTGCCACTGTAGAGAGAAAATTCACGTGGAGTTGAAGTTGGCCAGAACTGTGGGGGACAATAAAAGGAGTTTATTTAAAATAAGTTAATAGCAAAAGGCAGAGCAGAAATAACCTTGGTCTGTGCCAGGATCAGGATGGTCACCTCACAAACAGGAACACAGACAGGGCAGAGATGTTTAACATATTCTTTACCTCTGTCTTCAGCACTGATGACAGGTGAAGGGGATCCCAGTGCTCTAAACTGGCGGACCATGGCTGTCAGAATGATAAACTGACAGTTGACCCTGACATTGTGATGGATCTGCTGCTCCATCTGGATCCCCATAGATTTATGGAATCTGATGGGATTCATCCGAGAATACTAAAAGAACGAGATGATGTCATTGAAAAGACTCTCTTGATTTTTGAGTGATCTTGGGAATCTGCAGAGGTCCTAGTTAACAAAAAGCTAGCTACCATTGTCCCAGTTTTCAAGAAGGGCAAGAAAGATGACTCTGGAGTGTACAGGCTTCTCAGTCTCCCTTCACTGCCTGGTAAAGTAATGGAGAAGATTGTTCTAGGGAGTATCGAAAAACACCTGAAGGACAATAGAGTCATTGGTTACAGCCAGCACGGCCTCATGAGAGGAAAGATCTGCTTGTCAAACCTAATTCATTTTTATGACAAGGTAACACAGTGAGTTGATCAAGGAAAACTAACTGAGGTAATATTTCTGGATTTCAATAAAGATTTTGGTCCTGTCTCTCAAGTATCCTTCTGGACAAAATGTCCAGCACACATCTGGATAAACACATCATGGGATGGATGAGCAACTGGCTCATGAGTTGGGCATGAAGGATTACAATCAATAGGGTGACATTAGACTGGTGACCTGTCACTAGAGGGGTTCTGCAGGGCTTCATCTTAGGCCTTGTGCTCTTCAACACCTTCATAAATGATTTGGATATAGAACTGGAAGGGTTACTAAGTTTGCTGATGATACTAATTTTGGAGGAGCTGCTGCTTTCCTCAGAGATAGAGATGCCCCACAAAGAGATTTGACTAATTAGAGGGCTCAGCAATCATGAATTTTATAAAGCTCAGTGAAGTAAAGTGCCAGATTCTGCATCTGGAACAAGCAGTAGGGAATGATAGGCTGGAAGTAAATGCAGTGGAAAGGCACCTGGGGGTCCTGGTTGATGGCAATTCAAATATGAATCAGCAGCGCCCTGGCAGCCAAGAGTCAACTGCACCCTTGGTGACACCAGGCCCAGCATGGCCAGCTGGGCATAGGAAGGGATTATTCCCCTCTGCTCTGAGCTGGGCCACAGCATTGAATATTGTGTGCAATTTGGGTCATCACAATATAAGAGAGATGTAAATCTCTTACAGAGGGTCTAAAGGAAGCCTATGAAGATGGTGAAGGGCCTCCAGGGGAAGTTGTATGTGGAGTGCCTGAGGTCACTTGGCCTGTTCAGCCTGGAGAAGAGGAGGCTAAGGGGAAACCTCATTGCAGTTATGATTTCCTTGTAAGGGGGAGTGGAGAGGAGGCACTGATCTCTTCTCTCTGGTGCCCAGTGATAGGACCTGAGGGAATGGTATGAAGCTGTGTCAGAGGAGTTTATGCTGGATATGAAGGAAAGGTTTTCCATCCAAAGAGTGGTTGGGTACTGGAACAGGATCCCCAGCGAAGTGGTCACGGCAGCAAGCCCAACAGAGTTCAAAAAGGGTTTGAACAATGCTTCAGGCAAATGACGTAATTCTTGTGGCTGTCCTGTGCAGTGTTCATTCTTTCATCATTTTTTTCCACATTTCTCATTACTTTAAATATAATTTCACTTTATCTAAAAGTCTATTTTAACTGTGAAAATAATTCACCAGCCATAATTTTCTCCTGATTTCTATCTCCCACTTCCCATTACATGTTTTTTCCTCCTCTACCCACTCATTTATTGTTTGTCTGCTTCTTTGCTTTTCTACTCCATTGTGATGCATTTTTTTGTGTGGGCAACAAGGTAAAATGACAAAATTTCTGATCTCTAAAAAGCCGCTTTCACTTTTCCACCTCCACACAAAAAAAGCGGAATATGAACCAGCAACACAACAACAAAAAAAGATAACCTGCCTGTACATCATGTCTTTACATTCTGACCTGCTTTGAACTCCATATAGGCAACTTTGGACTCCTCCGGCTACTGCAAGTACAAAATGTCAATAAAGTTAGGGACAGCTTTAAAGATGATAAATTGGAGAGTGCATTCTTTCCTGGAAGAAATATGCTATTGAGCTCAACTAGGAAGAGATACATACATCTTTCATTTGCCCCTACCTAACCCATTACTGGCAGGAAAATAAAGAAAAATTATATGAAAAGAGCTAACACTCAGATGCACTGAACAGCTCACAGTTGCCATTAATATTTTTTTTCTCACTATGGTCAGGATTCTAGGATCAATTTGTTAATATACTTTCCTGTCTGACCATCCAAGAGCCTCTCTGACTTGTACCACCTAAGTGGTGACTGAGGTCCTTTTCCAGCAAGTGACTCCAACGAGCCAAAAACTGCTTCACTGGACTCCTGCATATACCCCTCACACACACTCAGACAAAGCTTCCTAACCAGCTGAACCCAAGATTTCCCACAGCAGAGTCTCTGTCATCCTTAAATGACAGCATAATAGCATAATAGCTTGAACTGTGTGCCTCCAAAGAGTGTCCCCAGACAAAATGAACCCTGGGGTTTTATACCTTCACAGTCTAAACTGTGATGGTCTGGGGTCTTCTAGATAAGTCCTCAGTTCCTGACATGTCTCTGAGTGTCCAGTTTCCTGGTCAGGTGTCACAGGTCCCTGTGCCCTCTGTTATGTTCTTGGCCTCCTGCCTCAGGCTCCTACCCAGAGCTCAACCTGCAGCTTGCTCTGCAGCTGCACACCAAGCTACCAGCACTCAATGTATTCCTCCAAAAATTAACTAAAGAGCTTAAATTTTAACAATGCCCACTCACCCTATACCCACCCTGCTCCCCACCCCCCCAGAAAAAAAGTCTGAAGAGAGAAGAAAAAAATATCTCTTTCCCACAGTGGAAATGTGCCACAGAAAGTATGAAGAATCTTTTAGAATTGTGAGTGGCTGACCTTCTGTGATACGTTAGTTTCAGTTGTCATTTATAAGTAGCATATAGCCCCCACAGCTTTCATCATCACAGACACAACCACACATTCATATTTGTCTCTAAATATGTTCTATAACTATGTAATCAGCACATAAGTGTAAAGTGCAACTATTATAAGTGGGGTACTAAGCTCTTCCTTTGTCTCATCTATTCCCTCTAACCACTTCTAATTCTTGGCAAACACATGTGTTTCAATGTGCTTATTTAAAAATGCTTTCCAAAAGGTCCTTCTGTTCTTCTTAGCTAGGACCAGACTGACATACAGGGAGGAAAAACATGACACCACATTCTCCGCCAACAATTCAAACAGAAGCCAAAAAGTATCTTGCATTAGCACTTAAAGGAGAGACATCTATTTAAAACTGTTGAAACTGATTAAAGTGTTATTTTATTCCAGTTCCACTTCATAAGGGCCCTGTTTCTTAAAGATCAGTACTGATGTCTGCACTGTAAAAGTCTCTCTACCTACTCTACCCTGCCATGTGTCTCATCTACTTCAGCTTAATGTACTTTGCAGTATAACATCATTACTGAATGTGTTAAACTCGAAAACTTATGGGCAGAAATGTCTTTACACATCAAGTAAAGTCAAAACTTTATTTTAATTCTGATTAAAATCTTACTAGTCTAATTAAAGGAATACCTCTAGACCAGCTTTATTAGAGAAAAGGGGGGAAAAGGAAAGAAATTCCTATTATAAGGAAAGTCTTAATCATAATAATATTATTAAAATTGTTATAGACTTGTTTCCTAATTTTTACCTTTTTCTTTTATTGTAGTGCTTACCTTTACCTGCCCCTCACAGTCATAATATTAATGAGTTTGGACTGATGGAAGCAACATAGGGAGTGAATAGTTAGTATTCCAAGTTCTTTGAGAGGACTCTGATATTGAATGGCTTCTTTTTCTCTTTTTTCTTTTTCTTTTTTCCTTTTTCTTTTTTATCTTTTCCTTTTTTATTTTCTTTTTTTATTTTTTTCTTTCTTTTTATCCTTTTTTTTTCTTCTTTACTCTTTTTACTCTTTTACTCTCTTACTCTTTTACTCTTTTTTAATTTTTTTTTTTTTAGAAGAAAGATTCATTACAGCCTAGTTGAATTTTCAAGGGGAAGAAGTTATATAATCCCTTTTTTCTGGCATAGAGAAATTCCTCTTGTGTCTCAAAGAACAGATACTAGTATATTTTGGAGTCAGGCTTCACAGTGTGTCCCCATGCCCTGCTGTCCTCCCACTCAGCAGTATGAGACAAGGTTTTTGAGTTTGTATTTTGGGTATCTACAGAAAATTTAGAGAGCCGGGGTAGTTTTTTACTCACGTACCTCCTCTTGTTAACATACATCAGAAACTATAGTTATTTTACTCTAAAGTACATTATGCTGTTTGTATCATAACTGAGAGGTCTTTTCTAGCCAAAAGAGAGACCTAAATATTCTTGTTTCTAGAATTTCTCAGGGAGGACTCTGTGGAGAAAGAAGACATTGAAAGTAGAGAGAGCAATCTTCTATTAGTAGTTGTAGCAAAGAAAAACAATAAAATACATATATATCAAATAAAATGTTCCATACTGTTTACCAGATCACAAGAACAGGAGCTGGACTGTCTTCACTCTCACCCAGAGTAAAGCCTGAAGGAAGGAGAGCATACAGTTACCAAAGAGACTGAGAAAAAGATCACCTGTTAATGTACCCAGGTCAGAGACAATGATACTGAGGTTACATCCATGTCACAGGAATTAACTCTCTAGGTTAACACCACTCTAAGTAAAATTCACCCAAAGCTCTGAACAACTTGATGTAACTTCAAAGATACATTCAGCTTTGAAGCTGGTTCTGCCCTGAGTGAGGGTTCCCCACTCCAAATTAAATTATTCTGTATTCCATCAAACCTAAATTATTTTATGATTCTGTGAAGATAAAACACCCTGCTGGGATACTTTCAGGATCAATTTGGTAGATGTACAGTGCCACACTTTGATGTGTCCAATATATTCAGCTAAGGTCATAGTTGCTTAAGGGTCTGTCTTACCGTGCACACTGTGGACAGATCCCTTCATTTGTCCAAATGTAGCTACCCTCTCTATTCCTTTCAAACTGCATTATTTCATACCTGTGTTAAGCTGCTTATCCAGGTCTCTTCTTTTTAATCTAGCCTCATGCCAGTTAAGTGCAGACTCCTGTTACAACGGTGGCTTCCAGACTATTTTCCCTTAGTAATGGATCATATGTTCATCATAATTTAGCAGAATCTGTGTATCTGTCTCAAAATATGTTATTTGTTTTAGGACAGCCTAATCCAACCTTACATACAGACTAGTCTGCAAAATTTTTAAACAAATATCAAGGTGTATCAAAACTGCTTACACTCAGCTACAGAAAAATGTTTATAAGCTATTCCAAAATGACAGAGAGGAGGAGGGAAAAAAAAACAAACAAAC
>VWYP01010618.1:81675-127649 GCA_013400435.1 Pycnonotus jocosus
AAAAAACCCCAACATCAAATAGAGATAAAAAGTCCTCATAAAAAAGGTCTTTGGAGATCACCAAAAATACCTATAAACATGAAGAAAAATTTCTTCAGAAAGCCAGGGTCCTTTCTTAACAGAAAAAAACATACCTACCATAAAAGTAAAGAGAGCTTATCAGAGGTTACCTTTTGCAAAGAGGGTTAGTACAGCATTGCTGCCACACACAGCTTGCATCACATGACAAAATGCACGGGGTTTGCTTGCATGGTTCAATGAAGCATAAGTCATGAAGTAGCAGGCAGCAAATGATCTAATTCCAGAATCACAGCCACATACCTCTATCAAATATAATTCTACCCTGAAGCTAATTAACCTACCCAAGAAATAGTATTAATTAGCCCAAATACTTCACTGCACTGGACCTGATTCCACAGCTACATGCATGGCATTATGTTTTGTCTGCTTCCAGATGGACTGCTCAGCTGACATCTGGCTCATGGACATTTAGCACTATGTTCTGTGGACAAGCATGCATACCTATGGAGTTTTACTCAGGAATCCTTACTGTCTGTTCAAACTAGCACTATTGAATTTAATCTCTTCTGTGTTGCCTAAAATGACCTTTATCTAACTCTTAATTTCTGTGTTAATATGATACTGTCCAAAGCATTAGAACACGTGAATGCATGCACTTTTATATCCCTTATAATTTGCTGCCTTATTTTTATTCTTGACTCACAAAATGTAAAAAACTAGCACTATTATACAAAACAATAAAAAAAGAAACCATCAACTATCTCTAAGCCTTCTCAACAACAGGCAGAGATTTTTTGGGGGAAGAAAACACTCTAAAATTGCAAAAAAGCAATATTTTTTCACCACTACCATGAATGTCCGTAATATATAAAAACTACAGATTTGATTTCCAGCTCTCCTAGCTCCTGTGCAAAGTAAGACATGTTTTGCCTGAGCTGGAATGCTCTCAGTTGCAGTATTCTTGGTAAATTTCTAGTTATAGTTAAAGAATTTAAATGAAACTTCAGGTTTCAGCCCTATAAAATAGAAAGAGATAGAGTGCAAGGTCTCCTTCTGAGATTTATGTTTAGCTTATTTCCAAAGCTAATTATTCTGGAAAAAAAATGGGGAGCACACAAAATGAATTATAACAATTTACACAAGAAACAGTCAGTCAGTCAGTCAAAAGCAGATAGAGGACTTTAGTAAAAAGGTCCTTCCTAGCACTGAAATCCCATCAAACAAGTGGTCAAGCTGAGGAATAACTATCTGGATTTATAGCAGTAGTAACTTCTGAATGCCTCCTTCTTTTTTTCATATTTCTTATCATAAGACACAAAACCTGGCTATCTCTGGCAAATTCAATCTCATTTCAGACAGGCTGGCTCACCATCCTTCCAAATCAAACAAGATAAATAGTGTACATTAGGGCATTATATTTATTTACATCTATTTACATATTTATTACGTTATATTCTTACTGTTTGTTCAGCTTTCTCTTCAGGTTTCTAATCCTGGACATTGAGTCTTAGTCTTCTGTTGTTCACTGGTCTGCTATTATGCAAAAGCTTTCTTTTCAAAACCTGTTTATATGAAGATTTTAATAGTTGATAGTCAAACGGAATGTAAAAATGAAGAAATCAAAACCAAAATAATGAATATAAACATTGATGAACAAAAGGTTTTAAGTGAGCAATTGCACATTGCAGACAAACTATTTTGCATTCACAAAATTTTCAGCTTAGAATTAACACCTTTCTCTCTCCATTACCTTCGAACAACATTGTCTCCCACATGCAGGTATTACCAATATGACTTTTATTGTATTAATTCTTTAGTCTGACACAGACATCGCAGCCATTCCAAATTAACATATTCTCAATCAAAGTGTTCCAGTCTGCTGAAAACTGCTTTGGCCATTTGACCTTTTTATTTAATATTATTAAGATAGAATCAAAAGTCATACTAAATGCAGTCTACATCTGTTGACTTTAAAGCATCTTTGATATAGGACAAATCTATATGTAAACCTTTAAGCTGAATAACAAAATCATTTATGAAAACCTTTTGCAGTATTTGTGGCAAAAAAATGCTTTCTTCAGCAATTTATCTGTTAATGATATTCTCTGCACTTATATTGGCATAATGAGTTCAATTAGATGCATTCAATTTAATCACATATCTTTTTTAGCTATGGCATTCATGAGTACATGAAAATTGCAATTCCAAAATGGTTCAAATATTTCTTAATGGATTATCTTCTTCCTTTGTTAGTTTTATCAAAATATTTACCCATTAAAAGACTAAGCAGCTCACTTTTCTTGTTGGAAAGTGAAAAAAAAATTAAAACAAAAGAAATATTTTTTTCTTTTCTTCATCAAACTTTAGAAGTTCACTCTAATATTCCAGTTTCATTTTAGACATATATGCAATTTGCAAACAGGGCAATGAAATACACATTTAATCTTTTTGTTAAGTTCTCAAGCACAAAAATTTGTTCAAGTCCACTCTTTAGAAGTTTTATAGTCTAAATAGCCCTATGTCCAGTGAAACATTATCTGTGAGTGATTATCTGTGTTGGAGCTAGTTCCTACTTCATAAGAAAAAAATAGCAACTGTCTGTGTGTTAGCTGATTTCCTTTGGGAAAATCTTCTGTATGGAGGTTTGTGATCCTTCCTGTTCTCTGTGTTGTCGAATGTCCTGGCTTCACCTCAATACTTCCTTTTGCCCCAGTGTTTCAGCTCCCACAGGGACCAGCCAGACCTGGAGTAGAGGCTGCTGTCAAGCTATGCAAGCTCTAGATGAAACAGTGATATTTTTAGACCCATTTAAGACCCAGGTAAGACCCATGTAAGATAGTTAAGTAGCGGGTTAGGTTCAATGTGTTCAAACTTGCAGAATGGCAGAATAGTTAAGACTGGAGATCATCTGGTCCAACCTTCATGCTCAAGCAGGGCCACCCAGATGTCATTGCCCAGAACCATGTCAATATGGCTTTTGGATGTCACCTGAGATGGAGACTCCACTACCTGTGCCAGTGCTCAGTCATAGGCAGTAAAAAAGTTTCCTTATATTTAGATGGGACTTCCTGTGTTTGTTCCCATTGCCTCTGGTCCTGTCACTAGGCACCACTGGAAAGAGTTGAGCTTTTTTGGCTAATATCAAGTTAACTGACTCCAGTGTGCATGTTTTCTGATATATATGAGTTTAGAATGGTCCCATCATAAGGTTTGAGGTTTTTCCCTGTTCTAATGTCAAACACGTCCATTTGTATTTCAGCCTCGCATATCCTGTGTCTTCTCTGCACAGAGAATTTCTAATTCTCTTTTCTGATTAATTTTTACAAAATAAAAAGATAAATATGTAGAAAATATTTTAAAGTTATAAGCACTACAAGAAATTGGAGCAAGTAGTACTTCAAAGCTGTGAAATGGCATTATTTGCAATATCATTCATTGTTTCATGAAGGAACTTTGGCTTAAAAGTGTGTTCTGGAAAGGGAGCCAGCACTGTTTGTGAACCCATTGACTGACTATCAGAATTACAGAGATACAACAGCTATGTGTCCCATCATTTCTCATTTTCAGGAGGTTAAACCCCTTGTGAATAGCATTTCCCTCTGTCCTTCCCGATTTTTTTTTTTTTTAAATTATTCTCCTTTAGCTGAGAAGTTCATACAAAATGCTTTCCTTCCTCTGGATCCTATTTCTACAATAATACCAACTCCTTAATTTCTTTCCCTGCCTTTTGGAGAGGGAAGAAAATGAAAATAGTTAATAGAGCTCTAGAAAACTAAAAGCAAAGATGGGCGTCTGAGACTTTTGAGAGGGTTTACTAGACTTGCTTTTTCATGTCAGTGAGCCTGTCTTACAGTAAGCTTCATGAATTCATTATCTTTTACCTTTTCTAGGACTTGACTGGTGGCTACTTTTATGTCTACACAGAGGGGCAGTCATGCCTCAAGCTGTGATCTAGTTTGTTAGCAAGTAGAAGTAAGCGGAAAATTCAAATTTTGCCCTGCCTTCAAATTTTAAGCCAGCCAAATACATTTTATTGTAGATAGAAATAATTTCAAAAGTTTTAGAGACTGAGCACTGATTAAGTTATAAGTTTTCAGTTAGGAAGAATAGATTTTTCCACCAATCTGTCTCATGAGATCTCCTTCATAATAAAAAATTCTACAATGACCAGGAACCAAAATCAAAATTGTAGATATTTCTTCAATGAGAAAAAAGTATATAAATGAGCCTCCTGGAATATTATGTTTTAATTCAATTTTTTTAAATTGGCATTTTAAATAAATCAACTAAGATATAATAGAAATGAACATGCGTGTTATTGAAAAATCAATGGAATGTAAGAATATTTTATTACATGGTCATATGGACCTTTTTCTATTTAGAAAAATAAAATCTTGTTACCTACAGGAAAAAAAACCCTGGATTTTGAAGACAAAAAATATATATTTTATTTGTAAATTTCCAGTTCATTTTTAGAAACACTCACTACTTTCGAGAGTATTCCAGGGGTTTTGACAAACTATATATGTGACAGAACATTGATAAGGAGGAATATTTAACTGCATATATTAAAATTTTTTAATCAATAACTCTGCAACTTCCAAAATATTTTAGACACTGGGGAGACAGTGTTTACTTCTGAGGGTTTGTGGTCTACAGTTAAATCAGATAAAATGTATAAAGTATACGTACAAAAAAGGATCAAAGGAAATGTGTAGATTGACATATTTTTCATGTTTTATGAAACTGAGTTTTCAAATATGCTAAATGCTGAGACTTTCGTAATAAGTTGTATAAATGTCAAATACATAATACTGCAACAATTAACTTATTTTTTCTGATTTTAATGATTTTTTTCTTCCTTAAATGTACATGCGGACACATATGCATACACAGACACATGCATAGTGCAATTATTTCTGTTTTTCTCCAAATTAAAAAATGATATCACACAAAAATCGTGGGAAAAAAATCAATAAATTGGTCAAAACAATACCTTTTCTCTCTCTTGTTTTTTAAAATTTTGGTTTTTAATGGGATCTAGTATTAAATATTCTCCAAAATGGCCAGCTTTCTTTACGCAAGTTACCATCAGTATCCATCTATTTATTTACTTTTAATTAAGCACTTATACTTCAGCAAAACAATCAGAACCTGATACTCAGAAATACTTATAAGACTAATTTCATAGAAAAGTTGGCATTTCAGATAAGTGCAAAACCTTCAATGAAGTATTTAGTCACCCCTTCCATGGATTCTAAGTGTGACAGAATTCTAGATATTTTGTAAGATAGATGGAAGAAATTAGTTTTTCCAAGCAGTACTCAAAATCAGCCTGCTTTTATTTGAATACTTAAAGATTTAGACATTTGATAGTAAATGTCTACAAAGTTGGATCTATTATGTTTGATTACTAGCTGTATTAAATCCTCCTATTTCATTTTGGAATAAGTCAGTATGTGTTAAAGTAGATGTATAGGACAGCTTACACACATTCTGCTTCAGCAGTGCATTACATTTTGTCATAAACACATCTCTGAGAGCTGAAAACTATGCTTCTCTAAAGGTTAGAGCTACACATGACAGCTTCAGTATATGACAGAAAAATGTTACCTTTATTATTTTATAGAAAAACTAGTTTTCTAAATGAATCCTTTTTTAAAAAAATAAAACAAATTCCATGCTTCACCTGCAGTTAAAAAACAAAACCAAAACAAAATAAAACAAAAACAAACAAAAAACCCCCAAAACAAACAAAAAATCCAACCAAGAAATCAAATGAACAAACAAAACAACAACAACAACAAAAATGGACCAATTTAGTTGTTTGTGGGGAGCCAATTTAATTCTTCTATCTCAACATTGTTTGAAATTACCAGAAGTATGCAGGGGAGAGGCTGCACAAGTGCTACTTGCAAGAGGCAGCTTGGAGAAGATGGGGGAAAGCTCTGTCTCTAGGGAGACGATGGATGCCTGAACAGCCATTTCACATAACGGACAGCTGGGAGGAGACCACTGAGGACACTGTGCCCTCTAGAAAGGTTCTCCAATCAGGTGGCAAAAGGTCTCCACGAATGGACTGCAGTTGGATGTTCAACTGTGCCAATGGTCTCCTGCCAGCGAGCAGACCATGGGAGGAACCAGGGAGTATAAAAAGTAGCTGCATCACAAACTACAAGGATTTAGCCTTCTTTTCACTTTTGCCCTTACTGGAAGTTTTTTTTGCTTGCCCTTGCTCAGTTGCTTGCCCTGCCTCTTTCTGTCTGGACACCTGCTGACCCTCCGTGTCCTGCCCTACCACTTCACCTCCCTCGCCTGCTCCAGCCATTGCCTTTCCCGCCTCCCTGCGTTCCTGCCTGATGCTCTACCTGCTTCATCCCTGCTGACCTCATTCCTGCCTGAACCACCTGCTTTCCACCCTGCTCCACTGATCCAGCTCACCATGGGGATGGATCCCTGCCCTGCCATGTCCAGGGCCCTGCACACCCCGCCCAAGTGCCCACACCCCCCATGTCCTGCAGCCCTTCACACAGGAGCTGTGCGCGCACGCCCTGCCCGCAGACATCAGCGCCAAGCCCTGACCTTCTGGTGGCAATGCCCTCTTCTCCTCTCTGTCTCCTCCCTCTCTCTCCCCATTTTTTCTCCTTTTCCTTCCTCCTTTTCTGCCTTTCCTGTTCTTCTTTAGTAGGGCAACGCCCTTTTCATTACCAATAAATGTTTCTCAGATGTAATTTTTTCCTTGTTTGGCTTAATTCTGTCCTAGATCATCCATTTTAAAAGAACCCCCTGCAGTTCCCCAGAGTGGAATGTGATACTATTTCAGCCATTTTCAGTTTAGAAAGGAGAGTGGTGACATTGAAAAAGGTTTATAAACATGAGGTCCCTTAACTTGTTATTTTACTGGCTTCTGACCCTTGTGAATTCTTTAGAGATTTTCCAAACCCTCAATTTAATCAGAATAGAAGTTGCTTCTATCACCATTTCTGTTGTCAGTTAGAATCAGAAAATATGATTTAACTGTCTTTATAGCTTTCATGACCAGTGGACACATTTCTAAAAGAAGTGTAGTTATAAGTTCAATGCATAATGCAGCAATATGATAGCAAAAGGAATGCCATAAAACTAAAAGCTCTGAGACTTCACTTAAAATCTTCAGGCTGAATTATCTTTGTTCCAAGGCTTGCAAGAGAACACTTCACTGTGCTCCTGACAACGATCTGTGTAATTTCGTTCTTAAAAAACGAAAGCAAAATTGAATGGAAACAAATGGCAAATATAGTTTCTAATGTGCTGTAGTAACTACCTGTGATTTTTACTGTTAAGCCTAAAAATCTTTAAACCTTAGTAGAATGTAACATCTCTAATTCATAGAATTGCAATTGCTCAGATTGGAAGGGATTTCAGGAGGTCATCTAGTCAGTTCCCCTGCTGAATTGAGGTCACGTAGAGCAGGTTGCCCAGGACCATCTCCAGGTGGCTTTTGAGCGTCTTCAAGGTGGAAACTTCACAGAGTCTCTGGGGAACATTTTCCTGTGTTCTCAATAGAAGGGTGCTTTTTCCTGTTCAAAGCAAGTTCCTTCCATTTTGGTTTGTGGCCATGGCCTCTTAATGTTATTAAATACCACTAAAAAGTCTGGCTTCATATTCTTTATATCCATATCTTGTTTCTATTTTTTAAAATGTATATTAGAAATAAAAGTTATAGATCAGAATAGCCTCTAAGACCAGTAATAGTTTATACAGTAGATACTATTAAACCTTTTTACATACAGACTGGATGAGAGGACAGGGAGGTGAATTGAGAACTGACTGAATGGCAGATCCCACAGGGTCACAATCAGTGTCACATGCTCTAGTTAGAGGCCTGTCACAAGTTGTGTCTCCCAAGGTTTAATATGGGGCCCAGTTTAACTTGTTTAACTTACTTATCAATGACTTGATGAAGGTCCAGATGCCTCCTCAGCAGGTTCACCAATGGCACAGCTGGGAGAAGCTTTGGCCTGATCCCCCTGAGTGTTGTGCAGCCCTTCAGAAGGACCTGGACAAGTTGGAGAGCTGGGCAGAGAAGAACTGTCTGCAGTTCACCAAAGGTAAATGCAGGTTCCTGCACCTGGGTAAGAGTAACCTCGTGCACTAGCACAGGCTGGGGGCTGCCCTGCTGGAAAACCCAGCTCTGTGGAAAAAGACTTGGGGGTCCTGGTGGAAAAAAATCTGTACATGAATGAACAGTGCCCTTGTGGCCAAGAGGGCCAATTTGTATCCTGGGCTGCATTTGGAAGAGCATTGCCAGCAAGTCAAGGAAAGTGATCCGTTTCAAGTGGAAAATTCCATTTCAAAAAACAATTAAAGAGAAAGGAGAGAAACTCCAATATTTTTGTATTTTAAACTGCTATCCAATGTTTCCTATTGTGTAGAAAGCTGCAAAAGATGTGTTTTTCAAGAAAGAATTGTCTTAAAACTATTTATTTAGTCATTCATTCATTCATTGGTAATGTTACTGAAACATCAGGACATTGATAAAGTTAGAAAAATAAAAATTCTGCTTTTTTTCACAGTGTGTTAATCCCTATCTTCTAGTTTGGTCTAATGAAAGAGAAACTGAGTATATGACTATGCAAATAAAAAAAAAAAATTAACTAAATTTTATTGAACACTAAAGAAAACCACCAATGATCACACTGCTTATCCTAAATGTTTCCATTATGTTTACTTAGGACAATGTAATGTTTTTGGTATTGAAGAACATATAGATTTGATCTCCAGCCAAAAAATATAAAAGATAAAGAGATCTTGCCCTTGTCTTTGAGTCAGAAAGCTATCCTGCTCTAAGTAGTTAATATTTTAATTCCTAAACCAAAGACAAAGGTTAAAATAAATCAATTTAAGATGTTTCTGGATGTTTTTGTGTGTGCGTGTTTATGAAAAAATTAAACACTGAACAAAGCACAAGGTAAATTTTTATGTTAAAATATTTCCTTAAATTTCAAAGTTTGATGAATCAAAATGCTGTGTAAAACAGCAATGTTTTAAAAAAAGATGAGAAAAGGTGGAAAATAAATTACAAAGCAATGTAGTGATATCACAAGGGATAATGACTTTAAACTGAAAGAGGGCAGGTTTAGATACTAAGGCAAAATTCTTTACTGTGAGGGTGGTGATGCACTGGAATAGGTTGCCCAGAGAATTCCTCGTTCCTGAAAGTGATTAAGGCCAAATTGAATGGGGCTTTGAGCAGCCTGGTATAGTGGTAGATGTTCCTGCCTGTGGCAGGAGGGCTGGAAATAAATTATTTTTATGGCTCTAACCCCAAAATTCTCATGATTCTACAAGTGTTATAAGAATATCCTTTTGATCACTTCAGGTCAGTTGTCTTAGCTATGCCTCCTCCCAGCTTTTTGTGCCCCTCCTTAGGGGCAGAGCATGGAAAAATGTCAACTTAGGTTAAACACTAGTTAGCAACAACTAAAACATCAGCGTGCTATCAAAATTATCCTCACACTGAATATGAAGTGCAGCAGTGTACCAGCTGCTAAGAATATGAACTCTAGCCCAGATAAAACTAGGCCACAGAGACATAAAACCCCCTGTCAGTATCAAAAAGAGATCCACCCTACTGGCTCTATTCTTAGTCTTTGCTTGTACCACTGATACAATTGCAGAATATATGTCTCCTAAAGTATATATTTTCTCCATATTTCTGTTGAGTTTCAGCACTGGTAAGACCATTACATTTTTCCATTCACAGAATTTTCTTTATTATATTTATTTTGTCCTGTTTTCCAATAATCACTTTGAACCAGGGTGGCTCACAGAGATAAGTTCTGAGCCCAGAGTGGTCAGCAAGCATTGTAGGATTCTTACAACATATAGGGTACAACAAAATAGTCCCAGCTGACCCCTGAGAACCCAGATCAAATGCTGATGCTGAAAAAGTCTCTTCAGACTCAATTAAAGATTATTGGAAGGGCAATGGAAGACAATTGAAATTGAAAAAAAGGATTTTCCTAAGCAGTCTCTCAGCTCAGATGAAAAGACAAAGAAATTAGATGCATGTAGGAAACAGAGGGAAAAAGAATCTTGGAAAGAGAGAATTTGGGGCTGGAAGAAATAATTAGAGGAAAAGACTGATACACAAGGTAAAACAATATAATGGGGAAAAAAAATCAATCATTAAATGGCAGAGAGGCAGAGAAATGGAAGACAATTTTATATGGGTGACAAACATTTTGGGATGAAATATAAAGGAACATCTACTGCATTCACTTTTAGTATGGGATTTTGGGTTGCATACATTTTCTGCAATAAGAACGATGTGTTTCAATGTTGTGAGATATGCTACCTGTCGGAACATTTAGTACCATATTAGTTGCCAAGGGAACAACATCTTTTTTTGAAGCACACTCTGAGTCTGGCTTTCCCTTTTGGAGTTACACCCCTGTGGTGCACAAATAAATGTGACCAAGTTATGCATGAAGAATCTGAATTTGATGAACCATAGCAAACATTAAATTGCCTGTATTTTGTTCTTCTGTAGTATAATTTCCAGAAGACTATTGTCCCAATGATTAGATTTTCATGACTACGGTTCAAAAAATTGTAATTAGACATAGAAACTCAAATGTTCTCATAGCTAGGAAGGTCTATTACCACTTCATTATATCTGAAAGCTAAATGACTGAATTGTTTGCTATTCATACAACCAGGATAAATGGAATATTCAAGAGGCACAAACACACATTTTTATATAAATATAATGCACTGCAAGAGCTCACTGGTATTCAGCATGTATGTTAAAACCTGACATAGAGTGTGACACAGACTTATGCTATGTGTTAGTTAATTGTTAAACCTCTCACTGAATACTGAGCTATAGATTTCATGAACTCTTTTACTTCTCCCTCAATTTTTGCTTCTCCTTAATTGTTGCCTTTCTCTGTATCCATGCTTCTGCTTGTCTCATTTACCAATTATGTTGCCATCTTTTCTTATGGGCGTTTCTTTTCACTAGATATTTGCATACAGTCTCATAGATTTTAACTCTAACCAATCTCGTGTACAAATAGTATTATCTGTATTATCTAAAGGTGCAATAGCAACAGATGATGGGTGTTACAGACTTAGTGGCAGGGGAAACACACATAGCTGTTGCTCAGTGGAATTAATTTCATTTAGAAGGAATTATTAAGTGTGAAATTTATACTCAATGCCCTGTTTCCAGTCATGCCTTGTTTCCAGCCAATGAAAAGCATTGTTTTCAGCAGAGAACATGCCACAAAATCAAATAATCTTCAACCTCTTAAATGACAAAGAAAGGTAAACACTAACGTAATTCTACAAAAGAAAACAAATCATGTCATTTTGATGATTGGGCCAAATTTTATAAGGTTGGTCCTAGCAGAAATTCTCCTAAGAAAATAATTTTTATTTGTTGAGACACAATTGTAAAACACATCATTCTCTGCAGTTTTCAAACCTTGGATGTTTTCTCAGAAAAGATCTGAAGCAGGTAAGCATGAACTGAGACTTTTTTCATTTATTTTTGACCAAAATTAGCAGATAATTTTCCAATCTTTTCTGTGATGAAAGTCACAGGGAATTCTTCTGTTCTGCCCTCAAAAAGAAATCAAGGTGGTATTGTTATAACTCATTAACATTTACAAGTCTACAATAACTACAAATCACACCAAATTACTATGTGTTTATAATGACTGAGACACTAAGTTTATTTACGATTGCTTTTTATCACAGATGATGTTAAGTTGCATGACTCAGTATGTTATTTGGTGACTATTATGCAAATGACAAATTATTAAACTGTGGAAAAGAGAGACTGTTCTTGCTTTTTGTTTTCCTTTTTTTTCTTTTAATACAAAGAATGTCTATTTGGATCAAAATTAGAGTCAAGCTATTTCAAAATAGGCAATTTCTGCGTCTCATATTTGGGAATTCAGCTGTTAAATCTGACCAAGTGACTTAAACCATGCATGTTATTCCAGGTAGCATCAGCAGCAGCTCAGAAAAAGAAATTATTGTCCTTTTCTATAGGAATGTATACAGAGTACTCCCATGAAGTTCATATTAAAACTAAAAGCTATCTAGCAGTAACTGTTTTAAACCTGTGTCTTCAGCAGTGACTTCTTACTGACAACTTTACCTTATTAGGTGGTAATTGCCAGTGTGGGGTCATTTTATGTCATAAGTCATTGGCTGCAGAAACTCTCCCTGCACAACAATTCACATTTCAATTTAGAGACTGGGAGAAATACAAGACTATAGATGCAGTAGAGACAAGAGGCACTGTAAATGAGATTATAGTTTTTTAGGCACTAGATAATTTAATTTAGATTTGCAGAAATCGTAATTTCAGTGTCTGATGTGAGAATATCCTAAGGAGAAATATGTAGGTGCAGTGTAGTCATGAAATAAATTTCAAACTATAAAGTAGTGTTATAATTAGGATTTTCATATATGCACAAAAACAGAAGTGCAAATACATGATGATACCCACTGAGGAAAAAGTAAACAGTATGGAGCTTGAGTATATCACAAATAAAATGGTAATTGGAATAATTTTCTGGACTATAACTTTGAATTTTATCCACTTCCTGCTTTAGTTATATAAAACCTGAATATGTCTTTAAAAATAATCACAAAATATCCTACTTCTAACCCATTAGCTATTTAACTTTGACATCATTCTGATGCCAAGATGATGTTTTGCCTTTTCTTTTATATAAAACCCAATGGTATCTCTTCACCTTTTATATAACATTTATGTGTCCTCAGGATTCTTAGCATGCATAGTTGTAATTCCTTAAGTCTGACAATTTAGCATAGTCCTAGTATTCTGTTAGGCCAGGAGACCAAACATCCTAAAGGCCTTGCAGAAGGAGGGAGGAAAACTCTGCACTATCCTGGGAAACCAAGGTCCTCTCTGGAACATATCCTGTAAGTTAGGGGGGAATTCCTCAGATGTGGGAATATCATGCCATTCCTCCAGGCTTCCCATTGTGTTATCCTTGTTAGATATGCTAATCTGTACGCTCTATATATTCTATAGGTGATCTATAGTGTGTGTGCGTTGAGGCTCATTCCAGCTTGGTGAAACTGTGCACCATAAAGATCCTTATTAAAATACCAAGGTAAAAAACCCTTATCCCTTAACCCTATCTGCCTCTCAATTTTTTAAGACCAGGAAAGGCATCAATTGAAGCTCTAAGTTTGCAGCAAATCAAATTTTCTGAACTTTTGTTAAACATCTAAAACTGGTATTATTTTAAACTTGCGTTCATGTAATGAAAAATCTAACATATATTTTAATATTAAATACATATAACAAAAGGACAAAGTATGAAAGGCAAGGTCTTCTTTTCTGTTCAAACAGTAATATTTTCCATGACTTTGATGGAATCTTCCCCATTTGATAAGCAATTATTAACACCTCTGCAGATGAAAGCATAATTCTTTAAAAAACTAACTTTTATTGTCATTCATGTGCTAGTTATACATGCAAAAAGCAATGTGCCTCTACATATATATTTATACCTTATAATGCACAGAGGAAAGCAAGAGAAGTCAAAGTAAACAAATATACTAAAATGTTGAAATCTGGTAGATAAATTTGTGACTAGATTGTGTTTATATAGTTTTCATTATGTTTCTCTTTGATAATAGTTATAACATTGCATAGAAGACATAACTTGTATGATTTTGTAATTTTAAGGGAAAAAGAAAAACAAGTTACTTTTCGGGTTACTTTATTGCAATTATTTTAAAATTAGTTTTTAGATGCATTTTACCCAAAGAGTTTTATTATTTATCTTAATGACCTCTTTATTATCAATTTTGTACCTTTTTCCAAACAGTAGAATAAAACTAAAGACCTGGAAGGTGAAATAAAATAAAGGAATATGAAAGCTACCAAATTTGTTAGGGGATTTGGGAATAAGTTTAATGCTTAAAGCTTTGTTTTAGTGTATACATTTGAGATTAGAAGCATATTTGTAAAAACACACGTGTACATGTACATATACTTATAACTACATTTACTGAAGAAATCTAAATTCTGCTATCATTTTTAAACTAGTTTTAAACACCAAGCATATTAATAGTGCTTTAAACATATGGTACTTTTTGGTGCAAACATTCAATTATTATTGTCTGAAAAGGCTGTGGAAACATTTGTCTTTTAAGGAAAACAGAAACACACTTGTTAAATTTTCTATATAGTTACACAGAGTAAATGAAAAATACCCCAAAGTTAAACATAATAATACTCTCACAGAAGAGGAAATAGACATTGCCTTGTACAATACAATAATCTAGCAGTAAGACATTATCAAAGAGACAGAATAGTGAGCATAAGAATGTGATCATTATTATAGAAATGTTAATGTGTCTTTATAATGTACTTTTATTATTTAAATAATGACCTTGTAACAATAGCTGAAGAAAATGATCTGTTCCAAGGAGAGTCTGGGGAAACTTTGCAGGCTTGTTGTATTTCACTGCCCAAGTTAATAAGAATTTAGGTACCTTAATATGGTTTTGAAATCACAGGAAATACCTTTCCAGTTTTTATCCAGTTTCTGCTTTAGTTATATGAAACTTGAATATGTCTTTTAAAAATAATCACAAAATATCCTACTTCTAACCCATTAGCTATTTAACTTTGACATCATTCTGATGCCAAGATGATGTTTTGCCTTTTCTTTTATATAAAACCCAATGGTGTATATATAACTACCAAAAAAAGTTTTAGTTGCCATCTTTTCCCCTTTCCATACAATCTGAATAGATCTGCCAATAAATAAAGTGCTGCTGGAACTCAGACCCTTCTCATTCTTGGTCAGAGAAACAGATCAAACCCCATGAACTATACTACATAACAGTCAAAAAAATTGCGTAAAGAGAAAAAAGAGCAGGTGGCAGAAATAGCCATGGATTTACACCATAAATACCAGTCTTGTGTAATCATAACATATATGAAAATAATGGAGGTTCATAATGCTGAAATTAATGTGTTTAGCAACTATTCTGGTTTTGGGGGGTTATTTTTCCTTGTCAGTTTGTTCATCACCTATCAAAGCTATATTTAACATGCACTTTGTAAACTTCATGGTGCAGACAGACCTAAGGTACCTATATAATCTCTGTTAAAAAAAGCTGAAAACAGCTAACAGGCTTTTTATAAACTTGCTCTTAATATACCCCTGAGGGACTGAAAAGTACTGTTGTACAATCTAAAGGATATGAAGCTGAAGGACAGAAAAACTAAAGACTTCTTTCTGAACAGGAAAAAATTGCCATAGCAGCTTCTCCAGAGTCTCTCTTTGTGTGTCTCTGTGTTAATACTCTTTTGCAAGTGAACACAAACTGCTTTACCTTGAGGCATCGTTGTCTTAATATTCTCAGTCTAGTACACACTTGCTGCTTCACTCCTGAAAGCTGCCCATAAGATCAGAAACTAGTTCTGGGAGAGTGCAAACCTCTAAGACTGAAACTTTCAGAGCAAGCAAAAATATGCCCTGAACACCTGTTTTAGTACTCCAGAATGTTTGAAATGTAGGTAGATCAGGAAAATGAAGGACTTTTCTGAACTCAGGACTGTGTTTTTTTCCAATTTCTTCTGGTCATTTTCTCATAGATTGATGAAATGTCTGTCATGATAAAATGAATAGAAATAATGTCTGAGACGTATTTTTAGCAAAGAAATATTGAGGTCTAACTAATATATCTGGTCTTGGAATATTTTCTATTTTTTTTTTTCTTAAACTCAGACTAAAAGGATCCATTGTTATGGAATATTTGAATATCTGTTCTAGTAAAGATGAAGTTCAACGTTGACAATTAGAAATATCCTTTTCCCATCTGGTTTTGGTTTTATTTTTGGTTGTTTTTAAAATTTTTAATGTTTGATTTAATGGACCTTCTTTTATTTTAATTGACCTTCTTTTATTTCAGTTTTATTTTGAGACTATTATTTCCATTATTCTATTGAACAATCTGATAGTTGATCTTCTCTAAAAAGTTATTCTTTAGAGTGTAGGTGTCATATTACTGCTGAGCTGTGATTGTTAAATAGTCACTGGATTATTACTGTGTCATCCCCTTCTAAGTAAGAGTTGGTGAAAACTGTTGAAAATGTTTTACATTGTAGACATTACAATGTAAAGTTACATTTTTGTAACCTAGATCTCAAAATAAATCTGGCAGTGAGTTTCCCTTACAGTTACAAGAGTATTCCACTAGAGTTAGAGGATTTTTCTTTTTCACCCTGTGTTTCATTAAGTTTTTTATTAATTGAATGTTTATTATTGTGATGACCATTCTTCTGTACTATAATTATACTGAGATATTTACAGTTCTTCACAATAATTGTCTTTCAACTCTCCAGAAAAGTAGATGTAACACACCAGAAGAGTACAGAGCATGAACCTTTCCACAATTTCGGGAATGTTACCCACAGGCCACAGCTTCCATCTCCACTTCCCATGGCCCCTTGATGCCACATCAGGTCAGAATTTCTCTGTAATGTGTCGCTGTGCTGGAGTCAAATACCTTATTGTGCACAGACTGTTTGCTAGGGCTATTTATATAGAACTGCTACATACATACATGCAAGTACATATGTATATAAAATCTTTGGTCCTTTTTTTGGCACACAAAAGCATCAAACAGGATTTATTTTCTATGGCAGAAGCTGTGGAAGGAGTCTCCATGTAGATTTTTTAAATGTCTCACTTTTCTACGGAAAGTCAACTCTATCTTTTATCTGATACAGATGTAAGACTTAAAAAAAAAAAAATATTCCCTCTATGTAAGATTTTTCTTGTTATCATTATACTAATTAGCAGTGCTCTACTTACCTTCTTTCCACTAGGTCAGCAGGAGTAATTAGAACAGATTGAATGCAGTGAATTAGGTCCTGAAGGATATTATGCTGAAAATCTTGTTTATAGGCAAAAAAGGAAGCACATCTTGGATATAAATAAAATCAATAATTTATTGTTACTATAGCTGAAATCTCAAGAGTCTAATAATTATTAATCCAGCTCTAATAGTTATATAAAAAAGATAATGATGAAACTAAAATAGTTCTGCACAAAGTTCTTAGTTTCTACCCCCTTTCTTGGTGCTCATGCTTCTCCTGCTCCTCTGGACCTAAGATCTGTAGTTTCACACTGCAGGGAGGGTTATGATGAATTGTCACCATCTGGAATCCTTCACCAGGAGGAATAAGATGTTCATGTTGCTGCTTTCTCCTTCAGCCCTCAAGGGTCAGCTTGGGATTATTTTTATATGTTTGCTAACACATTTTTGCACTTTCTAATTGGCCTACAACTCCAGGTTACTACTAAATTTACTGCATATTGAGACCTTTACACATGCTAGATACCATTTCCTCATTTCTTTCGGTTAGCCTTAAGCTCAGCACCAGGTATATAGCCCACCTACAAGTGTATAATTACCTAGAGCATGATTGTTTAATGCATTTTTTTAAAGCAACAAAAATATTTCAATGCACAAAAATATAAGCAGGAAAATTTGCATGTGAGGGTAACAAAATAAAAATATTGCAAGTTATACACAAACCTCTCAGAACACAAGAATTAAGTAAAGACAAAATAATCTGGAGCAGAGGTGTTGAAAAATGGTCACACAGACAGCTATAGGCAAAGTACCATTTCAATGACAGATGCAGGATTAAAGCAGTTAGCTCCAGTTCACCTGCTACTGGATTAAATTTTAGTAAAAAATTACATATGTTGTTGCCTTGCAGCAGTGTATGACTACAGCCTTGCAGTATATGACTATAAAATCTGCTAAAAAGCCTACTGAAATCAAAAGAATTCCATAAAGAATTAGGAATATACCTTGAGATTTTAAGTATCAGTGCCTTTTATATCTCTTTCTCATGAAAGTCATCACGGGGACACAAGACCTATTTCATAAATCTTAAGCCCAAATTTAGTAGTGATTTTCCATTAAATGAAAAAAGATTTGCTGACAACATGATATCGTCTCTGAAAAGTGAATGTTTCTCCCGGGGCAAAAAAAAGTTATTTCCTGTAAAAAATTGATTTGGAAGTGAAGGCATAACATAAAGAGGGTGTTCTTTCTTTTGTTCATCAGAAGATAGCAAAATATATTATGTTTAGAGCATTATATGTAATTAACTGGAAGGAAAAAAAAGTGTCTGAGCACTGTAAAAGGTAGTACTATATTTGGAAAAGTCACTAAACAATGTGAATGTTTTACTGCAGTGTAGGGAAACAAATAG
The DNA here is from genome assembly GCA_013400435.1 of Pycnonotus jocosus. Classification (NCBI taxonomy): domain Eukaryota; kingdom Metazoa; phylum Chordata; class Aves; order Passeriformes; family Pycnonotidae; genus Pycnonotus; species Pycnonotus jocosus. The sequence continues at coordinate 99,980 of VWYP01010618.1, forward strand.
CCATTTTTAAAGAATGCATAGGTTTTGCACTTTTTTTGTTTTTGTTTTTTTGTAGGTGTTCTTGAATTGTTTATTTTATGTTGTTGGTTTTCTCTTTTGTGGAGGTTGTTTTTTTCCAGGAGTGAAAAATACGTCATTGTTCAATCTCTCTTGGATATTTTTTTAATTGTGTACATGAATGTTTGGCAAAGAATCAATGTGATGTCAGTACAACTGTTTGGACAACTAATTGTTCAGCAGATTTTGAGGAGGTAAAAGAGGATGGGGGTTTTTGCCTTTCCTTATAACAAGGTGAAACTCAAACCCTACAAGTCTCACACCAGCAGCTGAGGGAAATAAAAGTATTCTGAAAAAATTCTGTTACACACTGACCAACAGATAATAGGTGGCCTATATCTTTCATTTATTCCTCAATTTCCTGAACATATTGTTCAGTTATGGGAAAACTTTTATTGTGTTAAGTCAGAAGCAGTTGTATGTTCTGGTACTCTTTCTTTTCATTGCATATTTAAAGAACATAATGCAAAACGACTAAGCATGACTTTTTCAATAATTTGTTAGAAAGTGTTTAACTGCTATGCAGAAGGAAAAATAAAACCTTTTATTTTGCACCTTTGTATATAAAAATAGGAGCAGATATACAGAGACAAATCCTTTTGTACAGGTAAAATGTCTCTATGAATGTCTATATCTAGAAGTTAATCTACATATACACGTTATCAGGGAAATACACATTGTCAGGAATCAGATGTCTCTACTGTCCAATAATTTTTAAAAATCATTTATAAAATGCTTGAACCATTGTCACTCTGAAATAATATCAGTTCAAGCTGGTTTGACTTCTTACCCCAAGTCCAACTAGGCTGACTCATAAATGGAATCTTGAAATAGAGCAATACATATTTTGATTTTTGTGTCAGTCATCTTGGTTAGATGAAATACTGTATTTCAACAATATAATATGTGTTCAGGGACATGAATTTTATAAGGGTATGTAAAATTTCATAATAGTTGGCATTGTTAATGCACTATTTCAAAATACAGAGATCCAGAAGTATAAGAGGGGTTTTTTGCCAAGGAATTACTTTCATTGAGTGATGTAAGTAGAATGAAATATCCCTCACCTACCAAAAGTTAATTTAGCTCATCAGCAAAGTCTGTTTTTTGAGTGCAGCTTTCTAGATTATATCCTCATCTGTTGTTAAAAACATAGCTGGAATCTTGTCTTTGCTAGGTTGAATTATTTGTGAACATTTTAAGCAGAGCAATGAATAACTATCATAGACTCTCACAACCCTGATAGCTATGCATTTTTTATCCATTTAGACTCTCTTATTCATGTTAGCTAGATTACTATCCTCTTTTGCACATTCAACCATATATAACTTGTTATTATGTAATTTTCTATTTTCTGCTCTTTCCTGGATGGTCATAAATCCAGTGAAAATTGTTTTATAATAATCTTTTGTTATCTGCTGAGGTCTTTGCTAGGTTTGAAACATGTCAGGATTTAGTTTTATTTACCACCTACATGGTTTTTCATAGTGTAAACTCTCTATCCCTCTGTTTGATTTTGCAACAGAAAGAACAATTATTCTCTATAAAAAATCCATCCTCCTTTTCTAGATCAAGCTGAATTTTTTCTATTTATCAAAGTATTTATTTGGGACTTTTCAGTTTACTTTGTTTCATTTAATCTGGAATTGTAGAAAAGCAGTTTGATCAAACATTTGACTGTTTTATACTCATTTAGTAAGTAATTTTTGAATTTGTACCAAAAAATCCCCATTCTCTCTATCTTGACAACTTGGATTTTCTTATTCTGACAAAAATGAGAATACTTGTTTGTCCTGCAGAGTTGAACAAGTCATAGACTTGAGGAGGATAAATTATTTTGATTTTGTGAATTACCAATAAAAGTAGAAGATTTAGTCCTGATCATGAATCTTTTTATTTGGCAAAATACCCCATTTTAATTAGGACATGCACAATAACATTTATCTATATGTCTCCTGCTCTTTAGTTTATTTTTGTAGAAGCAGGATCGTCTTCTTTATCTCTATTTCAGTAGTTTTTCTGCTCCTAAGTGGTTTTATCACTGATGTTGAATCCATCTAAAATTCTCTGAGCATTATTGCTTATTGGCTTGTAACAAATTTTTTCTACAGCATTATTCTACTACACGTGCTAAAACAGAGGAAGAGATGGCTCGGATGATACCTGTCAAGTTTATTATGTAAGATTCCATTTTAGATAGCTTTTAAAGCAAGCAACAATAGCATGCAGCAATTTGCAGTGATTTTTGAGATGTTGATCTTTGCTCTAAAATCCTAGGGAGAAGGAAAGATAAAACTTTAAAAAAAACCTGTGCATGATGGAAATGAAAAGAATCTCATTCTCTTTCATTTTGAAAAGAATAAAAGAAAGAAGTGAGAATATCTGAATCTACAAAATTCATAACTCTTGTAACATGTTTAAAAGAGAAACAAAATGAAAATAAAATAAACTAAATCTAATCTTAAGGACAAAGCCAAACCAAACAACTTTTCTGGACAAGATTTTAATCTTCTGGAAGGGTAAATTAGTACACGGAGCACTATGATTGCAGAATGGCACTGCACATCTAGTCCACTGCTCCATAAACTTGTGCTTGTCCCTAGAAGACAATAAATAAAGTCTATTACAAAACCAATTACATTCCTCATTACTCTCATGCTTTATTTGGGTCTCAAAGAGAAACTGGGAAATGGAGTGCTTTACAGGAGGCCTGAACGCAGCTTCTATAATTGGAGAATAGTCTTGTATAGTTACTGTAAATTATACAATAAACATATCTGCTTAAAAAAAAAGAGATAAAAAAGGAGAAAGACAAAGAAAAAAAAGAAAATAGGACAAAGAGAAAATAGAAAAAATTAAAAATACCAGATCATGCTAAGTTAAATGCATTCCTAATAGTAAGCAATGCATTCAGACACAATTAATTATGAGGTGGTCCTCAATGAAAGAAAAAACAAAAGAACCCTGCCAAAGTGGGAGGGAGCACAACCAGGGCAGGCCAAACTGGCCAAAGGGCTATTCCAACACCACAGAGCATCAGGCTCAGTTATTTAAACTACCCAGAAAGGCAGCTGGTCTGGGTTTGGTAAGGGGGTTCTGGCATCTGTCAGCAAGGGATGAGCAATTGCATTGTGCATCACTTAGGACTTCTCTTTTATGGTGGTGGTGATGATGATACCATTATTATTGCATTTTACTTTCTTTTAAATTATTAAACTCTTCTTATCTCAAGTTTTTACTTCGATTCTCCTCCCAATTTCACCTAAGTGTGGGAGGAGGAATGTAGGAGTTGAGGCTGTGTGGTGTTTCATCTGTCTGGGTGAAAAACCATGACACATCCAGTCACGCAGTAAAAAGAAATCCCTTAACAAACAAACTAACAAAAAGTCCCTATGGGTTTTTACTTGAAGGATTTATTGAGAAATTTGGTGCACATTTACAGAGTTCAACTTCATCAGGCACAAATCTTTCAACCAGAATTCCAGATGTTGTTGCCTGTCAGTGACAGATGAAATGTGATTTCTATTCTATATCAGCTCTGCTTTGTTACATCCCATATTTGAATGCATGGTTAGCAGTTTAGCTACTGCAAATTTTTTTTTCCCTGTAGATTGTACTTTCGGGAATGTTTGAAGATTCTTAATTGCAGGGGGAAACTTAAGACTAGAAATAATTCGTACCTCAATAAACTGAAGCAAGCTCTGCTGAGAGGCTGAGGGTTCTGGGCTTGTTCCTTGGAAAACGGAAAGCTTTGAGAGGAGTTTGTCTCCAAACTAGCAGAGTTAGGCTTTTCCCAGAGCTGCCTGGAGGGAGTATGAGAATGAAAAGCCATAGATTGAAACAAGACAGCTTCAGACTGGCAATAAAAATAATTTCACTGAGAAAAAAAAATGAGAATGTTTTCTACTGTGTCATGTACTGGGGGCTTGCAGCTCCCTGGAGCTGAGGAGGCTCCCCAGGGGGACATCAAGACATGGCTGGGCAGCCAGAGTCCTTCCCTCTGCCCCAGCTGAGAGCAGGGATGGGGACACAGGGCACCAGGGTAGCCTCTGCGCTGGGTATGGGGCAAAGCTGCCCTGGCAATAGCAATGGGGCAAAGCTGGGCTGGGACAGTTTTGTGTGCCCAGCTTGGCAGGGCTGGGGTGCTGGAGACTGCCCCTGCATCACTGAGGCACAGACTGATGGCTCCTAGGGGGAGTAAAAGGAGTGTAGGGGCAGGGCCAGGGACTGTTTGTACCCAAGGAGGCTGGATGGGGACAGTCAGGTCTAGTAATGCCCTCAAGACCTTGACCCATTGCAGTGAAAACAAAGACATTAACACAAGCAGAAGAAAAAACAACAACAACAAAAACAAACACAAAAAAACCCCCAAAAAACACCGCCCCCCCAAAAAAAAACAACAAAAAAGTGGGGGTTTTGTCTTTTTTTTTCCTAGATATTACTGATTCATTATTTTATTCACCCAAATACATGCCAAATTCATGTCTCCTTGTTAGAAGTAAATAATTGTTCATTTTTAACACCATAAAGTTGTTAACACGGTTGCTGCAAGTAGAATTTTTCAAGTTTAGAGCATTGAAATTCTATTTGCTATTTTCAACAATGGAAATAATACAGATCTTCATAAAGTGCAGAAGAAAAAGGTTTATTTCACTTTTTTTTTAAATGTCTACAATAATCAAATGTCACAGGAAAAAAACATTAGCTGGAAACATGTAACGGAGAGCAGGAATCTAATTTATTTGCTTACTACTACTTTATCTGTTTGAAATAGACCAAAAAATTAATTTGTGATATGATTGTCATCATCAATTACTGGATGTAATAATTACTATAATTAAAAATATCAATTTTTCAGAAATAAATGATAATTTTATTGTAGTCTTTTATCAGTTGCATATTTTTCTATAGCAGGATCTTATGCCCTGGCTCAGTGGCTATCAGTTTTTTCTGAGGCAGAAAAAAATGAGAAAGGTAGAGGGTATGTACTCATTGTATATATATTCATTATATTTGGCATTCCCATGAGGTTGCAAATATCTTGGCTCATTTACTAATGCAACTACTGAAATTATCTCTGGTATAACCATTGATTAAAAAAGCAGGGTATTTTAAAAATATTTTTGAAATCACTTTTAAAAGGTCTTTTCCCAGAGAATATGCTAAGACTTCCACATGAAAAAAATCAAATGAAAATTAGAATGTAGTGGATATTGACTTAACCCAAATGGCATAGTCATGATCCTGACAACTTTCCAGCAAAAAATGTTTTCATATAAAATGTTCATATATTATCTCTCAAATAATACCACGTGGGTTAATTTTCTGCTTGTAAGAATATCCCTCACAGAACAGCTGCCGTCAATTTTATTAATAACTGATTTATATAGTTTCAAGTATGTTTACTCTTTACTTTGCAATTTTGTATTGAAGTAGACATTAGCCAGATAACAGTAGTCAGCCTTTAGATTTATAACACCTCAAAGTTGTTTATAAAATTTGAAGTGTTAAAATTACTGGAGTGCAAAAGACATTCAGCAATAAGATTTTTTTTTTTTTTTTTTACTATTTGACATATTTCCAGTTGCAAGAACTGAAATTCCTCCATAAAGTCTTCTGCATAATCAAACACAGAAAAATATTGACAAAATTAGCACAGGTCACCTTATATAAGGGGAAGTAGCTCCCCATTTTACAGAAGCCCAGTGAAACTTGTCTGGCCTTAATTAACACTTTCTGTGTCTCTGCTTGCTGAGAGAAAATTCTTGTGCAAAAATAAAAGGCCTCATATTCCAAGACATCAGAACCATGGCATACATTGAAGGTTTGTCATTCCATACAATTTAAAGGTTTAAGCTAAGAATTCAGATTTATTTACACAGTTGGTCAGGAAAAGTATTAGAAACTTCTTCACTGGCAAGAGAAACAAATTCAATTTTTGTCAAAGAGTATTAAAAATATTAGTAGTAATTTACAGCTCAAAGTTGCTACTGAGGCTATTGAAACCAAAGGTGTGAATTTACTAAGTACTGTCTTCTAGGAATGTATTGGGGAATTACACAGGCTTTGTGCTTTCATTTAAAGTGCTTTTGAGAATACGACAAAGATCTCAATTTTTAGTTACTAATCAGAAATTATTGTTTTTACTTAGATTTACAGTTATACCAGTCTAGACTGAAGCTTGAACTTCAAGGTAATCAGGAGAATAATCTTCACCACTATTAATTTCTCTGAGAAATAAAGAAGAGGTTACATGCAACGAATATCTGGGAACATAATGCAAAAAAAAAATTAGCAATCACATACAAATTATGTCAGTAGAAATTAGAAGAGAAAATAGCAGCAGAAAAGTGTCTTCAAAATAGCTTAATATACTAAAATAATATACAAAGCTTAAAAACTATTTAAATTGTTTAAGACCCATGCAATTTTATGTAGGATTTTTATTATATCCATAATCTATGTATAATTAGGCAGTCATATCCTCTGTCTTCCCTATGCAGAGATTCTAAATGAAGACTAGAGCTGTCTAATCCTTCACAACCATAGATGTTGTAAATTTTGCTTGACTATTTGTGGGAGAAGAGAATGACTCTTTATGTGATTACTAAAAGGTTTAATAATGAATATGATGTTAGAAAGGCATTGCTCATTTTCATAAATAGTACATATCTATGTGATGTAGGAATAATCCCTTCAGCATCTGAGTGCACAAAAAACCCAGACAAACAAACAAAAAACCAGAAACACATAAACTTGTAGTTTTGCTGGGAAAAGAGAAAGTTCATCAGAAGCAAACAAGCAGAAATGAAATCTTTCAGTGGGTTGGATGCTATCAAGACAGATCTAATTTTCATCCAAACTTTCTGTATAAATCTACATGCTGCAGCCTTTAACAGCAGAGCTTCATGCTCAGTGTGGCAAACTTCAGTCCTCCTTAGTCCACTCTTTAGAAAGCAACATTCATTTCACTATTTAGGCATTACATTCTTAATACTAGGGGAAAAAAGTGTTAAAATCATAAGAAAATACTATGTGTTTTACCTTAGAAATGTGGCATTATTTAATACCTTTACTGATTATGACCAGAAGGAAATCTAAGTTCATCTGAATTTGGAAGAGTGTACGTGGAGAGGCATGAAAAAATTGATTGCAGTTCTTGTAGCAAGGATTGGCTATATGTTTGGATTATCAGTATGAAAAGAATAGAAAACTTTTTTTACTGGAATTGCAGTTCCTTTTGTTACAAAAATTGTTTCAGCATGGAAAAAAAAGTGGGATTTTTTTGCTATGTTACTTATGTTGGGTTATTGCTCAAGGCTTTTTTATTGCTGTCACTGGCTTTTTCAAATGATCCTCTAACACTGCAGAAAACAATAGCAATTAAATGTAGAAGGGTGTACAATCTTAGCAATAGAAAGTATAAGAAAATTACATTCAGGATCTGAACAGGAGATAAATATCTAATTTTTCTGTCTTGTTGCATAGTTATGACAATGGAATGCATTAAGTGTATACATATGAATATTTTGAAGATTTACCTTTGTGGCCACATTTGGAAATAACACAGTTTTTCCCAGTGCTTTCCTTTGGAATTGTGTTTCATGCCTATTGCCTCTTAACTTGGAAAAATGCAGCCCCTTAAGATACATTAATATAGCCTGAATGGAATTATTTTTAAAAAGGAACTTTAAGAAACAAATTATTACTTAAATTTATTAGTTAATTACAACTCTTTGAATGGACAAGTTATTGGAATCCAATATGATTCTGTATTTAGCCCCATTTCTCAGGAATTTCACAATGAAACTATGGGATTTGGCTATCTATGATTCTAAGGCAGCAGTAAAAGCTTTAAAAAATTGCCTGTAGTACTTATTACATCAAGCAGATATTGTTTTCACTGGCATAAGAACTGTGTTCCTATTGTAACTATCACAATAATTCTGAGGAGAAAGAATGGTTTATCAGAATTTAGTAGCATTACATGTATTTACACCAATAACTGACAGAAAAGGAGGGGTTTTACCATATTCTTTGTCATATTAAACAGAAGGAAACAAGAGGAAAAAACCTCAACCAAACAAACCCACTAACCCAAACCAGAAGACTCTTGTCTTTTTCATGCCATTTTTATATTTATTCAACATCTATGAGTATGGAAAAAAATTGTTCATCAAGTTTTCAATATGAGAATATGTGCAATATTATCACAAGCAATGTTTCTGAGAGAAAAAAAAAACTTAAATACAGAACATCTCATTACACTAGTGTTAATGGTAAAAATCTGTATTTGAATCAATCTCACAGAGCATTATAATACTTCTGTCAGTGACTCCTGACTCAGAGCTTGTCTCACTGAATTCCTTTGAAGTTAATGGAGGGGGAAAGAAACTCTTTGTTTAAGTGTCTTCCTGCATATGTCTATTTTTTTCCACTGACTGTGAATGTTTCTCAACTCAGAAAACATATTTACGTTTGCTTAGATTAATCTCAGGAAGAACTTCAGTGCAGTCAAGATGCTGACATCCCAAGGTAATAAATAATACCTCTAAATCATAACTCTTTCTTTCTGTGTAAACAGCCTTAGCAAATGGTAGACATGGAATCATTGCACAGCAATTGAGTATGTTTAGTAACTTAAATTTTGGGGAGAAAAAAACACCTTAATTATGTGTAAATCAGGTCATCATATTAATTTTAGTAGTGGTATAAAAATACTACAAAAATGTAATACTTCATTGAGTCTCACTTTCTCTACTTTTAAATTGTCTTCTTACTTATCTGTTTGCTAATCGTGCTTATGTCCCCTTTTCTCTCTTTGGCTAAAAATTATTAGATCAAGCAGAGGTCAGTGTAAGGCAATGGTCCATAACTAATGTGCAAGAGAAGCTGCTAGAGATGAGCTTGATACTTCACCTTCAATAAAAATAGCCCTGACAGATGAACTTAGATTTCCTTCTGGTCATATTTAGTAAATGTAATAAATAATGCCACATTTCTGAAGTAAAACACATAGTATTTTCTTATGATTTTAACACTTTTTTTTTCCCTAGTATTAAGAATGTAATGCCTAAATAGTGAAATGAATGTTGTTTTCTAAAGAGTGGACTAAGGAGGACTGAAGTTTGCCACACTGAGCATGAAGCTCTGCTGTTAAAGGCTGCAGCATGTAGATTTATACAGAAAGTTTGGATGAAAATTAGATATGCCTTGATAGCATCCAACCCACTGAAAAATTTCATTTCTTGTTTGCTTCTGATGAACTTTCTCTTTTCCCAGCAAAACTACAAGTCAGAGTATGAGCAGAAAGAATATATATCCTATTTTCTATAGAGACATTTATCTTTTTTAAGGAAACTTCCCTGTCTTTGCACTCAGAAGCCGCTCTGAGAGTCACACTTGCACCACCCGAGCTGGGATCAAAGCCCCTTTGCAGCTAATCACATCACACCCATGCAGTCAGACCAAGATTCCTTACTGCTCGACCCAAGTTTTCCCATAGCAGAGTCTCAGACATCTCAATCCTAAAAATAATTTAATCTTGGTGCAGAAATTAAATAACAACAGAACAGTTCAAACTCAGTGCATCCAAGGAGGGACCCTGAAAAAAGGAAACCCTGGGCTTTTTATACCCTCACAGTCCAAGAGCACAGAAATGCCAGGGTCATTGGTTCCTGCCATGTCTCTGGGTGTCTGCTGTCCTGGCTGTACCACAAGTCCCTGTACCCTTTGTTTGGGGTGACTCAAGGCCTCCTCCCTCTCTTCCCTGCTCCCCCAGCAGCTGCACACCAACCTACCAGCACTGAATGCAATCCTCAGTATCTCAATGTGTACTTTACAGCAGCAAAAAGAGTTTCCTATAAAACTTCCTTGCTTTAATAATGGGTGTATTGTTAAATTTTAAGAAACTTTTTTTTAATTTTTAAGTTTTAAAATAAGGCCAACACACAAGATGACAACAACAAAACAACTCCTGTCTTCTATTAAAAAGTGCAAGTTTTCGAAAATGTAATTTTTAGCCCTGTTCTACATATTACACAAAGTACATATTCCACTCAGGAAGGACCAAAGGCCAGGGGATTTTTATAATCTATTATTTCAGCCATCTCAAAGTGATTTTGAGAGGTCATGTAGGCCATCATCCCCCACTGAAATTCAACTATTTCAGATGTCAACTTCTTCCATTTTTCTGCAAGCAAAACCCCACTTTATATTCGAAGTGGCTGCCATTAACTGGCCAATTAGTTAGAAATACAAATTAATTTTCATTGTGATTATTCTCACTTGGAATGCATGGAAGTGGAATAGAAAAAGTGAGACTATATGACCTGGTTGCCTACTCATTAACCCAAAATTAAATTTAAACCACAAAAGCATAAAATTAAATTGTTACATTGCATTTTTTATAATTTATAACAGGTGAGTTAAATTATTTGAATTCTACTTAGGTTTTACAATATTTATTCCAATTTTATTCTGAGAAAATGATAAATTTATAGAATCATTTGGGTTGAAATGTACCCTGGAGATCATTAGTTCCAAGCTCCCTATAGGGAGTAGGGGCAAGTTCCATTAAACCAGCCTGCTCAAAATCCCATCCAGCTTGAACTTAAGCACTTCCAGGGATGGGGCATTCACAACTTTCCTGGGCAACCTATTCCAGTGCCTCACCACCTTCACAGTAAAGAATTGCTTCATTATATCCAATCTTGATCTATCTTCTTTTAGTTCAAAGCTATTACCCTCTGTCCTGTCCCTATAGGCCCTGGTAAAAAGTCTCTTCTCTTCTTTCTTTTAAGTCCCTCTTAAAGAATCAAAAGGCCACAGTACAGTCTCCCTGGAGCCTTTTGTTTTCCTTGCTGAACCTCAACTCCCTTAGCCTGTCTTCATAGGAGAATTGGTCCATGGCCCTCTTGATCAGTTTATATGTCTTTGACTACTGTGAGAGACTGAAATGGCTAATGGCTTAAACACTGCTAAAATCATCAAAGGACTTTTGTTCACTGTAGCAAACTGCAAAGAAGCAGCTGTCCATCTGCAACCAACAAAGCCCACCCCTCCCCAAAAATGCCGATTAACTGGAATTTGGACTGTGATGGAAAGTTGAGATAAGGGGGATACTATTGTCTAATCATCCCAGGTCTGGGGAGAAGAATGTATCCACAAGTGATACTGGAAAAGAGACTGGAATGCTGCTACCTCAGACATCAGAGGGGGAAGCTGCTGATGTGCAAAGCACCTGCCCAGGTGCAGAGAGAACACAGCCCACCTCAGGCTACAGCTGGGTGTGGAGCATGATAAGAGAGGAGGCAAAATCCTGCAAGGTGGGAACTGGCTCCATGTCCTTACTCAAGTGAGCTCAGCTGTGGTAACTCCCCCACTGGGGAAGTACTGGGACATTCACTTGTAGCCTGAAGTTGTTCATTCCTGCTGATGGGCCATAATGGCCCATAATGGACTCCAATGCACTGCTGTAACAGGCAGCTGTATGGTCTTAGAAGGTGTCAAAGACACCCAAACTGTCCCTGAACCACAACATGACATCATCCACTTGAAACTCCCTGCACCAGGGGAGGCACCTGGGTATATGTCATGACATGTAATGGATGGCAGTGCCCTGTGGGATTTCTCCCAACCATTTATTTGGGATATCCTTCCCTCACCTCCCACTGCCACTGCTTCTTTGGGACCCCCTTCCTTGACAAGCACCTCTTTGGGATCCCCACCACCACTTGATGGATCTGGACTGTGACCATCACTTCAACTGACAGACACTGAAAACCAAGTCTCACTGCAAGGCCTTCAAACTATGGGTAGTAAGATCTTTCTACTCTTATCCTTTCCTTCTCTTTCTTTTGCGTTTTCTGAAGTGATGTTTTTATGCTTTTATACTCTCATATTACTGTAGATAACGACCAACAGGGCTACGTACCTGTTTTCCTGTGCAACCAAATTGTTCTACAATAAACTCCGCTAGTGTATATCTACAAACATTGATCATTAAGTGTTGTTTCAGTCTAATCCACCCCAAGCGATCCATACACAAGAACCTGGGTTCCCCTTGCCTTCTAGGGTGAGTTGTAGCAACTACATCTGCTCCTTCACTGTCTTATGACCCGGACGTGATTGCAAATATATGTATATCAAAAACACATTCATACAAAATTTTGTTGTTAGAATGAATGAAGAAGTTGGTTCATATCAAGAAATGTTTAAGAAAGGGGCAATGGGATCTCACATACCCCAAGGAAGCTTTATCAGTTACAGTGGATTGATTCTGGGAAAAGACAAACATGGTATTTAAAGTAAAAATCAAATGTAAAAACCTGTTGAGTGCTATTACTGAGTGATTTAAAAAAAAAAAAAAGTATTATGACACTAGATGATAAAATAGTTTGACATTAAAAAAAAAAGTTAAACTGGGAAAATTCACTGCTTAAAATTCCATGCAACTAATGAAAAATAGTAATCTGGAAACAAAGTTTAAATATTCCATTACCAATGGACAAGATATCAATACCGTCCAAGATCTCCAAATCAAGTACAAGTATGCCCCAAAGGTCTGAAATTAGTTCAAAAAGTGAAAGTCATTTTATCTTCAAGTAGCTGGAGATATTTTTAGTTTGAGAAAAAATGTGTGTAAACAACCATGTCTCTGCCATTCATCAGCTGTGATTCTGCCTTTATTTCATCCTGATCAGCACTATACTTTCAGGAAACAGTCTTGGAATATATGACAGTTGAGACATTTTTGAATAGTTAATTTTTTAAAAAAGCTGCTCTTATACATGTGAATATCATGGGAATAGGAAAAAAAGTAGGTTAATTAAAGAACTACTTGATATTGTCCATTATTCCTTTAAAGATTATTAATAAGTCAGCATAAATTTTCTCTCTGAATTCTTGAGAAATATGTAATTTATTTATTTATGGTCTTGTCTATATAATAAGATGGTTTTATCAATCAAAAAATTAGTCCCTTTCTACCAGTTACTGTCAAAGCCACTATTGTCTCACTGGAGAAGTGCTCTAAACAGTGAGGCATTCGAGAAGCCATTAAAAGGAACCAAAATAATGATTAAAATATTCACTTTTTTTTCTAACCTTTATTATCTTTCATTTCATGTTTAAATAAACATGAAAGGCATTGTCTCAGTATGTAAATACCAGTGTTGAAGTACTGTCATAGAACCACAAATTATTTTGTTTCAACTAGTTTCAACTCCCCTACCATCGAAAGGAACATCTTCCACCAGATCAGGTCATGACATGATAAAAATTAAAAAAAATACTCTGAGAGAGTGAAATAGAATCCCAAAGGCTGAGTTCTACTTACATCTCAGCGATTAATTATTGAGTTGTCTTATTACATGATAGTTATCTATGCGGTTCTCTGTTTTGACATGGTTTGTAGCCACTGAAAGAGCTCTCAGAAGGCCCTTACAATATGAGCCGTCCTTTAGTTGAGATAGGTTAAGTGGGAACATTGTCACAGGCTGTCAGCTCTTTTTAGCTCTTCTGTTGTTGAGCAGAATTGATTGCAACTGATTAAAAATTATTTGGAGCCTACAAGTTGATCTGCAGTAGTAAAGGATAAATACAGCTGATATTCATAAGTGCTTAATAAAATCAATTTTAGAAAGAAATGGATTCCAGCATACATCTAAGAAGTTCATAAATATTTTTGTGCACTATGGTTTTCAATTGGTTTATAATGGTAACTAAAACAGTATTTGCTAGAACTTTTTAAATAATGGTGATTGCCTTGGCAGGTTTGTAGAAGTGTGATATAGCCAATCAGTCAGGCCTCCCCATATTTGTATTTCAGCCATCATCTTCCATAGGAAAAATGTTGTCAGTATTTTTTCAATTGGAATATAGCTGGCCTCAGATCCTCTATAAGCCATGGGGTCGACCTTGAGTCTCCCCTGGTGCTTTTTGCCAGAGCTGCCAGGAAAGCTCATTCTCTGCAACTGCACTTTAGAGCACGTTTTGACCTCTTGCTCTGTCCAAGCTGGCCTGAGGGCTACTGCATGGACTGTCTCATGCTGATTTGTTTAATGGCTTGTCATTGCTCAGGGCCTCTCTTGAAATCTTTTTTTTCCTGATCACCTGATAGAGAGGGCTGACCATCAGACTCTAATTTGGAACGTGCATTTTCCAAAAAAAGCACAACACCCAAGGATGGTTTGTTTCCTTTGTGTTAGTTGGTGGAGACATTGGTGTTATTTTATTAATCACTTCCATTGAGATCTGATGACATCCACCTTGCCATTTTTATTCCTAAAAACTGGATTTTCTGTGCAGGTCCTTTGAGCTTACTTTGCTTAATGGCAACACTGCCTTCAGAAGGGCTTGAACTATTTTATTTTTCCTTTTGTCAGAAAATGCTGCCCCACACAAATACACAATCAGTGTATTACAGGTGTTCCAGAGGTTCACCCTATTCCAGGGTAGTGTGAAATAGATATATTAAATATATACTTTATATTAATTTCCTTTGGTGAAACCACTCACAAAGTCTTTGTATCATCATTTTTCTTGCTAAACCTAAAGTGAAAATTGAGTGTGCCCTTTCTATTTTACATGTACATTACACTGGTAGCTGAGACACAACTATTTTTTGAAAATTATATGAGACTATCCTAAGTAGAATAAATCAATTTTCACATCATATAATCCTCACACAGGTTTCTAGCATTTCCAAATTGGAATTAGAATGAAAATTCTTCAAGAATATGTATGGTACATTTATATGGTATTATAGTTATTGACTCAGGGATGCAGTAGGAAGCTGAGAGAAGCAGTAAATAATGTGCTATTATCCCTCAAAATTTTGACACATTTTTCACAACAAATCAGTGAATAACTCTTAAGAATCCACTTCATATAGACATACTATATACAATCTCACAATATTTGGAATCCATGTGATGAGTTTTATAATATGAAACACTTTGCCTCACATTCTTTTTCAAAGTAAAAATGTATGGTATATGAACTACTTATGAAGCTTATATCAAAAAAAATGCATCTCAAATATGATATACAATCACTGCAGTTACTCTGGTGGCCTGAGGTTTTTTCTACTTTAAAATAAGTCTGCAGCAAACCAAGTCTTTCCCAAATGATCTACAACAAAATTAAAGTTATTGAGTTAGAATATGTTTAATTTACATTAATGGTGAATTTTTGGGCTTTGTTCTCTATGTTGATTGTAAGCAACAACAGAGATATATTTAATAAAAGATGCTTGGGGACTCTACAGGAGCCTCTGAAGGGTTATTTATTTTGCTTGTCAAATAAAAGCTGAGATAGACAGGTATACTTTAGATATGCCTGTATTTCACCAGTAATGGTGAAGGCAGATTAGATTTTGCTGTTCTTATTGACATTATTTAGGAAGACTGAGGCAGACAGCAAGAATTCTTGAGCTTGTTATGTCACGTCTTTAATTCATATCAAAATGTTGATTTAATTATTATAACACTTATTAATATCCAATAAAGTAAATCAGAGTTTCACATAAAATATGTCTATTAAGCTGTATCCCAGTTATTTATCCACTTTTTTAGGAAATTCTATGTTTTTCCAAGAAGATAGGGAACCTGTGTTGATGCTATATGATATTTTATTTATTAGAAAGTTTAGCACAATTTGCTGAGAGTATTTACTCTGTATTAATTTTTGCTACTTCTGTAAAGATGGGGTTTCTTTTGTGTTTCCTAATAGTGGTTCACTGGCTGTTTATCAAACACTGAAGACTTGTCTAAATTTTGACAGACTAGAATCTCAGGAAACCTTATACTACCATAAATTAAGCAAATGAAAAGACCACTGTTAATGGTCTGCCACACCTATAAAACTCAAGCGCTTCATATCCCTTTCAAATATTTTTCTGTAGATCACAATTCACAAAAGTCTGGCTTGACAGACAATACAAGGCACTGTCTGACAGACAGGGAAAATAAATCCCTATTATACAGATATAGTGCTCTAATGAGCTATACAGTCTGTGTGCTCACTTCGCAACCATCAAAAGTTGTGAGCTGGACACCAGCAGACTTTGTGCAGATAGCTAGGCTTTACATGGCCTGAAACAAAATATAGTTTCAAATGTTTGGAGATGTTTAACTTCTAAAACAGTTCTGTAAGACTAGTTTTATCAACTAAGTGTGAATAATTTAGACAAAAAGAAGATGTGTTACCACTCTGAAATGTACACCCAATTAAAAAGTTACTTTAAGTTTCCAATGTTGTATTTCTTACAGGCTACTATTGGCCAGTTCACTCCATAGTTTATTTATTTACCACTTCAAATTCCAACAAATTCACAAAAGCAAAAGCTTAAATTCAGAATTATAGTTCACTTTAGAAGACTTTTCATACAGAAAATAATTAGACATGTCTCTTTCTACACAGATAACAGTGTGATCTATTAGTATCTTTGCCAACACATATTTTAGTATACATCTGTAGAACATCAAGGCGAAAAACCATATGATAAATAGATTACATCTGCCACAGAATCACAGACTGGTTGAAGCTGGAAGGCAGCCCTGAGGGTCATCTGGTCCACTTTACCAAGTCCAGAGCCAGTTCCTCAGGACCATATCCAAACCAGACTTTTTGATATCTCTAAGGATGGAGACTCCTTAGCCTCCTTGGGCAAGCTGTGCCAATGCTCAGTCACATATTAAAGTGATTCCTTATGTTCAGACAGAATTTCTGGTGCCTCAGTTTGTGCCTTTTGCCGCTTGTCAGTGGACAGGACCCATCTGCCCTGTACCTTCCCTTCAAACTTTTGTTGGGAAGGTTCTCCTCTGCCTTCTCTTCTGCAGGATAAACTCACCCAGGTTTCTCAGCATCTCTCCATATGAAAAGTGTGCCAGCCCCTTGATCATCCTAATGGCCTCTTTTTTTGGTTCTCCAGTAGCTCCATATCTCTGCTAATATGTCCATGTGTTGCTTTTAGTGGGGCACATGAACACCTTGTTAGTAATAGCCAACATTGAACATTCCCCTTCACCAAGGGGAGTTCATTCTTGACCAACTCATTAAATTTGTACAATAAAGTGACTGGCCTGGTAGATTGGGAGGGAGCAGTGGATGCTGTCTACCTGGACCTGGGGAACCTCTTTGACATTGTCTCCCATTACACCCTCGTAGAGAGGCTGTTAATACAAGGGTTGGATGACTAGACAGTGAAGCAGACCCAAAATTTTCTGAATGACCTGGCCCAGAGTGTGGTGATCCCTGTCACCAAGTCTAACTGGAGGGCAGTGGCTACTGATCCACCCTAGGAATCAATACTGGGTCCAACCCTCTTCGATACCTTCGTCATCGATCAGGATGATACAGAGAACTGTACTCTCAGTAAGTTTGCAGACAGTACTGAACTCAGACAAGTGGCTGGTGTGCCAGAGGGTTACACTGGCATCCAGAGGCACCCTAAAAGGCTCCTCAACAGGAATCTCACAGAATCACAGAATCACAGAATCACAGAATTTCTAAGTTGGAAGAGGCCTTCAAGATCATTGAGTCCAACCCAGCCTAACATTTCAACTAAACCATGGCACCAAGTGCCACATCCAATCTTTTTCTAAACACATCCAGGAGTGGTGATTCCACCACCTCCCTGGGCAAACCATTCCAGTACTTTATCACTCTTTCTGTGAAAGTCTTTTTCCTGATATCCTACCTATATTTCCCTTGGTGCAGTTTGAGACTGTGTCCTCTCGTTCTGTCAGTTGCTGCCTGGAGAAAGAGACCAACCCCACCTGGCTACAACCATCTTTCAGGAGATTGTAGATCTGTAGATCTGTCTCCTCTGAGTCTCCTTTTCTCCAGGCTAAACACCCCCAGCTCCCTCAGCCGTTCCTCACAGGGTTTGTGCTCCAAGCCCCTCACCAGCCTCGTTGCCTCCTCTGGATGCGCTCAAGCACCTCAATGTCCTTTCTGAACTGAGGGGCCAGAACTGGACACAGCACTCAAAGTGTGGCCATCTCATGAAGTCCAACAAGGGGAAAAGGCAATTTCTGCACCTGAGGAAGAACAACTCCATGCATTGGGTTGCACTAGGTATAAGCTAGGATAGAACCAGCTGGAAACCTTTTTTTTGCAGAAAAAGACTGGGAGGTCCTGGTGGTAACCAGGTGTAAGAGGAGCAAGAATGTGCTCTCACTGCAGAGAAGGCAAATGGTATCTCGTGCTGCTTTAGGCAGAGCTTTGCCAGCAGGTCAAGGAAGGTGATCCTCCCTCTTTATTTGGTGCAGCTGAACCCACACCTGGAGTATTGTGTTCAGTTCTGATCTTCCCAGTACAAGAGGAGCATGGACATACTGAAAGGGCCACAAAAGTGAACAAAGAATTGGAGCATCTTTCCCATGAAATACAAAGAGAGCTGGGATTGTTTATCCTGGAGAAGACTCAGAAGAGATTTCATCAATGTATATGAATAACCTAGGGAAGGTGCAAAAAGAATGGAGGTACAGTGGTTTCCACTCTTTTCAGTGGTGCCCTGAGGACAGGACCAGATGCAATGGACATAAACTAAAACCAGCAGGTTTAGTAAAGACATAACAAAACACTGTGAGGGTGACAGCACTGCTACATGTTGTTCAGAGAGGCTGGGGACCCTCCCCTCCTAGGAGATAATATATAGATGTGGTCTGGGGCAATCAGCTCTAGATAGTTCTGCTTGAATAGGTGAGGTTGGTCAGGATGGTGAACAGAGATTTTCCAATCTCAGTGATGTACTTCTAAGACTGTGACACAGTGCTCCAAATGGGGCCATAGCAGTGCTGTGCAAAGCTGACCTGCTTCCTAGTGCAGGTCAGGATGCCACCAGCCTTCTTTTCTGAAAGGGCATTCCCATCTCCTTTTCTGAAAAGCTGTGCTGTCTCTGGCTGGCCCCCAGCATCCCAATGATGCATGAGATTATTCTCCTTCAGTGCAGAATCTTGCACTTCCCTTTGTTAACTATTCATGACACTACTTGCAAGTACCTTCTTGTCCTTAAGGTATCTGGAAATGGTTTCCAGGATTAGGTGCTTCTTCTCCTTTCCAAACATCAAGACGAGGCTGACCAGACTGGATTTCTCTTTTCCTTTTTGAAGTTACACACCAGCATTGACTCAGAGACACTCTGCTCATGAGCTTTAGAAAGAGATAAAATTAGTTTTCTTGGGAACATGAGGAGTTAATAGTTCTAGATGAGCTACCAGAGGCAGTAAAATCTAAACAGGGTTTATTTGTTGTCTGAAAGTGCTATTGATTTTTTTTTCCTGACACAATCTCCTGTAGAAGATGGAAATGCTTTCATTGAAAGCATTGTCACCATGTTAAAGTATGTCTTGTTAAACTAATTTCCAAATTGTTACCTTTGTTTTGGTATTTCTAATTATTGTTTCAATTTGAATTACTGCTTAGACAAATGTTCTACTAGAATTCTAGAAGAATGTTTAATTAGAGTATCAAAGCCTAATTTGAATAAGTTCCAAAGGTTCTTACAGAGTTTAATGCTATCACCAAGTTCAAGTGCTGCCCTTTCTTCTGACAATAGTTTTCTGATGATGATACCACCATTACATCTGCTCTGAGCATTGTGGGATGTCCAAGGCCTGTCATTGACTTCCCAGCAGGCAAAAAAAATCAGTGAAGCCGAGTACATAGTCTTAGAGTTACTTCCTTTATAGTTGACAATTAGAAGACTTTCACAAATAGAAACATCTGAGAACTTTCTCCTATCTGCAGAAGATTTAATACAATCAAGCAAAATAAATATTCTGGACAAGATTATTTCTTGTTATGAGTACTTGTAAGAAAATTAAATGGTAGAGATATGACAAGTGTAAAATATATAGGAATGTGGCTGATTTTGGTAAAAAGTAATAGACATTCTTCTGCATGCAAAAAAAATATTTATCTGGATTGTAATTAGAGTTGTAATATATTTCCATTGTTTCCTTGTGGGTTTAGTAATCCATAGACCAGTTTTTTGACTAGTATATGAATGTGCATATATATGATTCCATACGTTGATTTTAATATATAAATGTAAAATTTTTGAATAGGCAGGGTAGTTATCTTCCCTTTTCCCCTTACATCTAAATTTCTTCTTTTTATGCCTCTTCTTCTTTCTTGCTGTAGCTGAAACTCCAAACTAGTTAAAATCAATTGGATTTTTACCATTGATTTGAAAGGAGTCAAGATGTCTCTCATGAAGTTCATACACTGCAAATAGCTACAGAAAGAAAGCTTTCACTCTTCTCACTCTCCTAAAACTTCCACCCACCAGGATTACTCAGCCAGCTTTACAGTTTGCATTCAGCAATTCTTTACTATTCTGTAAAAACAACTTAGTCTCCTTTCCTCTTGCAGTGTTGGGGTTTTTTTTGTTTGTTTTAAGCCCCGTATTTTACAAAAGTAAAATTTAAAAAATTATTTTCCATTTTAAAAATTAGTTAATTAAACTATTCAAGCATTTTATTGAACAAAATATGAACATTGAAAAATATTTATTTCTTCATTTATTTTTTATACATGTGTATACATGTGTATTGCTTCTTAGCTTCAACCACATAAATTGGGATTCAGCATCTGTTGAAAATGGCTGTTAAGGGGAGCATGGACTGATTTTGAAACTACAGACTGGTAGGGATTCAGAGATTATTTCTGACCATTGGCTACCTCAGAGCAGCATCAAACTTCTTTTAAGTGATAGGCTGCATTTCCTATATGTTACACAGCTACCCTGTGGCAATTCCAAATACAAACCAAGTCTTAAAAAATCAAACTGTGGTAAAGTATGTGTTTATTTTTTAACAAAAGAAGAAACTAGTAAACAAATTCAGTTATTTGTCATAGCTGGATTTTAGATCAGTTGTAAGAGAGTCCTGCATTTAAAAGATCACTCTGAGATCTACAGTTCTCTGATGCTACATTTCCTATTACATATTTTCTCTCTCTTTTCTTTCAATGCAGGAAGCAAGTATACAGTAGCTGCCAGCTGGCTTTTCATGAAAGGAGTCTAGTATACTGTAGAACATTAAATACCTAATTCCTCTGGGTGCATGATGTATAGTACATAGAATTGATTATCTGGCAGAAGACCCAACTAAAAACCAAAAACCCAAAACCAAAAATGAAACCAGACATTCTTTTCAGTTTTTTTAAGAAGTGCTAGAAATTTGTTGAGGATAACACTTTTCACAGGACCAGATTAACATCATAATGGGGTATTAGCAGCATGATTGAAAAAAAAATATCTAATTTTTAGATAACATTCTATTTTTGAATGTTTCGTTAATTTTCACTTTTCTCCACAACTGTAATTAACTTAAAATTCCAGACCCTTTATTTTCGAATTGGGACATATGGGTGACTTGTGTGTGAGAAATTTATACATATGGGTGACATGTGTGTGAGAAATTTAAGTATTGCATGTGTTTAAAAAGGTTAGCCATCAAAATTCTGAACTGAGGTAGAGTCAAAAACAATTTTTATTCTCCCCACTCCACCAACATTACTATTGGTCAATTTATAGCTCTTTTTCTCCTCTGAAATAATTTTAACATTGGGAAAAAATCTAGCATGTTCTGCTGCTAAGTCATTCTACAACACTTTTAACTACTATTCTTTAGCTATTATGATATGCCAATCCATTTCATTATATCAGGTACAAAACCAAACAAGGGCAATTAAGAGATATCCAGTGCTTTGAAGATACTGTTTTAGTAACGTTAATGGCTTTTTAGTTTGGTAAGGTAACCTTCAAAAAAAGACCACAAGCCTGTCTTAAAACAATGTATAGGAACATTCTCTTCTGATGTTTCTTCTTTCTGTATAGACCACAGTTATATTAGATAACTGCTTATAAAGGATGTTAAATGTGCTTATGAAGGATGTTAAATCCATGTAAATGGAGTACGATGGTAAAACTTTTCTCCCACCCAATGTCGCTCTCTCATACAGTCCAGCTGTGTATATTCTTCAATCAAACTTCTGCGAAAATGGATAAATTGTGAAAAGAAGCTGTGAGAGAGTAAATAGGAAAGAGCCACAAATGATCACAAGGGTAAAAATGCAGGAAAAAGTAGAATAATTGACATAGGATAGCCAATAACTAAGGGATTATAGATGGAAACCACTGATGTAAAATGTAAAAAATCCTGAGGAAAAAAAAATACATGTAAAGATTAAGATTTAACAGCATCAATGATCAGCCCATCCCAAGAAGCAGGAGGGGCCACCCTTCTTCCTCTGATTTATGACTGTCTGAATCATCACAGATACATGACATGTCTCATCCCAGATAGCAAACATGTTAATTGTTAATATGGAGTAAATTAGTTTTGGTAATTTATTAAACAAATTTACAGAAACAAAACAAAACAAAACAAAACAAAACCCCAACATTGTAATCTTAAATTATGAGAAACCTTCCTGAAATCTGTTTGCAACTTGGAAAAGTTGCCTGTACTCTTCCTGAGAAACAAAATGTAATAAGATCACCTGAGCTGATATCCCAAATATGCAATGCAGAATATACAATTTTACATCTGTAAAAACTCAAAGATTACATTGTTAGAAAACTTTAATCCATTAAACAATCCAGAGTTCTTCAATGACAGATTAAACAATTTTGTGTGATTTATTGACAGACTTCCATCAATTTTACAGTGTCCATCTTAAATTTTTGGATGTATAGTGGGTTTTTTTTTTTAATTCAACATTATACAGTAAATTTATTCATGGGAAATGAATTGTGTGCCTTTTTAAAAATATATAGATTAAATTCAATAGTTTTTATAGATGTACTTGCCTTTGGTAACTTCTTCCAAATAAAATTAATCTTTGATGGTAGTATTCTTCATATGCTGCATCACATCTAGAATGATAAATATTTTTATGTGACTTTCTAGCTGTGGAAGGACTAATTATTTATTAGCCCTTTTACATTGCCATCATTATCATGTATTTGACATACTGAACAAATGATGAACTGTGGTCACAGAAAGTATTTTATTATTAAAAACCCCATCACCCTGACAGAAAGTGTGAAGAGCCATAGCTCTGCTTTTACCTGAATCCTAGAACAAGGGAAAAAAGGAGCTCGTCAGTGTTTCCAGCACCATTCGGAGACTGCTGTCACTGTGCACTACAGTTCAGCTTGCTCTACACAACCAAATGTGAGAGGCTATGAATTTGAGGTTCTGCAGACTCTTATTTTCTGAATTACATGCAATGCTTGAGGAGCAAGAGTATAATTTCTAAATGAAAAATTTTAAATGGTAAAAAAAAGAAAAAGAAAACTCAGGAATCACAAATGTCATGGATCTTGATATTAAACAGGAATGATGATAAAATTTGCTGGCAGAAGTATTTTCAGGCTTTCCCTACTTCACAAATTGAAAAATTTATTTCTTGTCCTATGAATGTGAATAGTAAATGAGGTACAGGAGTTAGTGATCATGTTTTCCTATCTGACAACAGATGTAGTAATAAGGCAGAACAGCTTGCAAGTTTAGGCTTTTCGAATGGAGGAAGGAAGGAAGAAAGGCAGACAAAAGTTTGATATACACAATTTCATATTGGCAGGTGCTTATATGACATGGACACTATGGATCCATGGAAGAGTATATGTTTTCCTGAGCAGCAGGTGAGACGAATATGTGTGCCAGGAGCATACTACTCATCCTCTCAGGAAACAAAATAAATACAAATGGTCAACGATTAACCTGTTATTAGTATGTACACTACACATGTATGTCAAGAAGATAGTTTCCAAATCCTTCACCAAGTTTAGATTATTAATACATAAAATGGAAGGTGTAAATCCGCAAGAATCAGCTCAGCCAGTCAATAGCCAAGTATCTGAATTATAGCAAGACTTTATGTGTCAATCAACAAACATTCATAATTACAGTTGACATGTTCACAGTGAAAATTTTCAGTTGCCTCTTCCATACAGACCAATACATGAAAATACATGTGTGAAATGTATAGTTATGAATGTTGAGTGGTAAAAAAATACATATTCTGAATCTGCAGGTAGAAATATCATAATTAAGCAGTGGGATAATTAACTCCTCAGAAATACTAGAGAGAGAGAGATCAAAATTATTTGATTAGTACAGTAATTATTTAAAAACTGACTAGATAAGATGCCATCATAGCACTGATTGATATATGGCTATTATGTTGAAAAGGCACAGGCTTCATAAATAATCATGAAGGCCAATGACAAGGGTTATGATCAGACACACATTTTGTCTCTATATTAGCTCTATCTTATCAAATAATATCAATTACTGAGAGTTGTTCTTGATGCATAGCTTAAGGGAGGATTACAAGAGGAATTTAAAGATATGAACTTTGCAATAAATCTTCTGCAACCAATTAATTGTATATAGATCTTATAAAACTTATGATTAAGGATACACTCTTCTAGACTATCTGACAAATAATTGTAAAAAACCCAAATATTTGTGTCAGAAGAAATGTAATGTATGAGCATTTCATGGGACTTGCCTATTATTTAACCTTCTGTAGGACAGGAGAAGGTCAATCCTAAAGCCAAAATTCTGCAAACCTTATCACTTTTTAGTTTATATCCAAATAGAATATATACACTTAACAATTTAAACATCTCCTTGCTGATTAATTGTTAATTATCTCTAAAGTGTTACATAAAAATGCTTTGGTAGTATATAAAACTCTAGGGGAGGGTCAAGTATTGTATTAGATTTATGCAAAGTCCCCCTAAATTGCTGCAATTTCTAACTGATACTCTTATTACTGATCTATTCCAGATACAGTAGTAGAAAGGTTTGCTCTTAGGTTAATCCTGAATATGCTAGCAATTTTTTTTCTTTACAAAACATTAATTCATCAAAATATTTTTGGTTTCAGCAGAAGCAGATTTTGAATGTTGCTTTGATCATAAAAGATTTCCTAATTCTTCCTCCCTGCACATCCACACCAAAATCGCCAAATCACAAATCCAAGTCATGGTCGTAATAAAATCTTAGAAAATCAGTCTTTACTATTTGAAAATATTTTCTGATATTTTTCCATTTGGTTTAAGTCCCTCCTATCCTTGACTTTCACTTAAAAGTGCATGCATGGGGTTTTTTTGTTTTGTTTTGTTTTGCTTTGTTTTTAATATATATTCTTGGATTTAACAGGAGGGAGAGGATAGCAAGGAGGTATATTGAAGTCCAACAAAAGGCAAAAAATGCCTTTGAACAACTATTTGCAAGCAGTACAGAGACAGAGACAGTGGGTTTTCTATTGCAAGAGCTTTGAACGTTCGCTTCATCATTTGAATTAGAATGAGTAGCTCCTAGAATGAAAAAGTTCATCTGTGGATACCCTCTGAGTCAGGAGCACCATCCTTTGGAGTATTGATGGTTCATGATTATTCCTTGAATAGAAGGCTAAAAGCCAAAAGCCAAGGAGCAGCCAAAGTCTAGAAGCAGGAGTGATGGGTTATGCCTCCAGAGAACTGAAAAGCATAAAGGATGAAGATCACAAAGAATAAATAATTCCATAGAACTAAAAGAAATAAAAGTTCTTGTCTTAGTTATGGGGGAGGAAGAGGGAGCATCCTTTTTGGATTGTGTTCTAGGCACTACACACGTACCTTTACATCTCTAACTTCTTTGAAGTTTTTCTCCTGTAGAACTTCAAGGCAGTCAATGTCTTTATCAAGCTCCTCCTGTAGCTGTAACTAGTCAATGACTGTGACATTGTGCTAGTCAAACCCACTGTAATCAAGGCCTTTCCAGTGAGCAGCCATAACTCAAGAAATAAGAGTTTTTCTTAAGGAATGAAGATCTACTAGCCAAAGCTTTTTACCAATTCATAGGAAAGGGCAAAAAATGTATGGGGAGAACAGTCATAAGTAACCATGCATGTCCAAAAGCAATGTCTGATCATAAGCGAACTGTTTTTGAAGAAGGTATAAAGATATTTCTTGCTCTCTCTTAAACCAAATGTGAAACAATAGTGAATGACTTAGATTTGTTCAAGTACCTGTTCTTTAAGGGAAAAGACCAGAAAGGGGACTGTAACAAACTCATTTCAAATATCCTCCCAGCATTGCTGCTGCAGCTGCTTAACTGACTTCAACACCCTTCCACATTGTCCAAACTCATAGCTGGGAGGTTGGTTGGTCAGGCAACTACTCAGAAAAAAACCACAAGGAAGAACAGAAATACAGCTCAGATACTGAGGAGATGGGAGTACTAATATATTGTCATCTGAGAAAGATAAAAGAGCCATATGGTTCTTCATACAAGAGTCCAGTGTTGGAGTAGGAAAAGTTTATGAGGTATCTTTTCTTTATAATGCTGTGAGCCATCTGTGTAGTAGAGGTGTTTGACACCAAGTGAATCGTATCTGATTCTCTAAAGCTTCCCAATCCCCATCCCACTCTGAAACAAACCAGGCAACCAAGCAAACCACCCACCCCTATGAGGGCATTAGTAATTTGTGCATCAATTTCCTCAATCTATTGATTCACAAATATTTTTCTTTACTGATTTACTGAAACAATAATTATCAGTTGTTTAATTTCCGAATGTCAGAAAAAACCTTGAAGTTAGACATTGTCAACACTTAACATTGCAAAGCTGACACTTTATATTAACTAGAATGTTTATTATGTAAGTCCAAGACCCCTATGATACAGTCAGCAGGATCTATCAAACAAAAAAGTGGCTTCAACTAAACAGTGAATATATGAGGAGGTGCTGACTAAATTGCCATCACATTGTTTTCAGCTATTGACTGTGAAAACTGACAGTGCTTGAATACTGTCAGATTTTTAAAACCTGAAATGCGATGCAGGAGAGGAACTGAACAGTTATGATACTCTTAAGGCTTTGGAATCTCAAAATTCCACTGACTGAAACTGTTGTGTTTATTTCAGCACTTCAGTATGTGTGATATAATAAAACCATTTTATGTTTTCCTGATATAATTTTATTAATTTTGAAAAAATGTTTTATGTAATAATATTTTAATATGGAACTAAATAAATATTTAGATTAATTATTCTAGGATTCAATTATCATAAATGTTTATTATATGTTTGTAAAAAATTATATTTTGGCTTCATTAACAAAATATTCTTTTTTGGACTGAAATATTTATAGAATTTTTTACATAACAAGGCAGATGGATTACTCTGAAAATTTAACAGGTACATGCTATTTAGAGTCTCTTAGAAGACAAGTCTTGATTACTGTGACAAAAATGGCAGATGCTACTCTTCATTTCCAAAAGTAATCTCAGATCTTTCTTTCTGCCTCATTCAAATGTTTTCTTGACAGATATGCTAAATTAGCTTTCTATTTGGTTTTGAAAATTAAGCCTATGGGTCTTTTTGCAAGCATGTATATATTTTTAAGACAAATGGAACTAGGTGAATATTGATATATGGTAAATATATGTTAAAGCAGCTGTCTTGTACTAAAAAAAGGACACTTTTTCAGGTGTCTAGGGACTGATATTAATAATATGCCCATACTTGATGATCTATTTTCAATTTCCTTTCATTTAGATTTTATTTTCTTGAAGTCAGACAATTTTATCAGAAATT
>VWYP01010619.1:0-56980 GCA_013400435.1 Pycnonotus jocosus
TGGGCACTGCAGAAGAAGAATTTGAAAAATCTTGCTCTGGAGAGATTGAGCATCTCTTGTATTTGGAGTCAGGAGCAGAGAGGAACATTTGCTTCTGTTTTTGAGAAAATAAAGTGGGGAAGGAATTGGGGAGGGGTTAAATGAACCTGTAAAGCATTAGCAGGCAGACAGGTTCAATCATCCAACATCAGCACGGAGGATTGAGATGTCCAAGGCTTAAAAAGAGCCAATTTCCAGCCTCATAGGAAATGCTGGGGAGGCCCAGACTGGCAGACCTTGAGGCTTTTGCACGCTGGGCACAGCACTTGGTGCTCACAAGAGCCATGTCCTCTCCTGAGCTGTGCTTTTAAGGATGCTTTTGTGCTGTCAGTGGCTGTTCCACCACTCTCTGCCTCAAAACATCCACGTTTGGGGCAGCAGCAGTGGCAGAGCTGCTTTTCTCTCCATCTGGCCCCTCTGTGTCCTCCAGCAGAGGAGTCAGCACTTGTGGCTACAGCTGCAGCAAACCCCATCTGTGGGAGCTTGGATCATTTTCTCTCCCAGCCAAGGCATCTGGCTCTGTGGCTTGTTCAGCTAATAGCCTTGCTGGCAGTGCTGTGAGCAGCTCCGGAGCTAAACAGTCATGGAGAGGCTTGGGGAGGAGCTCACCTGTCCTACAGGGCACTTTTCATTCTTTGCTTTGAAAGGATGTGACTCACTGACATAAATTTCTCAGACTGCAGAGGAAAAACGCTACTGGATAACAACGATCGCCTTTCAAAGTCCCTGCTGTCGGATCTCCCGTTACTCCAGGAATTGTTCCTGTCAAGGTAATGTGTTTGTAAGTTGTTTTCTTTTCCATCGTGAACCAATTGCAAAGTGCTCAGGCAGCAGGACATATGGAAATCATACGAGGTTTTAGTGCACTACACTTGAAAGGGATCTCCTGAGGAACGCGGGGGCTCACAAGTGGCAGGGCATTGTTTAATGCCAGACTGCTGAGGCATCACCCAGAGCTGAGCCATGGCAGGAAGGGAATCTGAAACTCCTCAGTCTTTCATCTTTGGAGGGATCACTGAGCTCTCTGGGTTTGTCTTTGGTGCTGGTCAAAAATCTCCCACTAAACTTTTATTTCCACGGAGAACCTGGTGTTTGGTTATGTCAACACCATCTGTGCTCTCAGAACTTTTGGATTTTTTCTACTGGAAACTGAAACCCCCAGTGGTGAGCAGCCCAGTTCTCCCATCCAACACCTGACAAGGGGATTTGGAACAGTGATGAGCACAGCATCACCCATGCTGGTGATGTTTTCCTGAGCTGGCACCTCCCTGCTGCCACAGCACTGAAAATGAGGCTGGAATGTAGTGCTGGGATAGGGGGATGGCTTTAAACTGGAACAAAGTAGGTTTAGGAAGGATATTAAGAAGAAATTCTTCCCTGTGAGGGTGGTGAGGCCCTGGCACAGGTTGCCCAGAGAAGCTGTGGCAGCCCCTGGATCCCTGGAAGTGTCCAAGGCCAGGCTGGATGGATCTTTGAGCAGCCAGGTCTAGTGGAAGGTGCATCTGCTTGGAACTCGATGATCTTTAAGGTCCCTTCCCACCCAAACCATTCTCTGATTCTATGAATGATGACATGAGCATATTTCAGGAGTGGGACCTTCTGACTGTGACTGTTTCCACCTTCATTTCTTGCCTAGCACATCCCTGGCTGCACAAAATACTTCTTATCAAGCTCCAACCATGCTCCTTGCCACGTTTTTTCCTAGATGGACTCCACCCTCAGTATCCTTATGGGGTAACAGACCATCATTTCCTCATGAAGCAGCAGCTGCAGAACCTGCCCATGGCTCTGGTCATTGCTTACATGTAGCTCCAAAGCAGTGTGCAAGAAGGCATTGGGTGCAAGCTCACACTTGCTGTTTTAACTCTCCTTTTGCAGTTCCAAGGTGAAGGAACCCTTGCAGCTCTGCAGAATTCCAGGGGTAAGAAACTGCAGCAGCTGAGCTGATAGGAAAATGTCCAGATCTATGTGGGCAGAAAATAAATTTTCTTTGCAGAAAACCTGGAGCAGAACACACATGGGCTGGCAATTACAGTGTAGCCATCAGGCTTGTTTTGCCTCTTATTTAAGTCACTCTCTCATCAAAACTTTCCTTACTTGCAATTCTTTGGTGGGTAAATTGCATATTTTTATATTTTAACAGGATGTGCTTTACACTGGCACCTCTCTCAGTTTCATCTCTGGAACTGGCTGGTTCAGCTTCTGGAACAAGAAATGGCTGAGCTGACTTATGTATTCTAGCTGAACATCATGAAGTCTGTAGTTTTCTTTAGGGGACAGCATGTGGGTTATTATTAAACCAGAAAACATATGTGAATAATTGAGGAAAGCAATCCAGCATTTAGGTTAGAAAATGTGAAGTCAGCTTGCTGTGAATAACATATCTCTGCATTTTGACCTGCTGCTGACAAAGAATATATTTCACTATTACCTGGATAGAAATTATTGGGGATTTTTTTTTTCTCCTCCAAATGAAAGCCAGTTGAGAGAAGCTGGCAACAGACAAATGATGCTCATTCCTCCCCTGCTTTTACTTAATGGCTGATATCGAGATGCTCGGCATTCATTGGTGACATGGCTATTAAAAACATATTGCTTATCTGGCTCTTTTATTCCTACAAATCGAGCAGGGAAATAAATCTGTGCTGATGGAGGGGTGAGCAAGCAGTCATGGGAAGAGAAGAGAAGAGAAGAGAAGAGAAGAGAAGAGAAGAGAAGAGAAGAGAAGAGAAGAGCTGGTCTCGAGCTCAAGCTGTTCACCTGCCTGGGCTGAGCTTGCCATGCATCATTTTCACACAGGGAACCACAAAACCTTAATCCCCAAGGAGCCAAAAATGTGCTGGACTCAAGAGAGGAGGTGCAAAACCCAAAGGAGACCCCAGAGCAGCCACTCAGCCCTGCACTGGTGCTTTGTGGGGAGGGCTGGGACAGCAGAGCCTGGGTGGAATTCTTCCTGTGGCAATCCCAGGTGGAGGGACAGCAGCAGAACGTGCTGATCCACCATGCAGTGCACTCTGCTCTTGGCAGGAGTTCATCCTATTAATCTCATAAATAAGTGCATTAATATGTCAATATGTGGGTGGAACACATTGCCAAGTGCGAAATAATTGCTGGCAAGCCGTGTGTGTGTGTGATACATGAGATACAAACACCATCCTACCCAGATCAGGTTTCCAAGGTTAAAAATACACGATGAATTAAAATTTCATGTGAAATTCTAGCTTTGGTGAGTGCTGGAAAACATTACTTTCCCCCTTCAACCCCATAAAGGCTTTTATTGGGGAAGATGAGTACATGTTTCACAGTCTTTTCCACAATGGAAGGGAGTGTTTTAATCACAATTTGCTGGGAAGAAATGGAATTACCTTACCAGATTGCTTTTTTTTAAAAAAAATCCCTGCAATGGTCCTTAATGCCATGCAGGCAAGGTGGGACAGCACACAGACTCAACTGAAATGCAATGACAGAAAAAAATGTCACCTTTATGTGAGTTTGAGGTGATGTTTTGCCTCCAGTTTATCTGAATTTCTCTCTTTGTTTTATTGTCTGTCCTTGGGGCGTGGATAAAGCTTTACATGATTATCTGAAGCCAGCAAAGACATAACTTCAGGCTTTTTAAGATCCACAGATGGGCTCCTTTGGAGGGCTGGCAGTGTGTGCAGACACCATCAGGGATCTGCCCTGAAGGATCCGGGTGTCTGGTGGCAGGGAAAATCCCAATCTTTCCTTGTAATGGCATCACCTACTGACCACATGGAAAAAAAAAACCAAACCAAACAAACCAGAAGGTTGGAAAAAAAAAAAGAGGACAGACACTGAGTGCCTCCATATTTCAGATTTGGCCACATCTTGGTAATTTTCTTGTTGTAAAGTCCTTTTAAGAACAGGCTCCATTGTTTGGCCGCAGGAGGAGCTATCCTGTATCCAAAGAGGAATCCCATCACTCCTCCTGTGAGAGGCCAAAACCCACCGAGGTCTCCTAGGGAGGCTCTGGAGGTGCACTTCTCATTCTTGAATTTCAGTGCAAAAGGGAAATCTTGGTGTCTCAGGAGCTGACTGAGGTGTGCCTCTCTGCAGGGACCTTCAAGTGCAAATCCTGAGATATTCCAGCCTGCACCCTGTGAACAGCCTGGATTAGCAGGGAGTAACATCCCTGCTCTGCCCCTGTAGGATTCCCTCAGGAATAACCTGATATGGTATCAAAACAAAACCCCTCTGTGGCTCCATTTTTCATTCAGCCCTACTGGGACAACACGGGACAAATGGATCAAACAAGATTGATGAGGCCACCAGGCAAAGCTTGGGTGCAAACCACTTCCAGATTTAACACCAGCTTTGCCTTTATATTCCCACTGAAATCACAATTTTACTGCATAAAGTAACTCAGGAAGGAACCAAGCACTTTGGAGCCAGGCTGTTGGTGCAGTTTATATTTGCAATATTTTTCCGTTGTGTCTGAACATAGTTTTAATTTTGTGTCAAAACAAATCTGAGGCTGAGGGGTTTTATTATTGTTTCACTGAGAAGAGACAGTAAACAACTTGCTTTGGCTGCACTTCCTACCCTGCAGAAATTATTTGCCCAAGCACAGCAGCAAAGCTGGTGAGGGCAGGAATATAAAAAACAAAAAGCACCTGCCCACAAAATTCTTTAATCCCTTGCAAAAACTGGATTAAGATTCAAGGCATTGGGCAAAAAGTGCTTGTCATGTTCCCTGTTTCAAAGGAAATGTGTCAGCTCAGAGAGCAACGTGAAAAAGCTGCAAAGTTTGGGTAAAACCCCTCTCCCATGGTTTGTAGTGCCAGCCACAAAGCAGAGAGCAGAGAGGAGCAGTCTGGTCTCAAAGCTGCTCTGCCTTTACCTCAAAGGCATGTAAATCCCAAAAAACCACCTGCTTCCTTGAAAATAAAGCAGAAAAAGTGCTTGGAAAATCTGGGTGAGCAGCAGCACCCATGGGGAGGATGGGAGGAGGAGCAGGGGGAAGAAAAAGCTGATTTTCTACAGTTTGTGCCACCAAATACTCTTTTTAGGTTTAAGAGAAGAGTAGCACCTTTTCCCTGCTCTGAAGTGATGGGGAGCTTTGCTCAGCCCTAGGAAATGCACAGGTAGGGTCCACATGAGAAAAACAGAGTTCAAGCTGCAGAAAAAGAGTGATCTAGGAGTGAAACATAAGAAAATGTGCAGGCTGAGAGCTCCCTGTAGCTCCAGCTAGGCTGCATCAGCACCTTGGAGTGACTTCTCCCTCCAGAAGTCATCACTTTGGTGCAGCTGGGCAGGCTGGAAAACATCCTGGTATAAAATGATATTTGCAGAGTGACCAGAGAAAGAAAAGGTCACACCATTTGTGAAAGCAATCTGAGCAGGGAAGCAAAGGCATTGCTGGCAGCTCAGCTCATCAGCACCTCATGTTAATAAAGCAGAAGTGGAGGAAAGGAGATAAGCCCTGGCACAGCTGTTGGCAGGATGGGGTTTTCTTGCTTCACCCTGGAATCCAGCCATCCCAAAAACCCAACCTATCTCTCCTTGCTTTGGGCAGTTAACCCTCCAATCTCAGCTCCAATACACTTCACCCAGTGCTGTACACTGTTATTTATTTGTGTCTCCTGGTGCTGCTGAGGGACCCTACAGGAACACGAGCCAGCAGCAAGACATTCCCACCTCTGGTGCAGGCAGAGGAAGTGATATCATCCTGGAGGAACCGTGGACCAAGAAGATGAGGCAAATGGGATTTTCAGCATCACTCTGAGCTGAAGGAGGTCTGATCTCACTGAGGTTAATTGGAGGAACATCATTACTGGGGGTGATCCCAGCCGGGGCTGTGCAGCGTCAGGCAGCGCTGCCTGAACGGATGCGATGGGAAGTGTTGTCTCCTGGATCACGGCCCTGCCAGGGAATCTGGCCTTGATTAAGCTGGAAAAGCAAGTTCTGAGGAGTGACATTGCTGGTGACCTCCACAGGCTGTGCAGGATGTCAGAGGCAGACCTGTGAGCAGCACTGCAGCTCTCCTCACCCTCCAGGAAATGTCTCAGAGGGCAAAACCTGCAAGTGGAAAAGCTGAAAAGTGCCTGAGGGGAACAGACCTCTGGACAGGAAAGTGGGTGACTTCTGGGATAGGAAGAACTGGTATTCTGCACAATAAAATCCCAGAATGACTCCAGATTCCCCTGATGGACACCAGGTTTGTTCTGTTACTTCCATGTAAGTCAGCT
The DNA here is from genome assembly GCA_013400435.1 of Pycnonotus jocosus. Lineage (NCBI taxonomy): Eukaryota > Metazoa > Chordata > Aves > Passeriformes > Pycnonotidae > Pycnonotus > Pycnonotus jocosus. The sequence goes on from VWYP01010619.1 coordinate 6,249, forward strand.
GTTAGGTTGCTCCTTTTCTTTGTGTGTTTCCATGGCTACTGAATGAAGCCTTCCCACTAACTCCTCTCTTGAAAAGCAGGAATTTAGACAAGTTTGAATTGTCTTTGGGGGAAAAAAAAATAAAAGCTGAGTGAATCTGGCTTCTCCTCTGAAGAAGAGAAGAAGACATGCTGTTGGTTTCCACATCAAGAGGAGATTAGAACCAGAGGTGAGACCCATGGGTTAACTGTAAAATATTATTATGCTCATCCCACGTGACCTTTCCTCACCAAAACATTGGGAAACCAAGCTGTGCAGGATGGAGCAGCCTCAGATTGCTGGCAGATGTCAGGATGAAGAGAAGGAGAAGAAGAAGTTCATTTCCGTCTGTGAAGGAAAGGTCACCGAGGAGCACAGCTGATGGCAGTGTGGATGTGCCACTGAACATGACAGCAGCCTGCTGCCAGGGACATTTTCTGTGCAAGCAGCACATTCCACAGCTCCAGCTTGAGTTAGGGTGAGGCTAGGTGTAAATCCAGCCTCAACCTCAGACACCCACTGCTGTCCAAGCTGTTTTTTTAAAGTCGTTTTCACCCTGGTGTTTCCAAAGAGCAGCTCCTCGAGGTGGGCGATTTCCAGAGAGGCTGATTGTACACATGAGTGGTGGTGGATGGTTGGACTGGGAAAACCTGCAGCTGGAGGAGTGGTGGGGCTGGATGTTTCACAGTGTTTGGACTGTTTGTGAGCACGGCCTGACTCAGCTGTCTGTGTTTTCTCCCACACAAGGATGGATATTTCATGCAAGCTTTGCCATCCCGTTCTTGTTTCCTGTGTATAAGAAATGACCCAATGGCAGAGGAGGACAAAATGCAGGAAATCATGATGCATGAGGGGTACATATTAGCCAGGAGCATTTTAAAAGGGAACTTTTCAGTGTCTGAATTATTTAGCAGCAGAACAGTTGGAGGTGAGGAGGGAGTTGCTGGCTGATGGTAAAAACAGGCAGCTCCACTGTTTTTACTGTGGTGATGGAGTTGTCACTCAGACATTGTGAGGAAGAGGAAGACAAAGAGTTTCTGCCCGACAGGTTTTGGTGGGAACCACTCCAGAGTTCCCAGGGATGGGAGGTGTTCTGGAGAAGGGTGAATAGCTGATGAGTGGCTTAACTTGAGACATGTGAGGAGATGTTTCTGTCCCATCATCACAGCCCACACGTATGCTGGGCACCTCTCCCATCTCCCCAGGCAGGACACCCCATCCCTGGGAGTGCCCAAGGCCAGGCTGGATGGAGTTTTGAGCAACCTGGTCTAGTGGAAGGTGTCTCTGCCCATGGCAGGGGGTGGAACTGGATGAACTTTAAGGTCCCTTCCCACCCAAACCATTGTGTGATTCCATGTTTTTATGATCTCTGTTTACAACACTGCTACTTCTGATATTGATCTTTTTACCACTTCTCCTTCCAGTGCGTGTATGGATCCTGTAAGAACCCAGCAGCTTCAATCAAATATGAATCCTACTTTTTTCTCTTTTTTTTAAACAAAAGTCCTTTAAGAAGACTGTGTACAATGTGCAACACTGAACTAATTTCCTTTGCTGAAGCTCTTCCCTGAAAATCAGCTCAGCTTTTTGAGGTCTGACAATTCACAAGCCTCGCCATCCACACTGAATTTCAGCTGGAGATTTGTGTAATACTGACTTGTCTGGTGGCTCAGAGAATTCTCCCCATCAGTGACTCTCTCAGTACTTTTCCCCTTCCTGGTGTATGTGCTTCTTCTAAGGCTGCCATGGATTGGGAATTCATCTTCAGATGGACTGCTGCTCACCCAGAGTCTGTCACTGCTCTGTGGTCACCAGCAGAAAAACTGCCTGAAAACATTCATCATCATTATGGTAATTATGACTGTGATTGCTGCTCATTCCCAGGAAAACAGCAGAGCTTTCTCACACAGGAGTCCCTGATAAACCAGCAGCAAATCATTTTTATTATTATTATTTTAACTATTTCTAATGGGAAAAACTCTCACTTCTCTCTCCTTTAGGGCCACGTCTGTGGGTATCAGCACCAGAGTCTGTGTAACCCAAGTGAAAACAGCAAAAGGTAAATGGGAAAGAGATGTCAGCAGTGCTTCTAATCATCTCAGGCCTCCTTTGACACATGTTTTTAATTGCTTAGAGGAAAAAAAAAGGAAAAAAAAAAAGAAATAAACCCAGTTATGAATAATCTAATAAGCTTCCCAACCACCTGTGAAACGTGGCTGCCCAGCTGCAGAGAATCAAATGCAGGAATAGAAAACAGAGCATTCTCCAGAGCAGCACACATCCGCGTTAGATGCACGTCATTCCAAAGCCACAGAAGAAAAATGCATTAATGCCATTTTTGGGCTCGTGGCATTCATGCCACTCCATGAAAAAGTACCTCAGAGGAGTGTTTATTTAAGGAGCACCAAGAATCTGCTTTAAAGTCAAAAGGTAGAGGGGGAAGATGGAAGAGGGAGACCTGCTCCTTGGCATCCTTTCAAAGGAAAAGAACAACATCACCAGGAAAATCCCACATAGCATTTATTTGAGGAATTGCAGTCCAGCAGGCAAAATTACTTCGGAATAATTAAGCATGTTTCCCTGATATAAAGATATTCAGGAGTGAGCATTCAAGCAAAGTGAAAATGCAGAGCTGTATAGGCACGGCTTTATTCCAGAAGCAATTTGTTTCTCTGCTATGAAAAGAGGGTTATTTCCACTTCATTCTGGAGCCACCCAGCAAATGTCCTCAAGAAACTGTTTTTTTTCATGGGAAAGAGCAGCTACACAGAAGGGAAAAAGGTAACATCCTGACGTGGAGGAGGGGAAAAAAAGGGAGCTGGACTTTCAAGGCTGTTTTGACATGTTTTTCTTCTACACTGAACCAGACTTCAAATACAGCTTCTTAACCACGACAGCTCAACGACCCACCCAGAGAACTCTTTTTCCACAAACAATATAGCGTCAGGAGAAGGAGGCTGAGAGGAAAAGCAAACACTCCTTAAAGCAACTGCTTTATTTGGATAGTTCTGAACCACTGGCATTGGGGGCAGGTTTTAAGTCAGTGGGCGTGAGGAGAGGAAAGCTCATGGTTTTGATTTGAAGTAGCCACATCAAAACCTGTTTTAGAGAAGGGAATGGCAGTATTTTGAAAAATACATCCTTCTTAAGGGGATGTTAGGGAAAACAATTCCATGGCCTGTTGAATGATAAAAGCCAACACATTGGCTGAGGAAAAAAAAAATTGCCTTTAAGTGCCTTGGATAAATGCATGATATACCTTGCCTGGCTGCAGCACTGGCTTTAGGTGAAGGAAATTGCCATTCATATGTGTTGCTTGCAGGCACAGAAGGGTCAGCCAGCAGAACTGGTGTCAAAATGTTGTCCTTTCTTCCCTGCCAACCTGCAATCACGCACACAGTGTCAGCAGGAAACTAAAAACTGCCTGTCCCACCCTAAAGGGACCCTCATGGATGCAGTCACCCATCCTAGCTGGGTGTTCCCTATCAGCCAGGAGTGCCCAAGCCAGTGCTGGTGCAGCTCTGATGGGTGGCACTCAAACCTGCACCCTGGCACTGTGGGATGGTGTTGGATAGCAACACTGAGGGGGCCACTGGGAAATAAGGACAGCCCTTGTAGACTTGTTACAAACCTATTCTGTTATAAACCAGCTATGTTATACACCTACTCTGTGCTTTTTTTTTTTTTGGTGACAGTGTTTCACATCTCGTGGTACCACAATACTGCCTCTCCTCTAGATGGCTGCTCATGCACCCAAAAACTCTTCTTACTTTTTGCGAACCACGTCGCACATTTCCACAGCTGAAGAAAAGCAATGCAGCTCTTCTGCATTTCCAGAGGCTTCAGGGTGGATGGGGAGAAGCACAGATGGGTGACATCCCCACCCAAGTCCAAGAGTGGGGTGGGGTGGCCATGCCATGGCTGGACTAACAAAGGACTTCTGTGCCAGCCCCTTTCCTGATGGGCCAAGAAGTTTCTGGTTGAGGCAGACAGGGATCTGCAGTGCACTTCCACAAAGGTCTTTGAGGTCTGGAAATCTGTTTTCTTTCCGGTGCGGAAAAAGAACCAAACTTTTCAAACACTTCCCTAAAATGTTTTTCTGTTGTTGTCGTTGTTGCCATTGAAACATCTGGTTTCAGACTGAGATGATCGGGGTTCTCATTTGGATTCTTCTCTGCTTATAAATTGACCCCAGAAAATCTGAACACTTTCCCATGAAAATGTTATTAATGGGGCTATTTCACTGCAAGATGTTCTGGTTTGGATGAAGCAGCGTTTTCCAACAGCAGTGACAACAAATCTCATTAAAGTGTTTGAGTAGCTCCAGTCTCCAAAAGCACTAAAATGGCTTTTTGAGCATCTTCAGATCCTGCAGCCTGAAACATGCAGCAACAATGTAACATTATTGTCACCCATCAGATAGGCAATAATTTGGAATTCACTTTGCATATCTGTAATGGACCCACATCAATGGAGCTTTGTTTGCAAGAAATCTCTTACAAAAATTGAAAAAAGGAAAACCCCACGAAATACCTCCAGCCTCTCAATGCCATTCAGCAAGGATGCATTTTGGTCATTAATCATCCACATTTAGGCAAGCAGTTAGAAAAGCCCAGCTGTTCCAGGCCACAATGCTTTCCTTTATTGCATCAACGCCTCCCTGCTAACGAGACAACTTCAGCACACGATCCCCAAAGAAGGGCCAGAATGCCTTATTCCCAGTGTGGTCATTGTGGTCATTGTTTTAGATTGAAGAGTTCATGGAGTTAATGCCTTTTTTTAAAAAATCCCAGTTGATCCTGACTGTCCCGTGAGGGGTTTTGTGCGGGCAGTGTCTGATTTCAAACCAGCTCTGTGTTTACCCGGCAGCTCCCAGGGCAGCGCAGGCTCTCCGGGGACTCTGGGCATGAGCTCGTGTTTTCCCCTCAAAACCTTCTCAGAAAGCACAGGCTGGCAGCAATTTTGGACACCAGCCCTGCAGAGGTGCAGGTTTGGGATGGGGCTGGGTATGAAGCGAGCTCTGAGCTTCCAGCAGGTGGGAGCTGCCTGATGCCTTTATGCTGCGCTTAGGGCCTCATCCTGCTGAAGCACTGACCAAACGACACCTCAATCCTCCCAGTGATGTGCAGTGCAGAGCTACAGCACTTCCCCTGCTCCTCTCCAATCCAGGAGCTTGTTTTTCCTTCCCATGAATCAGACATCCTGCTTCCAGCCTTCCTTTCCCTGATACTCACACCCACTCCTCCAGCAATGTGGTCCCTTTGTTTCCCACCGCTCCTCCTCAGCAGTGTCCAACCCTTCCCAGAGCTCCCAAGCCCGGGCTTTCCCAGGGGATTTGCTGCTGGGAGAGATTTGGGCACTGCTGAGCCACACCAGGCTGCTGAGCACTGCCAGGTAGAGCTCGAGGTTTGTTTCCCTGCATCCAGACATTGCACATCCTCCTGCGCAGGACCTTGATTCCTCATTTTTGCCCCAGGATTGGGACTGCTCTCAGCCACCCCCTCTTTTGGCAATTCCTCTCCCCATCCATGCGCCTTCCAGGAACTAAATCCACCACTGTTCAAACCCACAGCTTTGGAGTGGGTTTAAAATTTGCCAGGGCGCATTCCTGCAGCCTCCAGTTTCCAAACTCTCAGGAATTTGCCACACAAACCTACTCCTTCCCTTTATTTGTTTCTTCCGAGTAATTAGACGGGGGGATTGTTTGCTACCTGTCATACCTTGGTTTAAGCCGTTTGGGAACAAAGTGAGAGAAGAAAAAAAGAAAGAAAGAAGGAGAGACTTGCGGTGGATTAAGGCTGCTGATCGTAGTAACAAGAGGAGGTATTTTAATGACAGGTTTAAGACTTGCTAAGTAACTGCCACGAGGATTATGAATACATTTTGTAACAGGGCAAGATTAAGAGATAATCCTTACAAAAAAAAAAAAATTAAATACAGCAAATGGATTTTTAGATGAAAAATAAACTACCAAAAACACCGAAAGCCTTTAGAAATTCCGCACAGGAAAAGTTTTCCCTAGAAATGTTGACTTTGTTAAACACTTTCAGGTCAGTGTCCTCGGCAGGATTAAGTTTTAATGTCAGTGGAACGGCGTTGATTTATACCTCGTTTAACTTGGGCATTTTTTTAAATGAGCTAACAAACTCCTTGCCAAGCAGCAGCCTGGCATCCCCAGCCACAGGCAGCAAGGAGCAAGCTGCCTCCCCCAGAAAACGAGCTCTTGCTCCTGAACAATGCCATTATTGATACCTAAATGTCATATGGAAATTTTGAGGACACTTGGGGCCTTTCTCTTTCCTGACTCCACAAGATTTGATCTTAGCCCTGGCCCAGCTGAACCTCTGGCCAGCCATTAGCTTTTGGATGTGACCCTTTCATTCTGCATTCATCACGAGGAAGACAGGAAAGACTCCATTTTCACTCTCAGTCAGCAGTGGGAATGTTCTGGATGTGGCACCTTCTTGGCTGTACATGCACAGGTTTGTATCCACAAACCCATGCAGATCCCTGCTGATAATGAAGCAGTTTCTGAGCAAGTTTTGGGACCCTGCAAGACCAGCTGAAGGCTTGAATTCTTGTGTTTGGTGAGGGACAACATCTGCCAGCTGTAGCACAAACCCAGCATTGACAGGAAGAGCTCTGCCTTTCTGCTGGCCAGAAGAAATTGGGACTCTTCTCCTCACTAACTTTTTAAAATGACACTTATTCCAGTACAAAGAGGAGTACAAATTTAGAAATGAGTTAAGTGTTTTCAGGAAGCGTGATGGGCTCTTTCAGTCAACTTGAAGCTGAGCTTCACCAGATCTGTTTCCCAGCTGAAAAATCATTGCAGGACTTGGAGTCCATGGTGGGAATCCCTGGTCTAAAGCATATCTGAGCTTTGTCTTTTCAAGTAACACAATCTTTTTTCCAAGAGGGATGCACTGATATTAATATTATTGATATTACAAACACCTCAGGAGCCTTTCACTTAAAAGCAGTAGAGAAAAAGCAGTTCATGGACATTAAAATAAGGATTAATGGATCATTTTTGGTTGGAAGCATCCTATTAGCTTGTTACAGCCTCTTAGGGGTAAGAGATGATGATCACTGCCTGTCACACTGTGGGATAAATCCAAAGGCTGCACCCATGGATGGATCTTTGCTCCATTTCACACTGAGGCAAGACTCAAACTAAGTTGCTGCTGTGACATTAACATTGCGTTTTGGGGCTGCAGAAGGGCTTTGTGATATCACAGAGAGAGAATTTACAGGAAACTGGTGTAAGTGAAGGATAATGTAGCTCAAAAGGACAAAGTAGTCAGGACAGAACCTTCCTCAGGATCCTCTGGAGTCAGTGCAAGCCACTTCACGTACTGGGACAGGTTTTGCAGCAAGCTCATGGTTAAGTGTCCAGTTAAGGCCAGAGAGAAGCAAAAAACTGCTTTTTCTCCTAGAGAAACACTTTCTTGCCAAGAATCCCTACACAAAGAAAACAAACACACAAGAAGGCACCCTCACAGATACCTAGGGAGATAAGCTGCAAAAACATGTGCTCTGGGCAAAAGTGCAAGGTGCAGAATGCGAGTTCATGGTCTACATGTGTTCTTCACTCTGCTCTGTTTGTTTTTGCTCGGTTTTGATGTGTTAAATTAAGGGATAGCTCATGGCCATAAGTCATCTCCTTGCTGTTGGAAGCCAAATAGTGGGAAGCAGGTATCTTGCACATCAGAGACCAGCTGTTTCATGGGGAGACTTCAAATACTGGGGCAAGAATATGAGCAGTTGTTCCGTGGTGTTGAAGGAACTCCAAAGTTTCAGGAACAAAAAATTGCCCTAGGTCCCAACTGCAAATCAGAAAGGGATGAAAATACCTGCTCCCCTCAAAGGGCTTCTTGTTGAGATCATTAGGCTGCCAGGGGTGAGAGTGAGTTTCTGTGATCCTGCGTGGTGCAGTTGCTGCTCCAGAGGCTTTGCTTGGAGCGGGACCAGCCCGTGCAGAACACAGAGTGGTAAATCTGAATGGGTGGTTCTGCCCCCACAGCTCAGGAGGAGGGAGGGGAAGATGATTCTCCTTCACCTGCCTCTTCCACACAGGGAGCAGGGGCATGCATGAGGCCAGCTGTGTCCCCTCAGATGGCTGTGGTGGTCCTCTCTCCTCCTGCCACCAAAATGGGAAAGCTCCTGTCTCCAAATCATTTTCCTGCCCCCGTTTATTCTATGCTTCCATCTGGAATAGCCCACATTTTTTCCTACTCTGCTTCCATCTGCTCCTCCATCAGGTATTTTTGTGATCAGAGCAGGCTGGATGTGGCCTGAGCAGCCAGCTCTGGTTGAAGGTGTCCCTGCTCACAGTGACAGAGTTGTACCAGGTGATCTTTAAAGCCCCTCCCAATCCAAACCACTCTATGGTCACCCCCAAGGTGGGGCCACATATTTCCTGCTAAATGTGGTCTGGCTGCTGAAGCTCTCTGTGCAACACACAGATGTGGAAAATATTGTAAAGGTACAAGCAAAGAAATTACATAATTTGGAGAAGAGATGGATGCTCTCAACAGGTACAAATAGATAGCTAAATACTTTTCTTCCCACTGTCAGAGAATCACAGAGTAATTTGGGTTGGGAGGGATCTTTAAGGGTCATCTAGTCCAAAACCCCTGCAATAACAGAGACATCTTTAACTAGATCAGGTTTCTCAGTCCAAACTGGCTCCTAGTCAAAACTGGCCTTGGATGTTTCAAGGGCTAGGGCAGCCACCACCTCTCTGGGCAACCTGTGCCAGTGCTTGACCTCTCTCACTGTAAAAACTTTCATCTTTATATCAGTCTCAATCAACCTTCTTTTAGTTTAAAACCATCACTCTTTATCCTGGTCACAACAGGCCCTGCTGAAAAATTTGTCCTCTAAAAAATTTGTTCACTTTAAGTACTGAAAGGCTGTCCCAACATCAATCTTCACTTCTCCAGGCTGAAAAACCCCAACTCTCTCAGCCCATCTCCATGGAAGAGATGCTCCATCCCTCTAACAAGAGGAACTTGGGCAGCAAGACAAAGAAAAATCAAACTTTCTACAGAATTTTCCCCTTGCCAAAACCCTGACTTACAGCTGTTAACATTTAGAGAACATCATCCTAAAAGTGTAGTGCAGCAGTAAAATCTCGGGGTTGTCACAACCTTGCTACTTGTGCATCTGGCAAGTGTGCTGTCAAGCACCAGGCTAAAAGCAGCAGCAATCAAAGCTGGAGGATGATCAAATATTTCTGGTTTGTGTTTCATTGTGATCACCATTTTTATCTTTTTTTGTTTCATAACAGAGCATTTCGGGAGACAGCGGGGAAACTGCTGGAAGCCAAAATCATGTAACTCTGCCGGGCTGCACAGACCCAAATATTGTCCAATGTCTGTGAGACTGGGAGGGCTGGATCAAATAATAAATGCAATTATTTTTTTCCCCCCCACAAACAAACAGTGAACTCCTCAGTTTGATATTTATGGGTTTCATAGCTTCAAATATTCTCTGGAAGTGTTTCCAAGAGGTCCACTGAAATTTTACCACGAAGATAGCTTTCCTCATAAAATTCCAGAAGTGAGATGTTCATTCCTGGTTGCTCAATATTCAGCTCCCCAAGCAGGAAACAGAGGGTTTAAATCATCAGTGGCACACTGGGGCTTCAGAGAAATTAAACTAAGCAGTTTTTTAACACGCCTCAGTCGCCAGAAGAGTTTGCATAAAATGCATACCAATAAAGAAGGCTTTCATAGACTCATCCATCACTGCACACAGCGATTGGATACATCTGTTAATTTATTTCCAATGGATAACCCAATCTGTTCAGAACTAAAGGAAGGTCTGAGCCATTGAGTATCTCCATTTTACATCCATCACAACTCGTTGGCACCTGTGATGCCAATGAAACCACCAGATAATGCACAGCTTGGCATCAAGGTTGTAGCTCTCCTGTATGTTTTCCTAAATCCAGTTTAAAGTCATAATGTACCTTATTAGCTGCAGACAGGATATTTAAATTCAAAAAAATTTTTTTTTAAGTTTCATCTTTTGAAATGCCAATTGGTGATATTCAAGCCACATGTTAGCCACTTGTTTTGGGGGTAGAGGCTGTACCTTAGCACAAACCTTTCTCTGTTTCTTGAGAAAACAACAATAAAACACCCTCTGCCTTTTATCCACATCTGGCTGCAGCAAAAACAGTGACCCATGGAATTCAAAATTTCATACTTCACTGCTGCAGGCAAAGTCCAGAGGTTACCCTTGCTGTGTTTGTGAAAGATGTAGCGCTGTCAGAAGGAGAAGAACTTATTGAAAAAACATGTGGGGGTTCTGTTTCCAAAGATTATGGAATTAGTTGGTGATAAGAGACTTTTTAATGCCCTCTGACCATCCATGGGATGTAACATGGAATGGTTCTCTTAACTGCAGGACAAGAGTAAAGAGTCCATGTGAGATCTTAAAGAGTGCCACCACCACCACCACAGCTCAGCTGCTCTGTGTTGCAGAAGTAATATCTCTCCAAAGGCCTGCAATTCCAAGGAATTAGGCATGAATAATAAAATAACCTTGGACCTGACCTTACACTAAAGATGTCACAATGCCTTGATGACCCAAGCTTCTCACAAATTCAGGGAAGGAAGGATGGAGGAAGGATCAGGAGGAGGAGGAGGATGAATTTAAGTAATTTTCCCAATGCTGCCATTCATAAATCAGTTTTCTGCATTCCTAGGGACCAAGTAGAACTAAAATTTGGCCTGAATTGAGAAACTGGGAGCTCTGCTCCAACCCACATTCATCAAAGCAGCTGCCATTGATACCACAGACCCTACAGGAGAGAGGTGTGAGCCCAAAGACCACCACTCCCATTCTATCATCCCTTTAGCTCATTGCTGGTGCTCTCAAACTCATCCCTCACGTTCCTGTCCTCTTATGAAAGGAGTTCCCATCTTGCTGGGCACTTTTTGGGGTGAGAGAGTACAGCTGGCTGAACACAGCTCTGTGGAAATAGAGATGTGAGAAGCCTCTGTCAGCCTCACCATCCCCAAATGAATTTTTCCTCATGAGGAATGTAGATGGATGATGGAGCAATGAAGAAGGCAGCTGTCCAGGATCATGTCCTGTGGGAGAGGCTGTGTCCAGGGAGAAGGAGGGAGCAATGCCACCACATGGAAATCCTCCCACCTTTGTCAGCAGGGAGCATCCTCTGCTCAGGTATTCTGGAGCATCCTGAAGAAAGTCACTCTGATGTGATTTACAGGGAATTCTGTGCTGTAATGAGCCCTCTGTGGAGCAGGGACAGGGCAGGACATGTTCTTCTACCCAGTAAATGCAGGGTTTTGGTGACAGTTCCAACCAAACCCCTCTTCCATGGATTTCCCCCCACATGTGTGGGAAGAGGCAGCAAAGCAGTGGCCAGGAGTGGCCCTGTGTCCCAGGGCTGGCCTGTCTCTATGGTGGGGTCCCTGCAGAGAGGTGCCAGCAGGTGTTGGGGCACAGCAGCACAAGAGCAGATCATAAAAAGCTGCCCAGCACAACCAGGGCCTTGCTGTGCTTTCTCCCACCACATCCACTGTGAGATCCATGTGCTGCTCCTCCGAAGGGAAACGTCCAGATCCCAAATCTGGCTTTGTCTGGGATGCAAATCCCCTCATCTTTCATGTGTGTGTGTAGGGAGGGGGGCTGGGGGGATGACTTTACAGCTTTAATGACTGCAGAAAGACAATTCATCTGCCAGTAGGACCTTTAGGAAGCACATTTCCTTCTGCCCTGCATGTGACTCAGGGAAACATTTGGTTGACATCTTTCTTTGAAGCTCCCCAACCATCCCACGTATCTGAAAAACCCCGAGCAGCAAACCATTGGCAGAGCCACAGTTTCACAATATTTTGATTAAGGAACAGCCTGTCCTGCCTGCTTTGATGCTTCCTGGTCCCTGTTTCCTGGGGGCAGGATTTCAGCACTGGGAAGGCCACTGGAGCTCATCTGTTTAAAGGGAAGGTGGTTCCCCTTTCATGGTACAGACTTGAAGATGTTTAAGTCCTCTCCTGACTTATCAGCTTCAAGTTTCAGCACATGCCACAATAACTGCTCTGAACATGCCTGAAATAGATGCAGGATGAGGAGAGCTGCCTGCTTGTGCTCATACATATGTGCTTACAAATCAACATGCACTGCAATATTTCAAACATTGACAAATGGAAAAATACACCCAGCCCAACAAGTTAAAAAACCCACTTTATATATCTAGTGCCATTATCTGTTCCTGTCAGGAGGAAGATCTGGGTAATAAACTCTGTATTATTTCTTTGAAACCCCAAGCTGAGTAATTCACTCTCTCGTTTTAGCCATATGGGAGCTGCAGTAGAAATATTTCTTCCCATTTGGATCACCTAAGAGTTAACCTAGGAGAAACACGGAGCACACTGATGACACCAAGCCCATGCAGATAAACATCATGTGCTTTCCAACTCCATCACATGGTTTATATCAACAGTGCTGAATTCCTTCATAATTCCCAAAATTGCATTCCAACTGCTTGACATCCACATTAGCTGGATGTTAATCCAGTTAAAAATAAATGCAAATTTTGAGGAGAAAATGAACTCATATGTGGCTGGAAAACAAACCATTCCCAGTTTGCTGTCTTTTGGGAGACATCAACAGTCTCTCTGCCCTGATTCTTTCAAGATCATTTGAGAGGGTTCCTTGAAAAAGAGTGTCTTGAAAGGCCAAAGTGAAAAGCAAGAGTGGGGGGTGACTCCCCAGCTTCTCTGAAGGTGACCTTCATCCTCACCTCCAAGTTCCTGTGGTTTGCCTAGCAAGCCAAAGGGAATGGCCCTGCCACCCATCCAGGTCTCCACCCCGTGATATGTGGATTTCCCACGGTGTTGTTCCAGTTGCAGAGAGGTGTGATTAATGAGAACAGCTTTTCTGGTGTGTTAGCACAGCTCTTAAAGGGAAATGCAATCAAACTGGCATTCCTGCTCTCCTTTTCCCCCCAGACCTGCTTGCCCATCCATCCATCCATCCATCCATCCATCCATCCATCCATCCATCCATCCCGTTCCAGGGTTATCCATAGCAGCACCATCTGCTGAGTCCCAGGGTTACTACAAGCTCCTTAAGAAAGCCTTGAACAGGGAGGAGGCCCCAGAGCTGGAAGGGATATTCCCTCCCATGTGGAGAAGCTCCTGGTGAGGACATCTGAGCCTGCTCCATGCAGCTCTTGCCCCCAGCCTCATTTACCTGCCCGATTTTCCCCCCCAGAGCTCCCAGGCTTCCCATGCAATAACCCACAGCAGCATTCCCATCAGCCTGGGAGGGGGCTGGCCCATGCTGGGATGGAGTCTGTGTCCCTGATTACAAGTGCTTTAATGTCCATTTCCCCACTCCTTTGATCCTGCCCATGGCATGCAGAAGAAAGGAAAATCTGGCTTTTGTCTGAAGCACATTTAACCCCGCTGCCCAGAAATGGGACCTTGTCAGTCAGTGGATTTCATGGGTGGATGAATGGGATCACAGCAGTCCTCAGTTCATTAAAAATAAAAGGCTGTCCCAGCTCTTACTTTAGATCTATTAGGAAATTAATGCACTTAACGTCAGACCTTAATGGCAACAGAACATACTATTATTACTTTTATAAGACAAATACAAGCAGTAGCTAAATAGCTCATCAGCTCCCAAGTTGCAGTGGATTTCAGACAAGCTCCTGCTGCCCAGCTGGTACAAAATCCCCAGTAATAGACCACAGATGGTACCACTGTAGCCAGGGGTCGAGCAGGCATGCTGCTAAATTGGTCTGCAAACAGCAGCCTGGACCTTGAGATTGCATGTCCTTGTCTCCAGCCAGGATTTTCAGAGGAGTTTGATGCTGGGAGCCAAGCCTGGCTACTTTTTTACTTTTTTGTTGTTGTGGGGGGTTTTTTTTGTTTTGTTTTGTTTTTTGGTTGTTTTTTTTTTTAACTTTAGGAACTCCATCCTGGTTTCAAACCTTCTGTAGACACCTCTTCCTTAAAGAAATGAAGCATCTTTTCAGAGAAATGCCCATGTCTCTGCATCTTCTTTACAGCAGATGCTGATCAAAGTGTGAGACAGATTCCCAGTAAACCAGTGGTGTTGTTGAGCTGCAGGCTGATGCATTTAAATGTAATCCTCCAAAAACCTTCTTTGGTTTTTGCTTCTGGGAGAGTTTGCAGCACAGGGTCCTCTCCTGAGAGGGAGAGGGGGATAAAATTGAGCCCTCTGACCTTTTAGTGCTGAGATTCAGGAGCAGAAAGACGCGTGTGCACAAAGTTTGCAGGGATGGATGGGTTCAGCTGCCTCTAAAACACACCCATGGCACATTGCTGGGCTTCCACTCTCCTGAGTCTGTATTGCTGCACACCCTCGTGTATCCACTGCCACAGACATGAAAGGTGATGCTGATTTCAAAACAGGGGCAAAACAACAACAGGGACGTTTTTGGGCTCATGAAATTTTCCATTCAGGTCCCACCAAAGGCACCACAGCACGTGTTTGAAGAGCACCAGCCCCTCTCCCTGCACTTGGTGGTGCACTGCCAGTTAACATTGCATTCACACAGTCACCAAAATGAAATAAATCCCCCAACAGCAGTCAGAACCAATTGTTATTCCCTTGCTCATGCACAGCAAGGATGGAGTTTCCCTGAATCCAACTCATTGCCAGTGGTGAGGTGTAATGAACAAACAGCTTGCTACCAGGAGGAAAATTGGGGAAAAGTGGAAAAGCTTTCATGGTTTGCCTGTCTTAAAGAGGCTGGAATAATCTCTAGATTATTATTATTAGACAGGATTTTATTATAATAGCCCTCTGAAATTTCCTGGCTTGATCCCCACGGGGGATAAGCACCTTTTTCCTGATCTGCTCACTGATACAGTCACTCATCAGATAAAGAGAAGCCCAGGTACATCCAGCAGACGGAGTTAAAGCTCTTCCAGCCATAAAACAGGCACGCTGGGAGCTGTAATTCTGCACTGGGGCTGTCCCAAGGGATGTGGTTGACTCTCATCAAAGGTTTCCAGCCAAGATGGGGTGTCAGCCCCAGAGCATCGCCCTGCTCCTGCCCGTGGGCTCCACGCTGCAGGAGGTGCAGGCAGCCAAGAGCAATCCCCTGTGATCCCAAAGCAGGCAGCTCCAGGAGGGATCTGATCTCTGAGCTCCAGTGTTGATGTGTCAGCACCGAGTTAAGCTGGAGTTCAAATCTTCCCAGCGAATGCAGCGAGTGTTAACATTTATTGGTGTTAATTAAGACACTGAGGGTCTGACTGCAGGAAGGCCACGGTTGTACAAGCAGGGCTCAGCCTGGCACTGTACAGAGGGTGAAAAGGTGATGCCCAATCCTTCCTGCAGCCCTACCTGGCATGTGTGGAGGTGAGAGGAAGGTGCCTGTCAGCACTTCCTTTCTGTAGATCTTTCAGAGACACAGAGCTACATCTCTCCTGTGTGCCTTAATTGCAAATTGCTAAAACATCTGATTCATGCTCAGCCTAATTACGTTAATCCTAAAACAAATAATCCCAGCTCTCATGCTGCCAGGCTGTAATTTTGCTGTTACTTCAAAAGCAGAGAAAATGGAGCTGGGAGGGAGGTTGTGAGTTTACATGGGTGCCAAAAGCTCTCTGAGCCATGCCTGGGAGGTGGAGGTGCCCTGTGTGGATTTGCAGCACAGGCAAATGCACAGTCTGCCTGCAAAATCCATGCCAGAGCATCCCTTTTTCAGATTTTTCCTAAGTCTCCTTTGCTGCCTATGATCAAGCCTATGATTTCTTTCCTCGTTGCTCAGTGGACACAAAACCAGTGTATGAATTTCCTCTCTATCTAAATATTTGAGCTACAATGTTGTGTCTTCACCCTCCAGTCTCCCTGCTCAGGACAGCACGAGCTTGGTTCTTGTCACCTTCCTGCAGAAATCACATTTTCTAGACCTCTCATCATTCTCTATTCCTGCAGACTCCCAGTTTCTTTCCTGCTCTCCCCAGCTGTCCTAGAGAAGTGCCAGGGTCTACCTTTTCCCACAAAAAAACCCCCAAACAAACAAAGAAACATTCTTTTTATTTCAGATGGAAGCTCACTTTGTTCATGTTGTGGCTCTAATTTTGTCCACAGAAAGGTTTGCAGCACCTCTTGCCTTGTCACCACCTAAGCCTTGTTGTTTGAAATCACTCTCAGTACGAAGGAAATTTATTTTATTTTGTTGTTATTGTTGGATTTTATTAATAAACCAGCAAAGAGAAAACCCAAATAACCCCCTTCTGGCTTTCCAAACCACCTCCAGTGTTCAATGTCGGCAGTGACAGGGGGAGATTTTCCCAAAACTTACCCAGCACCTCCAGGCTTTGGCTTCATCATTCCCTGATGAATGATTGGTCCTGATGATAGGAAAATGTGCCTTTATTTCAAGCCTGGGCTCACCCTGAGGAACTGGGGCTGTTGCAACCTCCCTGGATGAGTGTGAGGATGAAGGAAGGCTTCCCACTGCTGGATCAAAACGAGTCCCACGTGTGCCCAGACAGACAATAGTCCTTGGCTATCACAGCACAACCCCCCCAGCCCCATGAGAGCTCCCAAACCCTGATCAAACACCTCCTCCACGCTGCCAAACCATCTGGGGCTCTGAACAAATTCCCTTCAGCTCTTCTGCAGCCACGAGGGCACTGAGGGAGAGGGACTCATTCCTGAAAACCTGCTTTTAAAATAAAATCAGGTCTGTTTGTGAAAGGGGTCATGTGCCAGCAGGCAGTGGGCATTTCAGCCTCATGACCCAGCAGAAGCAGCACAAGAGCAGCATCTGGTAAGAGAAAAAAAAACGAGGGGAAAAAAGTAAATAATGTAATACTGCTCTTGTGAATCACTGCTGCACTGTGGGAGTAAATACACAGAGGAGTAAATATTACTCAACACTGCATTTGGAATGAACTTTTCCAAAACAAAAGAACCTAGTCTGCCACTGGAGCTCCTCAGAGTTGGGCATGGTGTCCACAGCACTGAGTGGCCACAGAATGTGTCCCAGCATCTGTCACGTGTGTCATCAACCCAAACTGGAGCATGTCCCAGCCAAACTCTCCTGCTTTCCTGGAGCACCAGCCAGAGCCTAGCAAGCCCTTGCCATGGTTTTGATGTACAGCCATAACCCAGGTTCTCCTGGTTTGCAATCACAGTGAACTCCAAGCTGTACTTGGGTGAATCTCATGTTTCCCACCACCCAACAATAACATTAATCCACTTTAAAAACTTCACTCTTTACCACACACAACAAAAATCATCCCCTCGATTTTAGTTTGGGGTTTTTTTTTGTTTTTTCTTTTTTTTTTTTTTTACCCCTTAGTGCAATAGTAGTATATCCCAGAGCTAAAAGCCATGTTTGCTTCCAGGAAACAGCAACAACAAAATTTCTTAATTGAATTAATTAATTCCATGTGCATATTCCGAAGGACATTCATCTCAGCAGCTGATTGATGTGCTGTTCAGTGAAACCTGCTGTGGGCACAGTCTTCTGGGCTGGGGCTTCTCCTGGATATTCCCTGTGCCTTAGGGACCATAAATGCTGCTGGGGCTTGTCAGAAAGGAGATGCTGAGTCCTGGAAATATGGACATGGGAGAGGAAACCCTGCTGAGGCACTTGAGTGCATGACTGCTGAGTCCTCAGCTGCCTCAGCCCTGCCTGGGCTCCTCTGTCAGCACAAGGAAATACCTGAAGAGTGAAGCTGAATTTTGGGATCCACCAAGGTGAGATGATTTTAGGATGATGGGAGAGACTGACCCACAGATGGGAGCATGCATAAGAATAAAGATTACACCTGCAACTGTATCAGGTGGGAGAAAAATGCCAGGCAAAGAGCCAAGATCAAGACAAAAAAGATGCTTCCCTGTGGTATAACGTGTACAATTAGGTCTGTGTGAAGGGGAGCATCCATCCTGCCACGAAACACAAAGAAACCCTAAAACCCCAGTAAACCATTCCCATATGACAGCCCCTAAATTCCAAGACGTGACCCACGTTCTGCCTTCAAAGATACATCTGTGGCACGCACGAGCCTTTCTTCCCCTGTCACCATCCTTGAAAATTCCGTGTCGATCCAGCCACAGCGCTGTCGTCGGGAATGCGTTTGCGTGCCGTGTTCTCACACAGCACAAAAGCATTTTTGGGAGGCCAGGGCACAACACGGGATGGGAGCAGCCCAAGAGCAGAAGTCATGAACCCACGTTGCTCCACCACTGAATAATCTGTGCAGCTGGGATTGGATTTTGTATGAACCACCCGCTAATGGATGCAGTGGGGCCCTGCTGTGATTCCAGGCCTGCACCTCATCCCCAGTCCAATCCTGCTCCCTCTGCCATTCATTCCAACAGCAGGATTGGACCACAAATGCCCACCTTCACCCAGTCTTCACCACGTTGGGGAGTTGAAGCTGCTCTGCCTCTGGTTTTGCTCTTTTCCTTCCCCTGCATTTTCGCCCAAAGTTTGCACCTGAAGCGCCAGCAAGAGCCGCTGCACGTGCCATGCACAGCAGGAAAATGCAAGAGAGGGCATTTTAAGGGAGGTTTAATGAGTGTAATGAGGGGTTTCCAGCATTAATGACACGGGGAAGGTTTTGGATGGAACCAGTAGCCACATTTTCCAGCGACGCTCCACGGAAAACCAGCCTGAGCCCAAACTTTGCCGCCCCGGCTTTGATGTGGGTGATCGGTGTGCCCACAATTTCTCCTGCTGTGGCCATCCAGCACTGCCAGCAGCAGCGCTCACAGATGTCCCCTTCACCTCTCCCTGTTCTGTGTTTTAAGGAATCTCTCTGGTTTCAGGTCGCAGCAATGAGTGTTTGGCGGTCAAAGCTCTGGCCATGGTCTTCATGCACCACGTCTCAATCCAAACCACTTTGCTGCTCCCTGGCACCTTGAAACGTCAGGGACTCTTTA
This sequence comes from Pycnonotus jocosus, assembly GCA_013400435.1. Lineage (NCBI taxonomy): Eukaryota > Metazoa > Chordata > Aves > Passeriformes > Pycnonotidae > Pycnonotus > Pycnonotus jocosus. Next base: position 25,191 of record VWYP01010619.1, read on the forward strand.
CACTCTTCTCTTACTCTTATTCCCCTTCCCTTTGTATTATTTCCAAAATATAGTAATATTTGTAGAATTTGGTTTAACGAGCAAAACCATTCCATTTCCTACTTCTGGCCTTCCACAGGAGGGTGTGAGGGGAGGTGTCTGCACAGCTGCAGCCAGAGCTGAATTGTCTCTCGTTTCAAACCCCATCATGAAACAATACAATGGGTTTGTTGAAAGAATGGAGTCCAACAATCTCCACCAAGGCAGCTCTTTAGGGCCAACTCGCCTTTCTCAGAGGCATTGACACAGAGCAGCCTGAGCAAAGTCAAATTGGAGTGAATTGATGTGAATTCTGTGTGACTGTTGAAAAAAAAATTACTTGAAATGGGTGGTTTTCTTCTGCCTGCAAATGGCATTTTTCCTTCTCTAAAATAATTTTCGTTACAACCTCCCACTGAAACATCCTTAGTGTTTGTTTGTAGATGCATTGAGTTTCTGAAAGCAGAGGATTTAGTTGAATTAGTTCTATTGAGATTTAGCAAGTTTATAACAAATATCTCAGTAGTTTCTTGCTGAATTTAAATGAAGCCAAGGGTGTCCTATTCTCTGCCCTGTTATGGTGGCAGGAAAAGGGAATAAACACAGCCAGAATCAGGCCCAAAGGTTTCTGATACATTTTAGAGACTTTCTGGCTAGATTTTCCTTCCATTTCACCTGGTTTTTGCATCCCAGAAGCCAGTAAAGAAAAGTCTTTATATGAGAGAGCAGATCAAGCCTGGGCTAAAGAACCAGATGCCATTTATTCCCAGTCTGGCAAATGACCCCGGAGTACATGGCAAAAAGTGTGAATAAAACGACACAGACCTCCTCACCAGAGGCCAGCGAGTCTGTTTATTTATTCAGCTCATACAGTCCTTGTTTTATACTTGGATGCATATGAATAACAACACAATTTTCAGCCTGTGCCAGCTGGTTTGTTTAAGGCTGTAACTGCTTCTGCAGCCAGGGCATGTTGAAAGGAGGGGAAACGCCTTCCCACGATGAAACCAACCCACCCACCAGTCCCCACCAGAGAGCCCTGGCTCCTCTTTCCCTATCCTCCTTCTCAATGAACTCTCCTCGCTCTTTCAGGCACTTTACAGATGGTGTTAAGGTACTTGAAGGCCATAGCACAAATGACCAAATAGATTTTTATAATTCCCTTGTGGTTTTTTTTTGAACAATACTTCCAATAGCTCTACCATGCTATGAACGAAACCATTTCTCTCTGTGGCTTTGCTCCTTCCTTGAACATTTTTTTTCCACTGCACATGCATTCAACTGGACCCATGTCTTTGTCCTCTTTCTCCTGCTCTCTGTAGCTGTCTCAGTACAGAATCCTCCCATGGTCTGTTGCCCCTAGATATTTCTTTTTCAGTGCTAAACCTGGGATCCCAGCAGTGATGCTAAACAAGAAAAAAATAATGATTTTTTTATTATTTGGCCTTTCAGAAGTCTTACGAGGTGTGCAGCTACAGGAAAGGTCCAATTATCAATGGCTTTTACTTTTGTCAGCCTTTTTTTGCATTTTTTCCACCCATGGAAGCACACATCCTTTTCCATCTCAGCCTTTCATGCCTCTAAACAAGGCAAGAGCCTTGATGCCACTTTTTTTTCCAATGTACTATATAGGCAACTTTGCCTTCCCAGCTTTTAGCAGTTTTGAGATACAGGACCAACCATTTCATTGCACAGGATGTGTTTTCAAGATGGTTTTCCCTGTCAATCCCAACAGCAGCTCAAAGCCCCAGGTCTTATCTGTAGACATTCTCTGTTCTCCTGGCCCTTGGGGTGAGAGGCACCATCTGCCCTCCCTGCACAACCCATTGTGGATTTTCTGTGATGGGACCAAGAGGACAAGGGAGCAGATGAAACCAGCTGGGCATGACCCACCCTGGTGTCTCCCATCCACACCACTGAGACTGACCCTGGCAAGAGCATTTGGCTAACAAAATTCTTGGATTGGGATTGTTCGGTGGAGCAACCCAAATAAAAAAATGCCCTTTTTCAGAAGGTTGCACCCAACCTGGTCAGGGTGAAACTGGGAAAAAAAAAAACCCAGAGGAGTTTGTGTTCACCAACGCTCACGGCCAGGAAAAAAAAAAGGTTGGATCAAAACCTTTTTGTTCCTGCTTATCCCTCACTCGGTGAAGCAGAATTTCTAGGGTTTGTAATGTTGTGCTGCACGATTCCACATTAGGCTAAGCTCATAATGAACGTGGTGTAAGATGTACATGGCACAGCACATTATGAGCAGCTCTGATTGACGGTGCCGTGCAGTGATGACAGCTCTGTGTTTTGCTTTCATTTTTGGAGACTAAGTGGCTTACATGTGGTCCCATTTAAAGGATGTCTGGGTGGCAGCTGCGTTCTCCTCTGTGCTTATGAGAGGGAAATGAGCTTTTCAGTCCCAAAATACTGCAAAAAAGGGGTTATGTAAAAAGGCTGCATGCAGTTATTGAAGGAGGGGAAAATGTCCTCTCCAGACAAAGTGACTTCCTGTTTACAAAGCTGAAATGTTTTGGACGTGGCTCTGAAATGCCACACAAAATTTTTGATGTTTTCCAGAGCAATGTCCAGCTTGGGATCAGGGTGATTTTTTGAGAGAACTGTCCTCAAAGAATGAGGCTACTTTGAGGTTGTACATCTGGAATTGACAGCCTGTTTTCCAAATTTCAACCTCCTTCTTTAAGCACCTCATGTCTAGGGATGCTGTACTCACAGCAGCACCCTTCCAGTGATGGGCAGCCTGTTGTCCTTGTCTGACAGGCAGACAGGGACCTGTGACTTCCTTCTTTTCCATTTCCAGACACTTTGCACCTTGGAAGCAATGCACTGAAAAAGCACTGAAAAAGAACAAGATTGTATAAGAGTTAGGATGGGAAAAAGCAACTCTAATTTTAATGACAGGAAAAGGGATGAGATGGTTCTGAATGTGGACAAAAAGAGAGGAATGATACTCGCCTGGGAAATGTTGTGAGCAGTTGTGGTTCAAGTTGTGCCAGGGGAGGATTAGATTGGATATTAGGGAAAATTTCTTCACTGAAAGGGTGACCAGGCATTGGAACAGGCTGCCCAGGGAAGTGGGGGAGTTCCCACCTCTGGAAGTGCTCAAAAAGCGTGTGGATGTGACACGTGGGGACATGGTTTCGTGGTGGACATGGCAGTGTTGGGGCAATGAATAGAATAGATGATCTTAGGGGTCTTCTCCAACTTTAATGATTCTGTGTTCCACAAAATGTCTCTCTTCATCAAGGCCAAGGGATATTTACCCTAATTACTGTGTGAGGGCATCTGAAACCCCATGTGGAAGCCAATGGTGGAAGCCATAAACACCTCCTTCAGCTCTCCCTATGGACCATATTTGAGCAGGACCTGACAGCACAGAGCTCCTCCCTTTCCTTGGACATTGGCAAGCAACATTTTTATCCCTTTTCCTTTTCCATGGCACTGGAAATGCTGTCCCCACAACCCAGCATTCCTTTGCAGAGGGGAAGCCAAGGGCAATTGAGGGGCTCTTGGTGTGCTTTGGCACCAAGCAGCAGAGCTGAGGAGGGAGTGAATAAGCAAACGAGTCCTGCCAAGACAAGATGGTCACTCTTAAGTGGAGTTGTGGCCTGCAGTGGCAAAATACAAGGGGGTTGCCAACAGAGGGCTGACCCAGCAAAATGTTGGTTTATTTATACATTTCAGCATATGCAGAATGCCTGTGCTGTGCTGTATTCCCTGGGAGGAGGGAGAGAGGAGAGAGGGCAAACCATGCGATGAAAAATATACCCTGCAAAATACACGGGCTAGGGCTGCACATCCGAGACATGGACACGGAATTCCAGGGAGAAAATCTCCCAGGGGATGCCCAGAGGTCTCTGCTTCCTGCTCAGGAATCAGAGCCTGGCAGCTCTGAGTTGGTGCAGAGAGCATTGATCATGTCTGGTACCCGGGAGGAAAATGAGATCCTTACTCCTCACTGCTTGCATCCATCCCTGGATGTGGATGTCAAATGCCACACTCTGCCCTGCACCCACCTCCATCACTCAGGACACCCCCAGAGGCACTGAAAATTCTCTTCCCTGAGACCCTAAAGCTGAGAATTTCCACTGAATCTCTGTCATTAATGGGTCCTCATATCTGGGATAGATTTCCTTCCCCTTTCAGCCACCTCTGCCATACAAAGGGGAGGAGATGGAGAAGGAGATTTGGTGGCTCTGCTGTGAAACCCACACCAGTTTGGATGCTGCTTCTCACATGTCTTAAAGGATAAAGAAGACACAGCTCATTTCCTTTGGGATTTTTGTTTGCAATATTGCTTTTGCTTGTTGTTAGCCTGGGTGCTCTGATAAGGTGTGTCTGTGAAGGAATTCAACATGAGAATTTTCCTTCAGCTGGCACAAGTTTGGGTCATTCCTGTTGTACACACAAGGTACCTCAAATGCTCCTTAGATAGTTAGAAAAAGATGTCTGCATGAGTTAATTTGCCTTTTTTTTCCTTTCTTTTTTTTTTTCTGTCTGTGAGGTTTTTTGAAGGCAGGCAGGCATAGAGGGGAGGAGGTCTCTCTCTCAGGCTCCTTGCTTCTGTCTGCTCCCTAAATAACACATTAATCACCCAGACAATGTAACTGAACTCCAGGCTGCTGCCTTCTGCCTTGAAAAAATGCACTTTCCTCTCTGAAATATCAGTATGTGCGAAGCAAGGCTGTTGTTGTCATGTTTTTCTGAAATCTGACATAGTCTGGGGAGTGTCTCCTCTTGGGAGCCCTGGCTGGGTCCAAGGGCTTGTCTGAGGAATGAATAAAATCCTCTCTGCTGATAAGCTGAGGAGGAGCGCAGTTCTCCAGGACACCTAACCTGGATGAACCTTGTGTTGTGATATAAACAAGCCCTGCTCTGGTTCAAAGCAGCTGTTTTTATTGGTTAAATTGACTTTTGACACTTTTCACCCCCATCCCGTGGCGTTGCTGCCCACAGCACCATTAAAGGGTTATCTAATTCCACTCGAGGCCCCGTGGGTTCCCCAAAGTGCACAAAATGTCAGGCAGAGATGGATCACAAACAGCCCAAACTGAGCATTGAGCTGTGTGTGAGGAAAACATCCTTCTCCTGACAAATCCCAGATCCATTCCAGCAAGGTTATTGACAGAAGAGTCAAACCAAAGCACAGGCAGTGCTGCATGGGGGATCTCAGAAGGGCACAACAGTCAGGGGACCACAGGGGACACTCAGAGCATCCTGAGCAACTGTGGTGGCCACAGGCTGGCTGCAGTGAAGGACAGTCAGGGAACCTGTCCTTCTCATGAAAGAATCAAGAACAAAGCTGAAAAATGATTTTTAAAAAAATGAGTTTTCATCCACAGAAAAAATAAATAAATGGGATGGAGGAAAATCGCCTGCAAAAGCACTGCTTTGCTGAAGTTCTGCTGGGATCAAGAAAAGCACAGAGGAAAGGGGCAAAAGGGAGAAGGAGGAGGCCCAGGGGAAATCTGGAGGCAGACATGGAACTGGCAGAGGTTTTTGTTTGCTGTTTGCTCGGGGTGATGCAGAAAATCACTCAGCTCTCACCTTCCTTCTCCCAGGCCTGCAAGCTTTAACATAAGCTAAAATTATCTGGATTGACAAACCCACTCAGCTCCAGGGCTAGAGACTGGGACACTTTGCAGGAATTGTCCCTTATTGTGAGTGAAAAGCTGCTGGAGGGGGACACAGCCGATTTAGCCTGGTGACCTTTTGCAGAAGCAAAGAAGAAAAAATACCAATAACAACATAACAAAAGGAAACAAAGGGAGGCAAATGGAAATCTGGAAGACACTGAGTGGGTTTTCTTTGGGGAATTGCTTCCCCATGGATGCTCCCACAGCAAAGCATCTTGCCAAGTGCCAGGTGAACCAAGTCCTTTTGTCCTTTAGAAGTGGCAAGGGACGAAAGGCAGGATCCCCTGAAATCTGAGTGACTCTGACACCTTCCTGGGGACACTGAGGGGACAGCAGGGCGGGGAGCAAGGAAAGCCCAGAGTTCAGGTGCACAAACATGCACTTGTCTGTTGTCACAAGTCATGAAAAATCTGTTTGTCAGCCCCACCAAACCTGCCTCAATCAGCTTTTATTTGGCTCTGGGCATGGAAAGATGGCTCAGCAGTTTTTCACTGTGGCAATGCCATCATTCCTGGTGATGTGCTGTTCAAAATCCACCCTCCCCTCTTTATGCTTAAGGGGCTGGCTGGGCACTGCTGATTTTCACACTGCCAGGCTGGGAAGGCTGGCCAGAGATCAGCACACTTGGAGGGAGCAGGGAACAGATTTTCCTCACCATTTCTCGCTTTTAACACTAAAAACGTGGTAATGCCTCCAAGATCACTGCTTCCTGTGTTTGTGGTTAGTGCTGAAGTTCACCCTGCTGAGCAATTATTTGGGGGTTTTTGTGTATGTTTTAAGGTTGTAACAGTTTTAAGGGTATAACAAACCCACTTTGTGTTTTTAAATTCAAATACTGGCAAAAAAAAAGAGAATTTTTTAAAAAAAATTATGTAGAGCAGGGGATAAGCCAATCCTTTCCACATTTGATGAAAGTGACCCTTGCTCTTGTGATGCTGATGCTGCTAATTGAAGCTGGATGATCCATGTGATCCATATAAAGCAGGTGGATGCATTGCAGGGTCCTTCTGCCCCAAAAAACAGATTAATAACCCTTCAAAAATATTACTTTTTAAAAATGTGCATTAGAAGAAGCTGAAGTGAGCTGAAATGAACTCGGACAGGGCCCAGGGAGCTTTCACATCCCTATGGGGTTGTGCAGTTTTTAACTGGCAGCATTTATTGCTTCAGAGCAATGTCTGGGGAGCTCCAGGTGCTGACTTGCTGTGGACCCCTTGCTGCCTCGCTGGCCACCTCTTCCCTGCTGTTTTCCCATCTGCTGCACACGGGAATTGTTCATTCCCTCATTGCCAGCAAGGACCTGCAGGCTGTGTGATGTTCCCCTGGTGCAGAGGGGCTGCAGAGCCACTGGAGACCCCCTCTGCTGTGTCTGAGCATGGGCACCTGCGGGGTTTCTTATCTTCTTTTTTGGTGTTAGAGCCAGGATTAAAGCTCAGGAGTCGCAGTTTCCTGTTTGGACTCAGTTGTTTATTAATTCTTATCTAAAGTACAGTCTCACAAGTCATGAGCTGTAACTAACAAGGTAAAAAATGGAGCTGTCTCTAACTCTTTCCAAGGACTTTTAAGCATAAAAGCTTAAAAGCATGCTTAAAATTATGCTTTTAAGCAGGATTTGTCCAATAATTACATGACACCTAGATTATTTCTACTTTTAACCCAATAACTGACCACCTGTGGCCCCCAATGCTGACCTTTTCACTCAATTAGAAAAAAAACATGTGAAACCAAGAAGCAGGAGGTGAAGAAGAGGGACATAGACAATGCTTTAAATCCTCCATATTGCCCCATATATATTACTNNNNGAATACTAAAAGCTTAAATGCTAAGTTTTGCACCCTGTGACATTACACACTTCTATTCAAACTACAGACCCATAATCCCAGTGCTATCCCTCAATTTTGGAAGCCTGTTCCACAGCCTCAGGTCAAATGTAGTGTTCTCTTGAGGGTCAGTGCCTGTCAGCACAGAAAGCCTGAAATCTTCAGTTTCCAGAACTCCAGCAGGCACCCTGAATTTAATTCTGTGATTTGTGCAGCACCAGCACCCAGGGTGAGCTCAGAGGCCCGAGTAGGGCAGCTTTTGCTTAGGGTATGGCCAGGCTGTCAAAAAAAACCCTCTAAAATGTGGTGTTCCCTAAGATGAGGCTGTGAGGTGCTTGTTGAGAGCAGGGCTGACAAGAGGCTGCTCCAGCTGCCAGGGAAAGCACTGCCAGCAGAATCACTGAGCTGTGCTGCCAAGCGTGTGTTGGGATGTCCAGCAGCACAAGAAAGGGAAAGGATGGCCCTTGCTGCTGTCCCAAGCACTAACACTGCTCAGCCAACTTGTGTCAGCATCCTTTGGTGCTTCAACCAAGTTTCAGCAAAGAGAAACACCTCACATGCCAGTTATCATCACCATTTTTATTTTCCTCTTTGGAGTAAAAAGAAATGTTGGCGTTTCCCTCAGCTGAGTCACAAGATGCTGGAAGTGCAGGCTTTTATAACAGGCAAATATGCAAAAATTAACAGCCTCCTCTTTTCTCAGACATTCCAATTTTTCACAAAACTGGTGTGGCTCAAGCCAAATTTGCCAGGGGAAAAAATACCCAGCTCTCAGAGGTTGGGATGGCAATGTTTCCCTGAGCTCTGAGTCAGAGCCCTTGATAACAGGGAACCAATGACACGTTTGGAGCTGCACAATCCAAACAGCAGCTGGATTGCTCAGCTCCAGGGAAATCACTGGTTCCAAAGGGCAGCTCAGTGCTGCTGGGCAGACCACAGGCTCCTTGTGGAGCAGCCCTTGCTGTGTTCTTCAGGGGCAGATCAAATGGAAGCAGAAAGTTTCCAGAGGCCTTCTTCATGGCTTCATCTTCCTTGTGAGGGTGGTGAGGTCTTGGCACGGGGAAAAAGAGAAGCTGTGGTTGCCCCTGGATCCCTAGAAGTGTCCCAGGCCAGGTTGGATGGAGCTTGGAGCAACCTGGGATAGTGAAAGGTGTCCCTGCACATGGCAGGGGGTGGAATGAGATAAGCCTTAAACTCCCTTCCATCCCAAACCATGCTGTGATTTCATGATTTTATGATCCTCTCCAGGACATCTCAGCTGCATCCATGCCAATAAATGAAACAGGACCAGAGCCAAGCATCCCACAGATGCCCGTGCCAGTCTATATTTTTACACTGCTCACATCCTGCTGCTCTGCCACCACAGGGGCTGCCCAGGGCTTCTGTGGGGAGTTCAGCACGAGCAGAAGAAAACACAAATCTTGGAGAGTGTGGCTGTTGTCAGGTTCAACAAGGCCAAGAGCTGGATCCTGCACTTGGGTCACAACAGCCCCCTGCACAGCACTTTTTAACTTTCCACTTATGTAATGGCACATTATTGAACCCAAATTACTCTGATATGCAGGGGAATCTGTTAAATCCAGCCCAGAACCCTATAAGATACCCCTTAATCCACAACTAAAGCTGCTCAGGCCGTCTCCAGGGGGGTGGTGGGATTTGCTATCCACAGCCCAGACCGGCCACAGGAAAGTTCATTCCTTTGAGGCCGTTTGGCTGGAGGCTCTGACAAATGCCTGCATGGTAAGGAAATGTAAACCAGGCCCAGGTGCTGCCAGGGCTTTGCCAAGGCTCATCTGTTCCCTTGCAGGCATTCTGCCACCCTGGTGCTCAGAGACAGCCAGGAATAGATCCAAGGAGCACCCCAGAGGCTGTCTCAGCTCTTGGTGTAACCCAGCACCTTCCCTTCAAACCACAAATGCCCAGGGTGCTTTTCCTGTCCTTCTTTTATTTCCCTTTCTCTCCTGTTTCAGCGTGGATGACAAATAATGCTCTAAGCTCATTGAGGAAATGACCTCATATTTTTAAGTTCTTTTTTAATATTTAAATGTATGTGTGTGCTTTTCTGCTCCTTTCTTCTCTCCTGCACATCTGATAAAGAGTTTCCCCTCCAGAAAGGAGCAGAGGGTGATATCATTGCTCACTGAGTGCACTTGCTGCTCCAGCCCTCCTCATGTTTCTGAGGGCTCACTCAAATTTCACTGAAGTTGGCTCTGTTTCAAAGCCTCAGATGATGGATCACTGGGCCAGGTTTCTCCTCTTGCTTTTTTGCCATTCCAGGGGTATATAAGGCAGGGAAATTAATAATGCTGTGATTTTACTGGGGAATGTTAAATGTTAGCAGTCACACTCTTTTGGATGCTGGTATTCACCATGAGCACCTTGCTGGCTCAGGGAAGGAAGGAAGGAAGGAAGGAAGGAAGGAAGGAAGGAAGGAATTCAATCTGCATCTTATAAACTAATTTCATTTCTGTAAACTTTCAGAGCACCCCACACAGAAAAAGTCAGAATAACTCTGTTTAAGAGAGATTCAGAAGGAGATGAATCCACAGGAACTCTAAGGAGGGTTAAGGTATCAGGTTTGCATCCAAACCTCAGCCAGTGGAAAAAGGATGACATCTCTGTGATTATGTTTCTCCAGCCCTTTCATTAATTCCTTTGCCACCTGGATGTAAAGCGCTACTTCCTCCTCCCTCCAGAGAATTCAGTCATCTGGTTTGTGCACCAGTGGTGATAAAAAGATCTACCATTTGAGCAAGGCTCAGGATGAAGATATTTAAAGGCAGGCAGACAGGCTGAGGCAAAGGTAGTTGGTTCTGGGAGACTGCTAAAGGCCCACAGATGAGACAGGCTGACTGCCTCGAACTGTGCTGTGAATAATGCTTCAGGGTTTGCTTGCTGGAGGTGATTTTTTTGAATGGCTCAAATGCACTTTTTGTGTGTCCAGGCACCTTTATATTCCCTCCCACTGATGCACAAGCTGCACCCATGAGGCAGCACTTTGGGGCTGTTGGGATTTAGGAACTAATTTCTCATCCAAACCATAAGTGAAGGAGCTTCACAGCCAAATCACTGCAGCTGACTCCATTTGGCCATTGGGATTGGGATGAAACTTGGTCCAGGATGATGAGAGGGGATAAATGTGGAGAATCATAAAGTAAGAAAAGCTGTGCCTGAAGTGACACAGTGCTATGGCAAGTCTCACTTAGCACACACTTTCATTAATGGAGAAAAGGAAGCAATATGCCTGAAAACTCAAAAAAAAAAAAAGCAGAATTTCCAGCTTGCATCCAGAAATGTTGGTTATTTCTGCACAATTTCAGCATGCTGAGCAGGGGATGAGTCCTACATCCGAAGGCACACACCTGAGAATTTATTTTAGCACAATTTTAATGAACTGCTCATGTCATCAAGGAAGAAACCAACCAAGCGGAAAGGCCAGCAAAGGAACTCCCAGCCAGGGCAGAGAAGCAAAGTCATAACTCAACAGAAAAGGAGCAGCAGACATCAAAGCAAGGATGAGGTGATTTTCGACACACCTGGATGTCACTTCCCCCCTCCAGCTCGCCATCCGTGTTCCATGTCAGCAGAAATATGTTGGACCCCTCAAGAGCAACAGCAAGGGCTTGGGAACAGATCCAGAGTGCAGGGAGAGCTTTCAGTAACCCCAGTGATCATGAGCTCAGGCCCAGCGTGATGGACTCTCGCTTTGCTCATTTGGGTTTTGTTTCTCAGGTAAAACTTTTCACCTCCTTGTTCGGTGAGAACAAGTCATTAGACTTTTTTTTTTTTAGGATCCTGATTTGCTTGTGTGCGAGTTGACAGCCCAGGAGTATTTGCCAAAAGTTGGTAAAGTGCCAGGTTTTCATTAAACCTCTTGTAAACCCCAAACTGCCGTCCTGTGAGGCTACATCTGGCAGGGAAGCCATCTGTGATTCGTATAGTCTTGATCCAACAAAACGACAACAGTGTGAAAAACTCTTTTCTCTGGTCGGCAGTGAACTGTAAAAGTAACATTAGTAATAGCTTCTGCAGGCTCAGTAATGACATAATTGACATTGGCTGAAAGCAAAAAGCCCCAGCAGAGAGGTCTTGCCAAGGCTCTGGGTTGATTCATATCATCCTTCAGAAATACAGGTCACAGTCAAGAGCCCTCTTGGACGCTGCTCCTCACGTGAATGGTGAGGCTGCTCCTCCTGAGCAGAGACTGCAGCACAACCTCACAGAGCAGGAGCCTCCTGACCCCAACCCTGGCAAAAAAAACCCACCAAAAAACTCCAAAAAAGCTCTGCTCTGCTTGACTGAAGCCATTAACTTGATCCATAAACAAGGTCTGTGTTTGCAATTGTTTAGAAACCTGCAGCTTCACAGCGAAGCGCACATTGCACCCAGTAATCTCTTATATCTATAGCAACATGACCTGGTGCATTTTATTTAATGCAGAGCCCTAGCAAGGAGGCTGGGCTCCAAGCCATCTGCACATATGTTTCTTGGATGCCTGATCCTGATATTTTCATTTTGCTTCAGATGAGCTGCACTGTTAGAGGGCTCCCATTTATAGCATCCGGGATTTTTTCCAGTGTGTGTTGGGCTCACCCTGTCTGCAAACCTCTCTGTTGCCCTCAACCTCCTTCACCCCCACGACTCGAAAAAAAACCCCAAACCCCAGCAGATGTCCATTAAAAAAAAAAAAAGGAAAAAGAAAAAAAAGACAAAAAGCACTGAACACTTCCAATCTCTTGCTAAAGAAACCATTTCCCAGCTCCCTTTGTATTTAAAAGCTTGAGGGCCCTGTTCTAGAGAAATCCTAGAAATACAATTTAAAGACCTCAGTGGGACTGTGCAGTGCTGAGAGGCTGTGTGCTTACTGATGGGGAATGTTTAGAAAAACAACACCTAATGCCACCAAGGTTTCCATTTGCACCTCTGCTGTTCTGCACCTTCCATGGAGCGCCTGGCTTGCAAAGCTGCAGCTTTTCCTGCATTATTTAGACAAGTAAGTGACAAAAAAACCACTGGACCCTAGCCTGAACTCTTTACTAAATCTTTAGACCTTCCTGATTCAGGCAGCAAGTAAATGGGGGTTTAACCAGCTGAAGGAAGACCAGAAGAAGATGAAAAAGGAAGAAAGAGAACAAAGGGCTGTAGGGTAGCACAAAGTGAGGGGTTGATTCTGACCCTTCCCCTGGAGTGAATCCACATTTCTGGAGATCAGAGGTGGCTCTGTGCTGAGTGATAGGCTGCAGGAGAGGGCCAAAATACCACTGATAACATAACTTTTGTTTTGGAACATATCAGGGCCAAGGGGCCCAATCCAGAGCTGCTGTCAAGGGGTGTTCCTCTCTCAAACTCCCTCCTGCTCAGCGTGCCTGGGAGTCTGATGTGGGAAAAGATGTAAAAATCAAAGCCCACACCTGAGCTGAGGTGTGGTGGACCAGCTGTTCTTGGAGGTGACATTAATGAAGGCTGGGCTGGCTGGTGAGACATCTCTCTGTGCTGCTTGCTGTCGTCCTGAGGTCACTTCTGCTCCCTCTCTGCATCCGTCTCTTTGTCCCTGTGCCTGCTGGACTTCCAGGGCCAGACTAGAAAAGGGTTTATTTCTCCAAGCTCCGTTTCTCCTGCAGTTCCCTCCTCCTGCCAGCCCCGATGCCAGAGGCAGAGCCCACACAGACTGCCAGACTGTGTCCAGCCCAAGGCTGGGATGCTGGGAACAGACTCCAAATATTCCCTCCTCCGGCTGCTGCATCCCCTGGCTCATCCCTTTGGCCTGGCTGGGTGTTCCCACGGGCTGTGAGCTGTGGTCTCTTTTTTGTTTCACTCTGACTCCTCTGCAGGAGCCTTGGGGGTCTGTTCATGGCCGGCTGGTTGGGTGGGAGGCAGGGAATCCACAACCCTGCCAGGGCCTGTCTGCCTGAGCTCCCAGCTGGCAGGGCAGCACTGCTCCTCAAAGGCAAGGTCATGGTCCCTTGTCAGCACCAAGGAGGGTTGTGCAAGCCCAGCATGAGGCAGGGAGGTGTCCCCAACATGGATTTTGTGGCATGGATATGCGGGGACAATGGAGCCGAAATGATGCTTTCCAAAAATAAAGCCATCCTCTCCCCCAGCAAGGCTTGAAAGGCTCCAACAGCTCCTGTACTGCTGGCTCTGTTGGACATGTCCCTGCTGCTGAGGAGGCACCAGGAATGCCAGACATTCTCCAGTCACAGGGACAGCCCAAGGACAGCATTTCTTGGAGTGCCCAGGAGAGCCCAGAGCTTTGGGACCGGCCAGATCTCCTCAGGCAGAGGGGACTTGAGGCTGGCTATCCCAGAGCTGCCTTCCTGGCACACAGCAGAGCTTTCTGAGGCTCTCAGCTCGATGGCACCCTGCAAACCACTGCCCAGAGCCCCTCCAGCAGCCATTCCCACAGGCTGGCTGGGCACTGACTCAGTGGCCTTGCTCAAGGAGGGTCACAGCTGATTGCAAAAGGGAAAATGTGCAATGCAGGCAGGGAAACAGGCAGCATGAGAGAAACCTGGTCAAGGGTGGTCACTTCCTCCATTTGTATGAGGGTTCAGGAAGTCCATTACACAGCACTCCATCACTGTCACTCAATTCCAGCTGGATTGCAGAAGATTAATAGTTCTGCTCCTTCTCCCTGCTGCCTGCATGTGCAGAGGGTGATGTTACCAGCCCCTCTGTGCACACCAGGTAGAGCTCCCCAGGACTTTGAGGAGCTCTCTTTGGCTTTCTAATTCCTGAATAATCTGAGCCAAATCATCCTTGGAGCCATCAGTGTCCAGAGGAGACAAAGGGTGGGAACAGCAGATGAGCAGGGAAGTGTCTTTGGGCAGCAGAGATGAGGCTGTGATGCCTTGGTGTGACCTGGCTGTGCTGCCTGGAGCAGGGACCTTCTTTTATTGTGCTGTCCCTCCAGCTGGTGCTACTGTCACTGCACACCACGAGGAGCTCTGGGATACAGCACTGAGGGGACCAGCAAGGCCATTAAATGCTGCATTCCTGCCTTTGGCCCCAACCCCGTGGTCCTGAGGAACCCAACCTGATCTCCAGATGATTTACAGCTCCTTCTTTTGCTTTTTTGAAAACCTCTTCCCATGTAGCCTGACTTTGATGAGAATGAGCTCTGAGTAGGGAAGTCATGTGAGCAACCACAAGCAGAAATGAGTATTTACCAGTGTCTTACACTTCCTCCACCTGTTTTTGCCAGTGTCTTACACTTCCTATACCTGCCAGTATACTCAAAAATGAGTATTTGCCAGTGCCTTACACTTCCTCCACCTGTTTTACACATCTTGGACCAAGCACTTGGTATAATTAGCTATAATTAGCTAATAATGTTACTATTCACATGATCTCCACCATTTCAGCAGCTCCTCCACTCACCACCAGGAATATGATGCACGTGGCTCCTCGCCATGCAAAATTTGGAGGTTTTCTGTGGGGTGTTGGTCCATGATGGGGAGGCAGGGCTGATCCAGAGTGCCTCAGCCACATCTGCCCCTGGGGGAGTTCTACCATAAGTTCATCCCTTCAAATGAGGCTTTGGGAAGAGAAGGACAGTGAATAGATTCAAATCTGGTGAGTGGCTTCTGTGAAAAGAGAGAGCCCTGGAAAACATCTCTGCTTTTGTATCAGTGTTCCTGAAATGCAAAGGTTGGCCATGGAAATGCTGTAATGTTTCACTTTGTTGGTTTTTTTCTGAGTGTTCACCTGTTTCAGATCTGCTTTTCATCATGCTTCAGTTTCAAAAATTAACTTGAACCGAAGAAGAAGGTTATCCAAAAAGATTATACGGCCCCTAAATGAAGTTAAAAGTTTTATCTCACGTCTAGCCAAAAATTTCATTTTGATCCAATAATGAAAGTTTCTAGGATTGCTTCTTTCATTTCAGTGCTAAAACAAGCAAGGCATTATTATTGGGCTAGACACAAACTAATGGTCCCTCCCCAGCAGGACTGTAAGGACTACAGGAGAAGAAATATAAGCCAAGGTGATTAATTATTACTATAATTATCAATATTGCTGCTGTTATCATTTTTTACAGGGACAAATCCTGGTGGTAAAGGTGGTAGGACCTCCCTGACCCAGGATCCAGTGGCATGGACCTATTTTCCTTCAGGGAATGTGACTGGGCATGCCAAAATAGCTGGTGACCCCTCCACTCCATCTACTTGGCTCCTTCACGGGACAGCGAGCAGACAGGTAATGAAAAAAAGGGTCAGGGAGCTGGGAGGACTGAATGTCAGACCAAATATCTTGGACAGAAATGTGCAGGTTGTTCTGATCAACCCCTCTGAGAAACTGTCTGGTGAAAGACTTGGGCGCTTCTGTAGCTCATAGTTCACACATCATAATTCCTGTGCCTTGTCCAGCATTTTTTCCCCCGTCGTAATCGTATAAAGGGTCTGAGTTCACTGATGGATCTGGATTCTGTGGTCACAGAAAATGCAGGGATAAGCCCCGTGCCTTAACAGAAGAAAAGCGTGGTCCAAAGAGCCATTTCTGCCATATGACTCTTCAGGGCTGGCCCTTAGTTCACCGCTGGCCAGAAAAACCCCACAAAGGCTTGTTTCTTTCTTCTTCCAGGGTTTCTTATTCCACTAAGGACGTGTTATTATTTCGAACTTAACGGGAATTTAATCAGAAAGGAGTGACACAGCGACTAGTCACCAGCTGAGCTCTGCAGAGCTCTGAGGGATGGGGCCAAGCCCCAGCCCAGCCTGCCAGCGTTTTTTTTTGGGTTTGGAAACCATTCCTGTTGCCTCCCGTGGCCGTGGCAGCTGATGGAAGTAATGGGGGAATGAAAACCCTTCACCTGCTGTGGCTCTCGCTCAGCTCCCCTCCCTGCCAAGTCCTGCCCTGGCTGGTAGCAGCCTGAAAAGGCCCAAAGCATCTTAAAACTGTGGCAGATGTTTTGTTTTAACAGGGGGAGAGGAGAGGAGGGGGAGGAGGAAAGGGAATCAGTGACAGGCAGTGAAGAAGAAAGGTGGGAGGAAAAAAATCCAAAATGGAACCATCTCATCTGCCTTTATCCCTCATTTTATGCTTCCATTAACTTACACAGTAAGCAAGGGTGGGTCAGACTGGTTTATCTGGGAGAGATGCTGAATGGAAAACAAGCTGGAGGTGTTCACTGAGTACTTCCCACCGAGTCAGAGCACTCAAACACAAAAAAAAAAATCTTAAAAAAAATCCAGAAAAGCCAGGAAGGTCCCAAAATTTGACCCCCGAATAAACTCTGACCCGTTTTTGTGCCTCATTAATATAATCTCAATTTTCTATCCTGTTCTCATGCCTCTGAGTTCAGCCTGAGATTTTGTTTTAAATGCCTCTGAAATATGCAGTTGTTCAGGTCAAGGGTTTTGCTTTGGCACTCACTTAACTATTCCTGGCTGTTCCTGTGCTACGGGAGGTCTGAGAGTATTTCCAGGTTTATCAGCAGCTTTTCTTCTGGAAGTTGCTCCCCTAACCCTGCATTTTTGTGTGTGTTGCTGATAACCCATGTCTGAAATAATGGTATGACTCGTTGGGATCCACCTGGGTGTGGAAAACAAGGATTTGCCAGAGGGGTGCAATTTTGCCATCTCTGTTCCTGCCAAGGAGGCTTCTGAGTTCTTGAAGATCTTTAGATGTAATGAAGCAAATCCTCAGTGAAATACCGGTGAGATTCAGACTGCAAGTCCTGCAGTGGGGATTATTTTGTTGAGCATTTTCCCCCCCTCCACCTATATTCTGCATTTCTCTGGTGTCTTTAAAGCAAAACCCAAAATGCTTCTTCTGCCCCAGCCCCACCAAAAATCTCTGAAGGTGTTCCCTGTTTTTTCTTCAGCTGTGACACTGCCAAGCCAACAGCAACATCAAAGAAATCTGTAGAGTTCAGTTCTGGCTTCCCAAGTCAGCAGCAGTGGAAAGAAAGGTGGGATGCCAGGGTTGCTGTGGTACAGTAGGAAAGCAGGAAAGTTTTCTCCATCTGGTTAAGGGAACTGTAGACAAATACAGCTAATACAGGCACCGAAAAGCACTTCCAAGAGTTGCTCACAGGACTCTTTTAGTAGCCACATTGATTGTGGAATTTTTTAAAACAGAAAACAGGGATGCAGCCTTCTCATTCTGGTGCAGAAGAAGAAACTTGCTGTTGAGAAACCCCACCTGCTTTCCATTTTTAGGGCATTTTTCCATTCTTGGGAAAGACTGTGGACAATTGTCTAACTATATAAAAGATGTTTTATTTCCCTTTGATTAGGAAAAAAATGATATGCAGGGTTTGCAACTGTTCTGAGGACAAAATGTGTGACAAGAATGAATGGCTCTATTTTTTTCATTAATACTTATGTCTTTGAGCTGAGCTTTTAGTGGAAAAAACTGCTCTAAAGAAGCCTAAATGTGACTTGAAGTCTGATCCTCTGCTAACTTGGCAAATACCTGAGGATGAAGTATGGAGAAGAGCTAACCTATAAAGTATCCTGTATTTTAACAGCCTGTTTCTCCATTAAGAATTTTTAGACATCAATAGAAGGAATTGTCCTGTATTGTATGTTACATGTCTGTGTGCTGTAAAAACATTAAGGGTTTTGTCAGCTTTCTGCCTTAACCCTTAACAATGTTCCCAATGCTTGGTGCTCCAGCAAAGTCCTTGTCCTCAGGCCTTTTTTTGGGGGGAGCTGCTGTTGATTTTATGGCTGTGCAGCCACATCATGGTTTGTTTTCACCCTCGGGGAGGCCCAGATGCTGCTGGTGGATTTATTACCATTCCTGTTGTTATTTGCTTGTGAGCTCCTCTGTGGACCACTATACTCTCAGATGAAGGAACAAATAAATATCAAGCAAGAAGAAACCAAAATGTTCTGTAAATTCCAGCCTCAGCAGGGCAGGTTCTGCAAGACAGGGACATCCTGCAAGGGTGATGGGTATTGCTCAGCTTGTGTCCCTCTCTGTTGACCAGGGCTGGTTGCCCTGACCAGACTCTGAACCTTCTCTCCAGGCTTTTTGGCGCCATCTTCACTCCTTCCTGCTTTATTCTGGGACAGGGTGACTCCCTGTGTGTCCTGCCTGACCTGGGAAGCTCTGATAGCCCCACCAGCAGCTCCCACCTACACAATGTTCACGTCCTCCTGGTTGTTTCCTGCCTGCCTGACCTTGAGATAACCACAGTCCACTCCTTCCATGGGTACAGCCTCTCCAGCAGGTTCCCACCAGGCAGGGACAGCACCAATTTGCAATGGACTAATTGTCCACGTCCTCACCTTGATCCACAATAAATGCAAAGGAATTCCAGTTCCACTGAGTCCTGAGAACCCCCAAGTGCCATCACTGTTACCCCAGGACCACATTTGTGCAGGGCTGCCACACTGGACAGCACCTCGAGCTCAATCCTGCAAATATATATCTCTATTTCCCCTGAAATGCCTATTTTTGATTATGGTTTCATGGTGGCCCTGCCTGCAAATAGAACCAAAGTAAGAAACTCCTTTGTGCCCTTTCCTGGGGCTGAGGGCTTGCCAATTCTCCCAACTGCATGTTGGGCTGTGGAGAAATTGCACCCACTGAAAGGAATTCTTTCTGCCTCTAAAATATTGTTTATAGCCCAGATCACCTCCAAGATCTGACTCACACCTTGGCTGTGCAGTTTGGGCAAGGGGGATGGTGGAGCAACACCATTGTGAAGATGCAGAAGGTGTTTCAGCTGTTCTTGTGTTACAACAAATTACTCACTTTAATGATTCAATCAGTCAGGACAACCTGCTGGGAGGAGCACGAGAGCACTTGGCTGGTCTAAGCACCAACCCCTCAGCCCTCAGCTGTGGACCACCGGGGCTGTAAGATGTGGAGAGGAGGGCTGTGAAATGATTGACGACTTTCCTCCCTATGGTGGACAACCAAACACAAAATCCTCGCCAGGTATTAGTTCTCAAGAGTGCAGGGAAAAAAAAACAACCCCAACCAACTTGTAAAACAGTGCAACAAGTGAGCAGGTATTTTTCTAGTTTTCTAGGAAAAGAAACCAAAAGGAAAAAAGGTGATGGCACGTGGATGGTGGACTCAGGGCAGTCTTCAAAATGGAAAAAAAAAGGCTCTATGGACTTCAGTTTGAAAAAAAACCTGTTGAAGCAAACTGAAGGGCTCCAATATTTATGCCAAGCTTTTAATAAGCGAGGGGTAGCAGCTGCAGGACTAACCAGGAAATCACCGAGGAGCCGGGGCTTGCCCAGCTTGAGGAAGGTGTTTGTGAGGAGCTGGTGACTGAGCCCCGTGATGCAGGTGGTCCCTTCCAGCCCTGCGTGCCTGGGAATGGCTGTGGCTCCCTCCCAAGCCATCAGCAGGGATGTGTTTTTACCTTCCCTGCCGTGGAATGTGCAGCAGCTCAGGTTTTGTACCTGCAAGTCCCACAGGTGACTCCCACACAAGTCTGAAGGGTTCACCCTGATGCCTGAAGTTTTATCTTTCATGTTTTTCAGATTCTGTGCTGCCCAGGGGTGCAGCTCTGAGCTCACATTCAGGGTCACCCAGCTCTGCACAGAGCAGGGACACAAAACAAATCCTTTTCCTGCTGAGGACCAAGAACAACTTTCAGGCCCAAAAGCACAAAATCGGTGGACTGAAGAGAGAAAACAAGAAGGATGAGACCTCACAACCTGGAGATGTAATTGGAAAATTAAACCCCAATATGCAAATGAACCAAAATGTATAAAAATTTAAGATCTCGTGACTGGTTGTCCATTTTGTGACCATTTTGGGTCCACCTTGGGTGTAGCCCTGGTCAGGCTCCTGTCCTGCCCAAGGTGGATCCTAGAAGCCTTTCAATAAATACCTACTTTATTTTTAGCTCTGTCCAGTCTCTGTTTCAGGTCAGCCCTCCCAAGGTACCAACCCAAGCCCTGGGATGATGACAGAGCCAGCAAGGGCTGCAAGTTCACCCATGGGGAGGAATCCAGAACCACAGCACCCCAAAAACTCACATCCCCTCTCCCCTGCCCCTTTTTTTTTAGCGTTTTACTCTTGAACACGAGGCAGCCCGGCTGTCTGCTAAGGGAGCGTTTAGCAGAAGGATAAACAGGTCCTCCTTTCTCTCTCTTTGTGTTCCAGCATGGGAGTTCACATCCTCTGCCTCTTCCTCTGCACTCCTGGCCCTCTGGAAGGAGCAAAGCACACCCCAGGGACGGCACAACAAACAGCGCCGAGGGGCAGCCGGGCAGAACAAAGAGCCCTTCAGCCCTGTGAAAAGCCTGTCCTGCAAAAGGGAGTCCATCCCAAGGCAGTGCCGGTGCGGGGATTTAAAAAAAAAAAGCACCGGGAAAGCAGAACAAAAGCCAAGATAAGGAGGCTTCAATGGTCCTCCCGTGCGTGTCCCGGGCTCCGTGCGTGCGTGGGTTTCCATTCATGTTTTGGCAGGAGGAAAACATGAGCCTTGTTTATAAAAATCACAGGCTTGCATCCGAGTTTAACCCCTGCCCCTGGAGCAGCAGCCCAAGCTCAGGAGCTGCTTTGTGCAGGGCGAGCTGCTCCTCCCGGCTCCAAAGGCGTGAGCAATTGAGGATTTTCACACTCAGCTGCTGTCTGCTTTTGCCTCCCGGGATTCCAGGGAAAGGTGAGAGCTTTGCAAAGAGCTGCAGGACTCTCTGATTGCATCATTCCCATCCTGGCATCCAAAACCAGGCTCCTTTTCCTGTGCCCTTCATGCTCCCAAGGCTGAGAGCCTTGAACCCACTTCTGGTACTTACCCTTGTACTTACCTCTTGTATTTTCCCTTGTAACTACCTCTTGTATCCTTTTAAGACTGACTTTACCCTGTCAGCCTTTTAAGGCTAATTTTACCTCTTTTTTGTAATTGCTTTGAGTTGTCCTTGCTGGCTGTAGACAGATTATGTGATGCCTATGATAAATATATCCATGTCTAAATGCCTAAATCATGCAGTGTGAATATATCTATATGTGTTATTATATAAATATATGTACTAATGGTGCTATTCATCTTTAAGCCTGTGATAGGCCTTAATATATTTTATATTATATACTGTGTATATATATACATATATAAGATAAACACCTAACTCTTCCATTCATTCACAATGAGTGTTTTGGGCATATAGAAAATAAACAGTGGTAGACAGAAATTCAACCCAAAAATGAACTGTCTTTGCAATTCTGCAGAATTTCATGGGAAAAGCACAAATTGGAGGAGATGGGAAGGTGCTGCCCATAGGGATGTCCTTGTCATATCCTGGGCAAACACAACTGTTCCAGACAGAAGAGAAGATGGACGATTATGTGGACTATTGGCCTCTTGTCCTGAGGATAAACAATGCCAAATTGGGTTATTTTTTAATAGCTGAGATGTTAAGTACAAGGTGTGAGTGTTCAAATTCCTCGTTTCATCCTTGGTTATCACAAGGCAATGTGGTGGATACCCATCCCAGCCTTAAGGAGGGATAAGACCATTAAAATCCATCAAAACTCCCAAATGACAGAAATTGGCTGCTGTGGTATTGATCATCACCCTTCTCCCAGCCAAAACTCCTGCTGAGAGCACCCAAAGGTTTGCCCAATGTTGTGTCGCTGCATCAGAGCACCCAGTACAGAAGACTCAAACCAGACAGTTGCATAAATGTGAATTTTCTTGCCCTGGATCTGTTGTTACAGTTCGCATGATTCATTGAGCGATTCCATCGGAGCCTGTAAATAACATCCCCCCCTCTCTGTGCCATTATTACCCTAATAATTCTCCTGAGATTGAAAATGTGTTTATTTTTACTCAGAGATTGTAAAACCACAGGAATAAAACAAGTTCAGGCTGCCAGCACTTTATTTAATTTCTCGTTCTTTCGCCGAAGCTCTGAGAATAACTTCTGTTTCCTGCCCAAGAAGGAAACAGTGTTTTCCTTGACTTATGTAAATACGACTTCCCCGCTCGTACATTTTCCCACTGCTGGAAATAGGCAGGAATCTTCCCAGTGCCTGAAGTTTGCAGCCCATGTGGAAGATTTTGCTCTCCACCCAGTTCACCCTGGGCTGGCTTGGAAGGAGGGGGTTGGAGTTTCCCGGGATGGAGGTTAAATCCTGATGGATTTTGACCTCAAGGCAACGCTCCTTCATGTTCCTTTATTTTTTTTTCTTCTTCTTCTATGATTTAAGTCACTTTGCCAAACGTATAATCAAGACTTCCCTTACCAAGAAAGGCTGCAGCAAGAACAGAGGGAGCAAAATATAGGCTTGGCATGTAATGGGAGCGTGTGAATGTGGGACGGGAAGCGCAAAGGGAAGGACACGGTGCAAAAGCTGCGCGGACATCGGGAGCCATTCCTCTGGCATGTGTATAATCAGAGGATAATTTCCAGTTGGGAGAACACGGGGCAGCACTTCCAACAAGGGAGACAGCCAGTGCCTGGAGCTCCTCTGCATATTTATTACATCACCATAATGATACAGAGAAACAAAAGAGAGGCAGAGGTTGGCGTTAGGAGCGTGCGAGCGTCGCTGCTCCTGTGTGGAGCTGCTGGGAACGTGCCTGGCTCAGCTGGGCTCTGGAGAGGACATCAGTGAGTTATTGAGAGTTTAGGAAAGCATGCCTGCAAAAAAATGTTTGAAAACCTGGCTGGGGTGAGCATCTCAGACCCACTGAGGTGCCCCGAGGAGGGCAGGAGGTGTTTCCATCACAGCTGGATGGTGCTCACAGAAGGAAAAGTTGCTGGTGGCAAATCAGCTTTTCTCTGAGCCATCAGAAATGGTGCCAGGGATGGAAGCTGAACCCAGATAAAATCAGTGCGAATGGGAGGTGGAAATCACCTCCAGTCTGACCCCTTCTAATGTAAAGACTGCTCAGGGAGGCAAAATGCTTCTGGGGGCATTTAGGCTGGGGCTTTTTCTCCAAGACAGACTCTAATGCAATCAGGGAATTACAGGCTTGATGCAAAGATTATACAATTTAATTATCTACCCTGTCTTATGCAAGAGGCCAGGGAAGATAACATTTCTTCCAGGCCTTTAATCAATGATGTGCCCATTGCAAAAGCACTGAATGATTTGGGGCTCCCTTGGTTTTCAGGGGTCCTGCTGCAGGAAGTCTGAATTTCCCAGGGGAGGGAACAGATTCTTTTGGGAAATCCAGCATCCTCCAAGGTTTCTCCCTCTATCTGCACAGATGTTAGGCCACTGAAAATTGCTGTTCACTTCTGAAAATGGTGTTCCCATCACTGCACCAAAATATGAACTCCAGATCTAGAAAACTTAAGCCCCTAGGAACCCTTAAATCTCCACTTTTTTTTAATAAAGACAATGACTTTTCTATAGTTTGGCTCTTCCATCTGAAGATTTCCCAGAGTGCTCTGTCCATAAATGAATCTTTTCACCTGAGGAAGACATCTATCAGCTTCCCCACCAGGGCCATTTCTCTTCTCACTGTACTCCCAGCCATCTTGCTATTCTTTATCTACTTATCTTTTTTTTTTTTTTTTTAACCTTTCCTTTCTATTACTGCTGAGGTGATGGCAATTCCCTGTAACAATATAATCCCATGTAATTTATCACGGTAAGTCTGTGCAGTGGAGTCCCTGTTAACTCTAACGAAAAATTTACAGGCAGGAAAAATCAGTGTAAGCCACAGAGAACTTGCACAGCTCAAGGGCTGCCGGGGAAAAGCTCGCCTGCTGCTGATAATCAGGGCAATGTATCGCTGCTGTGGTCTACTCATAACCCTTGAAATGAGGTTTTAATTCCTGAAGTCTTGCACAAACAAAAGAGTTGCAGAGAAAAAGAGAGAGACTGGGGAGGGGGAGAGGAGCAGTGACCTTTGCAAGTGAACTCGTAAGGAAACAACAACGTGCCTCAGCCTTAGCCTGATTTTTTTTTTTTTTTCCTCAGAATGAATTTGGCTGTTGGAAACCCAGAAGCACTGGCTGTCAGACACCAGCCAGATCCTGCGTGCTTTGTTATTCCGGTGTTTGATCCCAGATGAGGCCAAGTCACACTCAGATTTTAGATATGACAATGGGGTCTGGGTCCTGATTGCTCTGGACTGTATTTCTGGCTGGCACCCCAGAAAAATAGAAGGAGGAGGCCGAGGTGATGAGTAGGTTTAATCACTGGAGTAAACCTCATCTACTTTGAGCCTGACATCCTTATGCACGCACCACTTTTCTCTGCAGGCTCAACTTTGTCCAGAAGAGCACAGATTAAGTCACCCAGAAGGAATAACAATGAGGAATGAGGCCAGCTATCCCATATATTATGTGCATGATATATGTCATATACCATTCATGCAGTATCACGATGACCACTTTTCTTTTTAATGGTGATGATTCACAAAAACATAATTTTACAACCCCGATGATTTCCCAGCCTCTCTGTGTCTTCTTCAGCTCCTTCCTGTGTTTTTCTCTTGCTCAGGAAAATGTGCAAAACTGTGGCGGGCTGAGGCTCCAATCTGGGGGTTGTTTTCCCATCATTTTGATTTTTGCCATCTTCCAAAAAGCCATTTATGTCTCCCTTGCTCCCTTTTGTCTGGGCTGCCTGTCACAAAGCGCTGTTGCCCAACAATCCCCCCCACCTCCTCAGCAGAAACCACCGTTTGCCGCTGACATTTTGGTGTGAAATCCCGCGCTTCTGGGAGCAAACAACAAAAAAAACACCCAAGTCGCCGTCTCTGGCTCCAAACTTTTTCTCCCCCCTCCATGAGCTCCATGAGTCCACGGAGAGCACTCCCATTTCAGCCCTCGCTGGAGCTCCTCGGGGTAAGATTGCAAGCGCCAGGGAAAGACACATGTTTCCCATTACATGCCTAAGTCTTCGCAGAGTCCTGGTGACAAGAGATCTCACAAAATAGAGCTCGGTGGAAAGGGGCCACAGGTGGGGGAGGGACTCGCTGCTTGCAGGGGCAGATCCACAGGAGCCCCATCACGGATAAAACAGAAGGGATGGAGAGAGGGTAACAGCAAAGAAAAAAAAATGGCAGGGGATTATTTTAGCAGAAATAGACAAAAAAATAATTGACTTAATAAAATGCTGTCCCAAGGTGGTCAGGTCAGGGAATATGTTGTTTGCAGCATTTATTCAAATGTGTGCTATGTCATGGCAAGAAAAGAAAACACCCAAAACCTCTGTTCATATAAACTACTTGATTTAACCCCAAAGTCATCCTCAGCGCTGCCCTCACACGCCACTGTCCTGCTCCCCCACCCCTCCTGGAAGCCCTCCCTTGTTTCTAGGGTTGTGTTACAATCCCATTTGTTTCTCCCTGTAAAGCCAGCTCATTACGTGGCTCTTCCCATCCCTGCTGTTCTGATGGAGTACCCAATTTCACATTTGCTTACGACACACCATGATCCGAGCAATATAAATACCTTGCCTGGCCTGGTGTTAATCATCAGGTCCTGGCTGATGGGAGAGCAATAGAAACTGCACTGCAGGTTATTCATAGCATCAGTTTCACTGATTTTTTTACCAAAATACATCCACATTTGAATGACATGTTTATTAGAACTTCTTCTGCCGTCAAAGAGAGTTATTGCGGGCACAGGCGAAATGCATTCAGCCATTCTATTCTGCGAGCTGTGGTTAAATGCCAGACCAGGGCTGAGCTGGGTTTGAAAAGCCTATCTATAAAATCTCCTCCATGTGTCACCAGGACAGGATGGCTAAAGAGTTTACCAGCTTAATAAATTAGCCTAATACATTAGCTCTTAGCCTAATATTAAAATAACAATAACTGCCAGAGGTACAAACGTTGCGGCCAAGCGGAGAGCGCTTGGAAAACGCAGCCCTGGAAGGGAGCGGGTCATCAGCCAAGAGAAATAAATTACCTTCAGCTCCCAGCACACCAGCTGTGTCTAAATCAGCTTAAACTTACGCTGTCCACGGGCTTGTTTTATCTCTCTGGAAGTGGAGGAGGGCTGGCGCTGCTTGGCTGTTGGGGGCTCCTCTTTGCAGCCTCCTCTGGGTATGGCAATCACCTGCCAGATCAGGAAGATTTGTCCCCCCTTTCCTCCCGGGTCTGCCAGCCCTATCTCCCGAGAAAATCTGGCTCCTCCTCTCCCTTCTGCCTCCATGTCAGATTCTAGAGGAGTTGGTGGTTGCTTTGCACGACACTGTGCTCTCCTCCAGTTCCAGCATTGGTTCCCTGAGCAGCTGCTGATGCTCCTGAGGTGGAATATGGGGAATATTCTGTAAGGAAGTGAAATCAATGCAAAGATCCTTCTCTTTGCTAGTTTATACAGCCTAAGCATGTCATGGAGAGCTGGTGTTTAGATGGGCTTCATCCACAAAGGGGCTTTCCCACCATGATGGTTTTATTCAGCACATTAGCACCTCCACACCAGATCCTCCTCCACTGGGGGCAAGCGGCTGCTGAGGATGGGGTTTGGTTCCTCTCCCAAGGAAAGCAGAAAACAGCACACACTCCAGGTCCTCTGGGGACATGAAACTTGGTGAGGGTTGCACAAAACTCAGTGGAGACACAAGTCTGCCCTGGGAGCTGCCAGCAAGCACAGCCCCAGCACCCCAAAAAATGCTGCTCTGCCTGGCCACAAAACACTGCTGATTCTGCAGGACACAAGGAGGTTCCCCTCCAGGTCAGGGTTTGGTTTGGAGTTTGTGAGCCTGCAACTCTTTGCTCTGCAGTGGCTTAGCTGGTTTTTGAGGGGGAAAAGAAAAATCATACCTAGGCACAGAGCTCTGCAGAGCTTATTTAGCTTTTGTTGTGAACCTGCCTCTCCTCCAATGCAACACTGAATGAGTAGAAACCAATGTAGAAGAATTAAAGTTGCACAGTGCACTTTTGTCTATAAAAGAAGTTGGGGTATAATTTTTTCTGTTGTTCCTAATTTCCTTCTTTGTCTCCTCATTTCTTAGGGAATACCCTGTTCCAGTGAAGGAGGCCAGGACAATAATAGCAATAAAGCTTTCACAAAGTTAATTCATGTAGACTTGCAAAATTATGAGAAATTACTTCTTTCCATCTTTGAGATCTCAGTCCCTTTGCTGACACCAAAATGTGAATCAAAAACTGAAATAACTCGTGCTGGGGATATTTTTGTCAGAACTTTGTACAACTACAGGCAAATGCCCAGAGATGGCTGCATGCAAAATACAAATGCTTTTATGCACTATAAACCACTCCAGATCAAGTACTGAAGAACTGCTCAGAAGGAATCAAAAGGAATTTTTTTGGTGGTTGGGTGGGCTTTTTTTCGCCCCACAAGAACACAACATTTTCTTATTTTAAAACATTGCTATTTTTCCCAGACCTCAAATTCGAAATGAGACTGGAGTTCTGATTAAAAGTGATGTGAAAGGAAAATGTTCAATTGGATAATGCACTATTAATGTTTTTCTTAAGGGTCTAATGCAGGGGACATTTTTACAGGCTTGTCTTTTTGGGTTTTACTCCCTTTTTTGCAGCTCCATTGTTAGAGGGAGTGACAGCAGAAAGAGGCTGTGCAAGGCTTAAATATGGACAGGAAATTTCCCACATGAGGACAGGCAGAAAAATTTGCTGAGGCTTCAAAACGTGGCCCTGCTCTCCGGGAAGTGGATGTGAGACCAACACCTTTCAAAGCTTCCAGATAGGAAGGCAGCTCGTGTCTTGTCCCACAAATGGTCACAATCCAAACACTGGGGGATCAAATAATTTTAAATACCTTTTATTTTTTATTTTTTTATTTTTTTTTTTAGCAATAGCTAAAGCAGGAATGAAATTATTTTGGCTGGATGAACCAGACTTTTGTGAGCAGCCCAGGCTAGCTGCATCAACCTGGTGAGACCAGAAGTTTTGTCAGGGGTGAGGAGATTTGGCCACAAATTCTGACACAGGTCTGGGGTTCCCACATCTCCACCAAAGGCCTTTGTGGACAAATACACACATTTTTGGACCACAAAGCAGCTTGTGGTGCCAAGAAACCTTTCTTCAAGGGAGGCCAGTTAGAAAGAGCTGGTTGTCATGAACTGTTTCTTTTGGAAGAGAACAAAAACAAGTAAAAGACAAAGCTGAAGTAGTTAATGCAGGACTTCCCATTTGTCTTCCCACCATTAGATTTTGAGCAGGCCATGCTAATCCAGTTGAAAAGAGTGGGTCAGCAGCTACAGCTTCTCCTTTGAATAAGGTCCCACAGAGCTCCTAATTGCTGCCACCCCCCTCACCTGACCCCGAGTTTGGGACAAACCTGGTGTTTACCTTCCCTGTGCCTCATTTTCCCTGCTGCTAATAAAGGGAAGCAACAACTGCTGCCTGCTTTGATGAAGTCTCCTGTGATCTACGAGTGAAAAATACAGTGCAAATGCAAGGAATGTAATTATTATTATCACCAAAGAAGCTGCCTGCTGACCTCAGAGCTGATTTATAGATTCATAATTGGTTTAGATCA
The DNA here is from genome assembly GCA_013400435.1 of Pycnonotus jocosus. NCBI lineage: Eukaryota > Metazoa > Chordata > Aves > Passeriformes > Pycnonotidae > Pycnonotus > Pycnonotus jocosus. The sequence continues at coordinate 54,021 of VWYP01010619.1, forward strand.
GAATGGTGATGAGGCAACAAGGCTAAACACGCCACTGCATTCTTGCTATGCCCAATCCAGTCTTGGGGGACAGTAAATACTGCTGTTAATTCGTGTTTCAGGGCACTGTGACACCTTCACAATCTTCTGAGCTCCCAGTGATGCTGGGATTTGGAAATTCCCAGTCGATACTCACTGTGTCACACAAGGCAGGTCAGTTTTCAGCCCGTGCTTTGTCACAAGGAATTGTGTGCAGACCTCAGGAATGAGAACCCAGTGTTATTTGACATTTACAGAGAGTGTTTGATTTCAGAGAGAGGCTGTGGGTAACAGCAGTGAAGAGCCCCTTCCAGCCCAAAAAACAGCTGTTGTTTAATATTATATAATCACTTTTTGCTGCCCTGCAAAATGGAGGGTGAGGATTCAAAGGCTGCATCCAGTTAAAAATTACAGGAGAAGCCCCCATAGACCAAAAGCCAAATGGGAGTTTAGCTGTAATTATGGGTCAAACAACTCCTCTTAAGTAAAAAGTGTCCTTACTTAATGATGTGACACAGCATGGCTGTAGGGGATTTGCTTTTCAGCAGCTTTTTTTCCCTACCTCTCATTTATTAAACTAATCTGGCCAGAAGGAGAACACAACACAACCATGGGGAGGGCCATAAATCTTCCTGCTTTGGAGCAGAACTCAGGCCTTAAGTAGAGGGAGGTTGGGAAGCCACTTCCTCCATCAACAGGTAGTTCCATAATTATCCTCTCCTGGGCTTTCTCCACCTTCCCCTGCAGCCTGGAGCCAGAGCCAAGATCCTGGGCAGAGTGGACACACCACCAGGGCCCCTCTTTCCCAAGGTTGTGCAATGCCCTGTGTGTTATCAGTGTCCTCAGGATCTTCCCACAGCTCAGACAAAAGGTCTGGGGTTATTTGTAGATGTCTGTAATTTGCAGGGTCCTCCCTTAGTTTGATTTGCTCTTAAATATAGGACTGGGAACTCCTGTGCAGAGCTGTCCCTCTCATTGCTCGATGTTTCCTGTGTACTGAGCGTGCTGTCAAAACAAATATTCCCCTGCCCCTGTTTACCACCTTAGAATCTGGCAGCTCATACTTCAGGCTTCCTCCCAGCTGCTCATAATCACGATTGCCTGAACAGGAGCTATGAAAAGCTTTTAGCAGTTCTTTCCCCCACCCAGGAAAATGAACTGGATCATTCAGGTGTGGGGTTTGGTTTTTTTTGGTTTTTGTTTTTGGTTTTTGTTTTGTTTTGTTTTGTTTCGTTTGTTTTGTTTTGTTTTTGTGTGTGTGTGTGTGTGTGTTTTGGTTTTTTGGGGTTTTTTTGTGAAAACTGTCGTTAGAAATCCACTTAGCTGCTGGCTAAGATTGGAATCACCCATCCTCAGCTTCCAGCCGTCCCCCTGTAGCCAAACTGGCTCCTGGCTGGTTTCCTTCGCAGATATTTAAGGACTATAATAGCATTTATCTCTCCTCCCTTTGCTATTTATGTTGCTAGATCCTTGAGCTTGTGTTCCAGTGAGTTTTCATCGCTTTCCCCGGGTTTCCTTTTGCTCCATCCATTTGTGGATGGAGGAGGGGGCCCACAGAGAAGCCATGGATGGCAGCACTGGCACTGTCACATCCTAAAACTTCTCCCAAGGTCCTCCTTAAGGGAAGTTTTAGGATGTGACAGTGGGGCTGGGGTTTCCCACGGGTCCACCCAGACTTGGCCTCCTCACCACCGGCTGTTTCACACCAGAGCAGAACCCCTGTGATGGAAACCTCCCGAGCTTGGGTTGAGGGTTTTTTCTTCCTTTAGGACCACAGGCTTCTCTGGACACGTGAGCTGCAAGGGGACAAACCTGATGATTTATCCACTGAGCCACACAAGCCCCTCAAACAGGTCCTTAATGTGAAGCATGTGCTGCTGGGCCCTGGCAGTGAGGCTCCATCAAACATCAAGAGCCCTTGGACAAGGGGCAGGTTTTTGGGTAAGGAAAGTAGCATTCCTGGAAATCCCCTTGCTGCAAGAAAACACTCTTTCTGCTGGCACTTATTTTTGACTCCAGCCTGAGTTATTCGCAGGAGGTGAAGGATGTTTTGCTTGACTTTTATCAGATTGTGGCGGGTTCCTGCAGGTTAAGCGCTGTGTGATTCATGCCATTAATGGCAGCAGAGCATGGGTGCAGCGTGCAGGGCTCATGCTCAGGATTTGGGGACTGCACATCAAAGGTTGTTTAGACCTCTTTTGCCCAGTTAGGGCCAGCTCCTGTTAAAATCTGAAAGAGCAGAGTGCCTGAACAACCTCACAGAGCACCACCGGGATGCGCTGGGATCTTTTAGGTGCTTGGCAGATGCTACACAGCAAACTAAACGTGAAACCAGAGCTGGGCAACTCGTGTTACCGGAGGAGTCATTTTAACCCCATCACCTCATTCCTGTTGGAATATTTGCTCCCACTTTGCCTCCCTGCCTTGCTCCAGGGAGAGGAAATGGGTCGTTACAACAAAAGCACCTTCCCCGGAGGGTTTTTAGGGGCCTCACCTGCTGAGCATCCCCTAAACCCAGAGGATGGATTAGCACAGCTCGAGGGGAGAAGGAGGCAGGTAATCCCTGTTGAGGCACTCAGGGTTGTGCCAGGAGGACCAAGCTTTCCTGAGCTCAGGAGTGACACTCCAGGCAATGTCTCACAGGAGGGCGGTAAGCAAATGCACTCACACAGCTGCTGTCAGTGAACACGAGCTCACCACACTTTAAAATAATTAATCTGCTCATACCACGTCTAGAAGCACTGAAGGAATGAAAAAAAATGTGTTCCTTGACTGCTTTAAGGTTGTAAGTGATGCTGGAGTCAAGGGCACTTCTTCTGTCGTAAGTATCTGGAGCTATGTGGGGCTGCACTAGATGGGCAAATATATTTGCACAAGAAAATATGTTTAACATTTCCCAACCAGGACTGTTTGGAATTCCCCATTCTATGGGGTAAAAAAAA